>QRBJ01000003.1:0-92885 GCA_003709865.1 Chaetothyriales sp. CBS 132003 | reverse complement strand
GCAATGCTTGATGGTCTTGACGGAGACAACACGGCAATGCTTGATGGTCTTGACGAAGACAACACGGCAATGCTTGATTGGCCTTGATGGAGACACAGCAACGCTTGATGGTCTTGACGGAGATACAGCGACACTTGATTGGCCTTGACGGAGACACAGCAATGCTTGATGGTCTTGACGGAGACAACACGGCAATGCTTGATGGCCTCAACGGAGATACAACAACGCTTGATTAGCCTCGACGGAGATACAACAACGCTTGATTGGCCTTGACAAAGACACAGCAACGCGTGATGGCCTCAACGGAGATACAGCAACACTTGATTGGCCTTGACAGAGACAACACGGTATTGCTTGAGGTCTTGACGGAGACAACACGGCATTGCTTGATGGTCTTGACGGAGACAACACGGCATTGCTTGATGGTCTTGACGGAGACAACACGGCAATGCTTGATGGCCTCAACGGAGATATAGCAACACTTGATTGGCCTTGACGGAGACAACACAGCAACGCTTGGTTAGCCTTGACAGAGATACAACAACGCTTGATTAGCCTTGACAGAGACACAGCAACACTTGATTGGCCTTGACAGAGACACTGCAACGCGTGATGGCCTCAAGGGAGACAACAGCTACGCTTTATGGCCTCAACGGAGACACAGTAACGCTTGATGGCCAAACTGCCGCTCCACCGTACCCTCTGTTCTCAGCAGCCGGCCCAGCCACCGTCGAGCACCGTCAACGGCCTTGGCGCCAAACTTGACGAGAACGAAGCCTCGCACGCTGGCGGCCGTCCAGAGCAAGCCGTCATCCTTGTCCTGCACAGACTCCGGCCCGTCGACTTGGGCCCCATGGTGGTGGGAGAAGTTCTTGGTGCCGATGCGCGGTTGGTCAGCCATGTGCTTGATGAAGAAGGCGCCTAGACTGTCAAAGACGGGGCCGTAGATGATCAAGGTGCCCAAGATGCCCATGCCCTCTGTCTTCTGCGCTAAGCCAATGCCTCCAGCGCCTTCGTCACTTAGGCTCAGCGCATCTCGTAGCAGAAGCCGGCCACGTGAGGCTGTGTCGAAAGACCGCACCTCGTTTCTTCCCTTCCACTCCCACAGCTGCCAGCTCTCGCCCCGTGCCGGCCGGCCCTCGCTTACCCAGTCCAGCATCAACAGGCTGCTGGTGCCGTTTGGATCCACATAGAACGTCTGTCGCTGCTCGTACACACTCTCTGCAAATGGCTGTGTGGGGTCGGGTAGATAGCACAGCGCCGCTCCGGCGCCAATCTTGACGTCCAGCATCTGACTGCTGATCACCGACCGGCTTGCGCACTTGAACAGCTTGGTGCTACCCTGCGTGACAAGGACGAGCCGCGTCAAGGCGTCCAGCTCGATTTTCAAGCTGATCTTGTCGCCGCCCACCAGGCCGCCGCCGTAGGTCAGCAGAAACACCACCGTCACGTGCTTGTCCTCGTGCGCGTGGTGAGAGTCTGGAGCGACCAATTTCAGCGGATATTGATAGGTGCACGTGCTCAAGACTTGCCGCCCGGGCCGCAGCAGGGACAGCCTGATAAGGCCGTTCCCGGGGAGCGAGCTTGACGCTGCGAACGGCGAGGTTGGCAACGCCATTGCCTCTCACACACTACGCTGTATGTCTTCTGCGCCTGCACTCATACAGCGACCCTGCCAAACGCCGGCCCGTTTTGTGCCATTCCAAGTGTGCAATCCACGGCTGATCGCCAGGAGCAACGTTGAACTGGCGTCCAGAGTTTTCCTTGTTGAGTTTGCAACATGAGCAAATCTGCGTGCAGGGCAGGTCGAGCGGCGAGTCATGCAGCGTTCATGTAGCATTGCACCGACGAGTCATGCAGCATTCATTGCCTGGCCGTCGGCCCATTCCATGACTCGCCGCACCCCGCACCCGCGACTATGCAGACGCGCGCCTTCCCCTTCCGCGAACTTTCGCCCTTGCCCGATTCTCTCTGTTCGCGCGAGGCGGACTGACGTCTGCTTATTTTCCACGATCGAATCGCCAACGCCTGTTATTGATTGCCCATGCGATCGCGTCAGTGTCCTTTGTCAAATCATCAGAATTCTCAGAGCAGGTCACGACGATTGTAGGAGGTCTCTGTCGCACCTGAGGCGAAATCGCCGTACCGCGCCTACCAAGGATGGAGATCGACACGCCCACGCAGAAGGGCAGGCAGAATGGCAGGCAGCAGGGCAGGCAGGAGGAGCCAGGGCGCCGCAAGTCTGGTAGAGCCATCAGAAAACCAGACCTATACTCCCAAGAAGAGCATGCAGGCAGCCTGCTTGGCCCAACCAAGCGAAAACGCGTGACCGGCGCACCCGTGTCAGACGCAGACGACGATGGATCGTCCGAAGAGGAGGTGGACTCTGATGAAGAAAGCGACGGCGACCCCGACGAAGAGGAGATGCGCGAACAACGGAGGGCCCAGCGGAAGCGGCCTTCAGCCAAGCCGGCGACGAAACGTGCGCGCACGGCAAACGGCGCCAGCACCACGCTTGCCATTCGGTCTGCCAATATCCAAAGCAAGGCGCCGTCCAAGGCGGCCAAGGCCCAGAAAGCAAGGGCGCGCCCCAGCCAGGCCAACAAAGAAGGCCTCTACGCCGAGGTCTTTGGGCGAAGCCAGTCGGCTGAAGCTGCCGCCGATCATTGGATATCGACGGTCAGGAAGGATAGTGTGGCCGCGATGCGAGATCTGATCAACTTTGTGTTTGAATGCATTGGCTACGATGCCGGCATCTCAACGTCCGACATTGAGGATATCGACAACGTGCCCAATCGGCTGGGTGACATCCTGGAAGAATATGCAAAGATCAAGGATGCCGACTACCCTCTTGTCTCCAAGGCGCGCCAATATGCCGACTTTCGCACCCTTCTGGTCGACTTCTTTTCCGCCGTGCTCAAAGCACTGCACAACTCGGCTGATTTGCATGACCACCCAGAAATTTACGAGAATATCCATGTGTGGATTGGCACCATGTCGGGCGCCAACTATCGGCCCTTTCGGCACACGGCGACCACCATCTCCTTGACCATGACTTCAGCCCTGTGTGAGGTGGCCGCCGAGATTCAGCAGAGCATGGCCACGGCAAAGACACAGCTGGACGCGGAGAAGAAGAAGAGGGCGGCAAATAAAGCTCGCATTCACACCATCCAGGAGAGCATCAAGGCGGATGAGCGGAAATTGGAAGCCATCGATGTGCACCTCCGCGACGCGTTTGACACGGTCTACGTACATCGCTACCGTGATGTGGCTGAGGTGATCCGTGCAGACTGTGTTGCTGCTCTCGGCCATTGGATCGTCACGTACCGAAAGATGTTCTTGGAAGGCCAGTATCTCCGCTATCTCGGCTGGGTCATGTCCGATCCAAGTGCGCCCACCAGACACGAGGTGCTTAAGCAGCTCAAGGCAATGTTCAAAAACCAGCGAAATATCCCCGCGCTGCGCGCCTTCACCGACCGCTTCAGGCCCAGGATGGTCGAGATGGGAGCCAGAGATGCTGATATCGGAGTGCGCGTGGAAGCCATTGAACTGCTCGATCGGCTTCGCGGCGCCGAGCTTCTCGAGCCAGCCGACATTGAGACGGTTGGCCATCTGATCTTCGATGCAGAGCCGCGAGTGCGCAAGGCCGTTGCCAAATTCTTCGTTGCCAACATTGAAGACATGTATGCGGCCGAGGTTGAGGGCTTTGACGAAGAGCTGTACGCCGAGGCCTTGCCCGAAGTGGCCGACGAATTCACCTCGCCCCAACAGTGCTGGATCAAGTTCAAATGCCTGGCAACGGCCCTCAGCAGCTCCATTGCCGACTCTGAATCAGAGAGCGATGAGAACCCACGACTGTATCGGCCCAACGAGTCCGACACCCGCTACATGCTTGCCACACAGGCCATTTTCTCTCACATGACCGAGCTGGCCGAATGGGAGTCACTGGCGGGCTACTTGCTCTACGACCACTCGTCCATTGCCGTGCAGTCTGAGGATGCAGATGTTGGCCGTGCCGTTCAAGGCATCTACAAGCTGGCGGCCGGCGAGGAGATTGTCCTGCTCGACGTGCTCTACTTTTCAGCACGCATCTTCCTCAATTCAGTGGCAGAGCTGGCAAGGGAACGAAAGGCGCGTGCGCATGCCACCAAGGCCGACATCCGAAGGAAGCAAGAGACGGCGGCACACCATCTTTCCACCATCATCCCACAGCTTCTCAGCAGATATGGCAGCACACCGCAAGCGACCACGTCCATCCTCCGCCTGGAGCAGCTCCTGGACGCAGACCTGGTGAACGAAGCCCAGGGCGAAGGCGCCTACGACCAACTGCTCGACGACATCCACAAGCAGTTCGTCACCCACTCGGACCAAAAAGTGCTAGCAGAGGCCACCAAAGCGCTGCGTGCTGCGAGAAGCTACGAGCGCAGTAAAGAGGCCGCCGACGCCAAGGTGCTTGAACTGTGGCAAGAGGCAAGAGACACGCTTTTGAACATGATGAAGGGCAAGAATGTCGAGACACGCGGCACACTGGACCGGCCTGTGCTGGCCGAGGTCCTCAACCGAGTCGTACGCTTGTCGAACCTGGCCAGCGTAAGCGACTGCACGGAAATCCTCGAGGCCAAAGTGCGAGGCAAGAAGCAGAAGGACAGAGTGCAGCATGAATCGCTCCTACATCTGCTGATGGATCTGGTGAAAAGAGGTGTTCCTGATCATGAGACGGTAGTCGATATTGCCGAGAGTGAGGATCAGATGGCCGGTGCGGCCATTACCACGATATCATTTTATTTTCGATGGAAGGTAGTCCAACTCAAGAAGGCGATCGAAGAGCGCAATGCAGAAGGCCTAGAGGTGGATGCTCTTGTCAACCTTGCGGCACAGCAGACGGCATTTGTTGAAGCCGTCTTGTCCATCATCGCCGCGCGCCCGGCCCTGGATGGTGTACGCATCGCCGCGACTCTGAACCTCCTCGACCTCTTCATCCTCTTGGCGACGACCAAAAACATGCAGCCGGTCAAGGGCGAACTGGATGACGACATTCGAAACAGCATCTCCAGGCTCTCGTCGAATCAGCTGCCCGACGACCTGCTGAAGGAGGTGATGGCAACGCAGGAAAAGATGGAACGATCACTGGCGAGAAAGACAAATCGCAAAATTAACCATGCGACTGAACTGGGCAAGAACAAGACCGCCAAGGCCACGAAAGAACGCAAGCGCGGCGAGGAGACGCAGGAAGAAATCGAGGCGCCGCCTGAAGACTCAGATGACGATGGCGACGGCGACGGCGAGGACAAGGACAAATCCGACGACGACTTGAGCAGCGATGATGGCGGCAGCGGCGGCAGAGCCTTTGGCGGTGGGGCCGGAAAGCGCAAGAGACGCGAAGCGGCGCTTTTGGCGGAGCAGGCGCTGTGCGAGCTGACGTCGAAACTAGTGCTGGCGTGCTTCGGCGGGGTGATTGACGGCAAGACGCGGGACGAGGTCAAGGCGCGATTGCGGGTCAACCGGACCAAGCTGGGCAAGAGCTATGCTGCTGTGGTGGGATATTTGGATGAAAAGGACGAAAAGAAGAAGAACAAGCAGCAGCAGAAGAAGACAGCCCAGGCAGAAGAAGCTGCTGCTGCTGCTGCTGCTCTGGCCATGCCGCAGAATGCAGAGAAGGACAAGGGGAGGCAGCTACCGCCGTCGTCGCTGGTGCAGGAGGGGATGGAGGTGGAGGGGGATGAGATTGAGGATGATGACGGACAAGATCAAGACGATGACGGACAAGACCAAGACGATGATGGGCAAGACCAAGACGATGACGGACAAGACCAAGACGATGAGGATGGTGACGCTGACAATGACGGCCCTGCGGATGAAGATGGGCTGGATCAGAACGGTGGCGGTGAAGAAGATGATGACAACATCATGGGCGATTGATTGATTGACTGGCTTTTCGTTGATCAACCCCTTTCTTCCTCTGGGTGATCACCCGATTGTACAAAATAACAATTAAAAGAACTCTGAGCAGCCTATGAGTTCCAAGTCAGCAGCAACGTTGGAAGTTGTATCGCTCAAGAGGTTTGAACCCTTTTGCTTTTGGTTGTCTAACTTTTTCTTCCAGGTACCTGGTATTGCTACTGTAGCAGCATGAGCTACAGTACAATAAGAGACAGGGCTGCTGATGTACATGGGGTCCATAATGTACTGTGCCAGAGTTGGAGCCAAATCCCCTACCACCCACCGAGGCTCGAGGGGACACACACTCTCTGAGTGAGTATTTGGGAGCGGCAGCAATGTCTAGTTTGCCGAGGAGATGGCGCATGACGAGTGACGGGCGTATGCTTGGATGCATTTCTTCCAGGTTTGTTGCTCTCTCGCTCTTTCTCTCGCTCTCTCTCGCTTGCAAAGTGCGGCTTCCCTCTTGGCTGACTCTATTTGTCTCCCTGGTAGTATTTTTCTGTGTCTTACTCCTTGGCCGGCTTGTTTTTGGGCTTGGCGGCGCTCTTGACCCTGCGAGCCTCAGGGCGTTGCGTGTGATGAGAGGGGATCCATTCCTCATTGTACGTCTTGCTCCCGGTCGTGGTAGCAGCGCCTTCCGAGTCGGATGTTGGTCTGCCTGGGGTGACCGGCTGCTTGGCGGGGGCTGCGCGGCGGGAGCTACCGCTCTTCTTCTTGTTGGGCAGGTAAGGCACGATCCAGATGTTGTAGAAGAAGTAGCCGACGCCGACGACGCAGGCGAGGAGGAAGAGGTAGAGGAAAATGCTGTCAGAGTTTACCAAAAGTCAGCCATGGCCTCAGGAAGGGAGAGGGAGAGGGGGAGGGAGAGAGAAAGAGAGAGGGAGGGAGAAAGAGAGAGGGAGGGAGAAAGAGAGAGGGAGAGAGAAAGAGAGAGGGAGAGAGAAAGAGAGAGGGAGAGAGAAAGAGAGAGGGAGAGAGAAAGAAAGAAAGAAAAAGGGCCGTCATACATTTGGGGGTCGAAGATGCTGGTGTCGGGCTCAACCACGGCGACCGTGCTATTAAAGGCCGGAATGGTGTACAGATTGGTGTCCTGGGTGATGACGGCGGCGAGAGCCAAGCGCAGCTCCTGCGGGTGCAGGTTGGTCTGGAAGCTGTACGGCAGCGTCTTCTTCTCGCCCGGCGCGACTTCGACGCCGAAGTGCTTGTGGGTCAGGTTGCGCACAATGCGAGAGCCGGCGGGATCAAAGTCCGGCGTCCACAGGCTGCCGATGGCGAACTGCACGGTAATGGGATCGGAGTCCTCGTTGCTGACGATAATCAACGAGCTGGTGGGCTTGCCGTTGACCAGCTTGATGCCGAAGATCTCTGCATCGGGGAAGGACGCCGACACGGCGACGTTGAGCCCAACGGGGCCATCGACGTCGACTTCGACACTGCCGTCAGAGGCCTGCACATCCATCACACTGTTAGCATTGGCTGGTGGCCAGTCAACAGAGGGGAGATGCGAGTTAACATAGGGCAGGAGCGAGTCTGCAGAGGGAAGGAGCGACTCAACAGAGGGAAGGAGCGACTCAATAGAGGGAAGGAGCGGCTCAATAGAGGACAGGAGCGAGTCAACAGAGGGGAGGAGCGACTCAATAGAGGGAAGGAGCGAGTCAACAGAGGGGAGGAGCGACTCAATAGAGGGGGGGCGAGTCAACAGAGGGGAGGAGCTACTCAATAGAGGGGGGGCGAGTCAACAGAGGGGAGGGCGCACCTTGCCTTGCTGGCCCAGAACAGCAGCCGTCTGCCAACCAAAGAGGAGGATGACAAGATCCAAGAAGCGACCCATGTTTGCAGGGTGTAGGCAGGTGCCTATAGACCAGGAGGAGGAGGCGTGATAGAAGCTGAGATGGGCTGTGTTGTGTTGTGTAGTGTGCAGGTGGCAGCAGACACTCAGCTCCGCTCGCACCAGCGTGTTCGTTTCCGCTCCTGCCCTTTTTGCGCGCCTTCCCTTTTTGCGCTTGCCCCAGTGTGTAGGGTTAGGGTTGATGTCACTAGCGTGACATGAGGGCTTGGCACAGTCTGCAGGAAGCTGATTGGGCAGGCACAACCCCGTCGTCGCGTGTGTGGCGTCTACATTCGACGCGTCGACGGCGAAAGGTTTATCCCATAGCGCTTCGATGAACCCTGTGCCTCCTGTTGCAAGCAAGGATAGTAAGGTTGGTAACCGCCCTCATATATCTTGCAGTGCAACAAACTCACTCCTGCTCACTCTCGCCCACTCCTGCTCCATCCTCCTCGCTCCTCCTCTCCATCCTCCACACTTGCTGTGCCCTTCTCAATGCCCTCCATGGCCCACTACGATCCATTTTCACCCTCCTTTGAACATCCCCTTGTAAACAGCAGCCCGGATTTTAGTTCAAGAAATGGCACGTTCAGTAACCGCCCAGTGGGTGGCTCACAACCTGTTTCTCTGCGTGGCTCACAATCCGTCTCTCTGCGTGGATCACAACCTGTCTCTCTGGCCAGCTCACAACCCGTCTCTCTGGGCGGCTCTTTGGCTGGCCTTCTGGCTGGTTTTGGCTCTCAGCTGTCTCTGAGAGAACGCAGTAGTATTCTGAAGGAGCTGGACGCTGAAAGACACCTCTTAATTGATGTATGCAGCACCTGATCTGCCTCTCTTTCTCTCTGCCTCTCTGCCTCTCTGCCTCTCTGCCTCTCTGCCCCTCTGCTCACTGGCCTGCTTGGCCACTTGGAAGCCCTTCTGACAGCTCTCTCTGCAGGAACTGCTGTATCAGCTCGAATCGGCCCAAGAGCAGTTGCGAAGGACCCGCACGGAACAGCAGGCCTCGACACGGCTGGATTTTGAAGTTAGAGAGCGCTCGCTGCGAGACCAGCTGCGCCAAGCAAAGGAGGTCATGGTAAGTCGTAACCGCCGAGTCTCGACTGTCTAATTGGCTGCGCAGACGCTGACCTCCTGGCCAGGACCGCAATGCCTTTGTCATGGTTCTGATTGACGGAGACGGCACCATCTTTAGCAAGGCCCTCCTGTCGAGAGGAGAAGGCGGCGGCAAAGAAGCGGCCACTCGCCTGGCCCTCGCTGCCTCCGATCTCGTGGCCCAGCGGCTTCCCCATCTCGAGTCACCCAAGCTCGTGCTGCGCATCTATGCCGACCTGGTCGCCCTGTCCGACCTCCTCGTCAGAAGCCAGATAATTGACAGTCCGTCGACCTTGGACGACTTCCTCCGAGGCTTCAACAGCTCCAAGGCCTTTTTCGACTTTGTCGACGCAGGAAATCGACCGGGCGCCGTAGCCGACAAGGCGTGCGAGCTCCTGAAACTGAACTTGTACGACTGCCACTGCCATCAACTCATTTTTGCACCCTCACACAGTCACGAGTACGGGCCGGTGCTGCAGGAAGTCCTTCGAGACGGCCAGGTTGCCCACCATCTTACCTTGGTCGAGAGCGTGCCCTTTGACAAGGGCCTGGATCACCTCCAATCCCAGTTTCACTGCGCCCGCTTTGACTCCATCTTCTGTAAGACTAGGCCCTCTCCGCTACCTGCCATTGCCCTGCCCAAGGTCGTCTCTACTGCTCTGCCTCTTTTGGGCAAAGTTGAATCCAACAAAACGACGGCCAACAGTTCTGCTTCAAGCACACCGGCGCCCAACTGGGCCACTGTCACTGCCGCTGTGCCTCCGCCGCCGCCGGCGTTGAAAGCCTTGGCCAGTGGACTTAGCCCGGGTGCTGCAGCCAAACAAGGCAGTGGTAATAACGTGGCGGCGGCCGCGACGGCGACGGCGGCCGCCAGGCCAGGCAGACCCCGAACTATTCAGACCAACCGATTCGGCCAACGCATTGATGACACAGACACCACCATCCCCAATTATGAAATCCAGCGCGTGAAGAAGCTCAAGCTTTGCAACCTTTACTACCTCCAAGGCAAGGATATGTGCTCTTCGAGTTCTTGCTCCCATGCACACGACTACCCCATCTCCAATTCCGAGCGCAGGACTCTGCGTGAAGTCGCGCGCATGACGCCCTGCTATTTCCGCACAGAGTGCGAAAACCCAGACTGCATCTACGGTCACCAGTGCCCGCAGAATAAGCCGAATGAGCCCGACTGTTACTTCAAAGAGGACTGTAGGTATCACGGCTGGGGCCACGGCATTGACACCAGGGTCGTCAAAACAACCAAGATTTGAAACAGCCTCGGCACACACCGCCCATCTTTGCTTGCTCGTTCAGCCTTCTCGCCCTTCTCGCCCTTCTCGCCCTTTCGCCCTTTGGCATTTTCGCGTCTCCTCCACTTAGCGGCATCTACGTTCCTCGCGCCCTCCCTCTTTGCCTGAGGAGCTTAGTTCTCAAACACACCACGATCAAGCGTGGCCCTATGGATACCCAATCAATACTAATTTCGATCAAGTTCGTTTAATTCATTCTTGCGCCTCTCCGCCTTGTCGTGCCTCTTGCCCTTCTAGGCAAGTTTGTCCTGCTCGCCTTCATCGGCCTTGATCCACATCCTCGGCCATGCTCCTCCTATTGCCACCTTGAAACATCCAGAAGCCCGCTCTGTCTACTGTAATTGGCAGCGTAGCCCGTCGTTGAGGGCCGCCGGAGTCTATGTCATGACCGCTCTTTACCATCGCATCGCACTAATTAGCAATTAAGCCTGGCTGGTGCTTTGGGACCGAGGCACTTGGAATGGCACAAGTGAAATGAATGGCCAACAGTAGCATCCTTCGGTCCCTTCTCTCCCTGCTATTATCGTCGTGACCCGACTGCTCATTTGGCTGGCCTGATTTTGACTTTCCTGACTTAGATCTCCTTCCTCGTGGACTGCAAGAATGATGATGATGATGACCTCGCCATCTGCACGTGCACCACAACTGTGCGCCCGGGGGATCGCCAGGACGTTGGTTGGCACGCGCTGCTACGAATCAATTTCGGGACGAAACCTCCTCCACTTGTACCCCACCCGGCGAGTCTGTATCGAACCCCCCCCCATACGATATACGGCAAAATACAGGCCTGCCTTTTCTCATTGTTAGGCATCTTAGCCCGAAAAATTACGACTCTCTCGGGAGTGGCAGTCAGTACGGACTCTCTCGGTAGTAGTAGTCAGTACGACTCTCTCTCAGTAGTGGTAGTCAGCCTTGCTTGAGCATGTCGGTTCGTCCATCGGATCAGAACCCGAATTTTGGCCTCTTCCGGTATCCAACTCGGCCATGTCCATCCATATTTGGACTCGGATTGCCAGCACCTCAACCGCAAGCTGTCGAGGCGTAGACAGCCAGACATCTGATGAGCGACAGCGCAGATTACTGGCAGGTAGTTATTCACCCTGTACCCTGAGTAGTGCGAGATCATCTCTGCAAGATTTCATTCCCCGTGCGCCCGAGTCGCAGCCACCTCAAACAAGACGGCTTAGAGGGTAGCCCAATCTCGGTCGCCTGGAGCGGCCGCCTGTGTCACCCGGGTTATACCCAATTGGGAAAATTGCCAGTGTCGTACTGCCTCCCGTCAATTCGGCCTTTAGGACTGCTTCACACCGCCGAAATGCGAGAATGCACCTGGCAGAGAGAGAGAGAGAGAGAGAGCTTGTCCACAGTCACTAAATGCACCCACTCACAGCGCACTGTCTCTGCCTCTGAGCGAGCTTCGGTGTGCTCTCTACACATCCTGATGTAATATTATCAAAAATGCCGTCTCCAACTAATGCCGAGAAAGGGAACATGCGAATCGGTGGTGCCTGCAAGGGTATTTTGACCGTCGGCACCAGAATTCAGGGCCGCTAACCCCCGTCCATTTTTCCCTCCACCTGTCCACTTTCCCCCTCCACCCGGACTCCGAACGGTTATTACTGTACTATGGTACTCTCCCAGCCTCCCCCTCCCCCTCCCCCGGCTCGTATTCACCCATCCGTCGTAGTCAGCACTGATGATTCATGACAGGACCGGCCCCGACCTTCACAGGCATTCCCGGCAACAAGCCTCGGAACAGCCATAATAAGCTAAATCAGTCATTGAAGCCTCGATAGTGTGGCATGTCGTCGCCGTCGTACGTAGACATCCTCGGATGACGGGCCAGCTTAGTCAAGAATATAGATGTCTAATTTCGCTGCATCTGTTGCAGGCAACAACCCTATTCCGTCGCCTGTGCAATCATTAATTAACTAGAGCCTGTATCTCAGTTACCTGTCACAGCCGCTTGCCCACTGGAAGCCGATCCCGCGCGACACCCCCAAAGCCGTCAATTCCCCCCACACGTTGCTTTTTGAACTCGTCACGCATCACATCACCCCCCGTGGCCAGTATCATCACACTCCGTGTCTGAACTTGTCTCAAAGCACAATAGTCAACTTTCATAGACTAGAAATTGCTACCTGTTCAGTTATCACAAGCCAGCCCAGCAGTCAAGGCATTTCGCCGCGAGCTGCTCCCGCATCCGGCTTTTGATCGGAAAAGCTGCCCTGACTGACACCCAACGTACCGAGGGACGACCCTAGGCTGCCCAACCCGGATCCGGCAGCTGCAACTCTAAGAGTCGAAGTGGCACATTTAGCCTCCGCCTCGCCCAGGAAGCCACCCGTGGGGAGCGACGGAAGCGCGGTCCATTCCACGGTTTCGAAACGCCAGCACTCTGGCCCCTAATTATCCACGCCCCCATCTCAGCACCCAAGGACCCTTTTGGCGGGCCTCTTTTTCCAATCAGAACGCGTGGGAATTGTGCCATTTTACTATTCGCTACCATCTTGTGGCGGTCAAGGCGAATGCGATTCCATTGATCACTGCGAGGAGTCATATCCCTCTCAGGCGTGGCACACGTCTCCTTGATTCAAAAGCCAGAAAGCGCCTGATTGTCTTCAACTCAACCACCTTTCATTACACGCCAGCTTTTTGGCGAGCCGCAACCAGAAAGCCACGTCCTTTCCGGATTCCTGGCCCTTGAAACGGCCAGTCAGCCACGGACCACTGGAACCTGCTTCCGGATTTTTAAGGTTGGCCGACAGATTGACGGAGTCGGCTCCGCTAGCAAACGTTCGCCTTCCGGGGGACGTAACGGTTCTCCCTAGCTTCTCCACCATCCAAGTAGCATCAGCTTGTTTGAACACAGCGTGTTGCCTCCCATAAGGAACCACAGGGGGCAAACTCACCCTCGTCCTACTTAACATCAACACTCCTCTGCCCCTACCTCAAGCCATACCAACCAACATTCATACTCGACAGCCGCCCACCAAAGGCCGGCACCGTCATCAACCTATCCGCACATCGCCCTTGACGCGCGTTGTCACCGCGTGCGCGTTTGCCGACACATTCTCATTCGCCACCAGCAATACGCTCTGGCGTGTGCATATAACTAGTCATCTACAAGCCACACTTCTCCGCGGCTGACTACTTTACGCGTCCTTGCGATCTCTTGATCGCCACATCCCATAAAATGGCGTCCAGGTATCAGGACGGCCACCGGCTCTTCTCCTCACCCTACGCCAGCTTGTCACCACCCGCCACAGACTTCTCCAGCGCCATGTCGCGATCATCCTCTCACGACTCAACCTCGTCGGTGTCACATTATCAATTCGACACCCTGCCCGCCTACACATCAGCGCCCATGTCACGCTCCACCAGTGCTCCCATCCAACCTTCATCGGTAGCCATGCGACGATCATCGAGTTCTTCATCACAAGGCGCCTGGATCGCATCCCCATATCGATCATGTCTCAACACATCTGCCGAAGAACCAACTTCATACATCTCTGACGACGACCTCCTCTACCTTTCCATTCCAGTCCAGTCAATCCCCACGCCTGAGCGCCAACCGCGCCGAGAGATGACGACGGAGGAACAGATTGCACACCTCCGTCAACTGCAGGAACAGGAAGAACGACTTGAGTCTTCGCGGCGCTTGTCAAGCATGCACTCCAAGAAGCAGGTCCGCTTTGACGTGGCTTCGCCCAAAGCAAGACGCCATTTGCAGCCCAAACGAAGCACAGCGTCCCGACGAAGCCTCAGTTCTGCGAACGGGCCCGTGTGAAGGAGGACAAAGCGAAGCTGTCCTTTGTTGTATACCTACATCTATTTGCAGTCTTTGTTTGAGCGAGCTTTTGCATTCACTCATTCATTTGTCTTGTCAGCGACCATTTGACGATACCATTTTCATGCATGCCCCCCTGTGGCTTGGAATGCTCGCATAGAGCTACTACTGTTACTACCCCTACTGCTACTGCTACTGCCATCATTACATAGTGGCCACTGTCACCGACAGTTGCGCCTTGGATTATCTACAATAGCCAGCATACTATTCTCATCCATTTCCATTCCATTCTCTGTGTTTTGTGCGCGCCACCCCGAATCATCACATGCCTTGACATTCAAGGGCGTTTGCTTTTGAGCATTTGCCGCGCCCCCCTTTTGCCCCCTCCAAAGTTCCGCCGCCGAATCCCGGCTCGGCGCCGGCTCTGTCGCCTCACGCACCCACCCACCCCTGGCACGGCAACTGTAACTGTCACATTCGCGGTCGACATCCTCATTCGAGTCAGTGCGCGGTTTTATGCGGTGTGCAGGTTTGTCTTCTCTACCTACCGCTCGCTTCTCCACACCGACAAACCGCGCTGGCAGCCACACTGAAACACGCCTGCGTCCTTCAGCCTACCCAGAGTAACAACAGGCAAGGTTGAATAATCCCGACGACGATTCTTACTCCAAAATCGCAACTACCCGTCAATGAGATTCCTAAAACAAGCATCTTTGACCGAAAGAAGTCCATCCCCAGGCCGCGCCTGCGGTGTGTTAGTGATTGGGTCGCATACGTACCCGCGCCCACCGCCCTTTCGTTTCTTCCCGTTACAGCAAAAACAAAGCCCCATTTTTTTCGTTTTGTTTCGCCGCAGGCCAATTAGTTACCTTTCTCCAAGTTTGCTTATTTTTGTTATTGTTTTTCGTCGTATACCGCCCCCCTCCCCTTCCATTGATTGTTAAGCCCAACTTTGGACAAATCTCCGTTCCACCGGATCTGAATTCCCCCCCCTTCTCTCTCTCGACATGTGATAATCGGCCCTCGGTAAAGTTATCACTTCAACTATGCGAAAATTCTTTCCACACAAGTGCTCTGCCCAGACAGAGAGCGCGAAGAATTTTCGGGCGCTTGCCCGCACCGCCCTAAACCGAAAGTAGTCTTGGTTGTGCCCAAAAGCCTACCCGATCTTAACCTAACTTGGCTTAATTCTTACTTAACGTACTTAACCTAGCCAACCAAAAGTCTTTTCCTTGGGTCATAGAGTCTCGCGGCTATGGCCTTTGCTATGGCAATTGCTATCAATAGGCTGTCCGGGCGGTTGTGTTTTTTTTTTTTCACATCCCTTTTCCCGCGCGCAAATGCCGCGCTAGATGAGACCCAATGGTCATCGGTTTCGCTCTGCACAAGTAAGCTGAAAAGAACTAGCTTGGTTTGTTTTGATGTTCTGAAACCCCGCTCATGTCCTCCGGAGACCCCCGATGGTGGTCCCCTTTCTCGTGTTTTTTTTGAAGCTACGAGTTCGCGTGGTCGGTGGATTTTCTCTGTTTTCGTTAACCTCTCCCCCTCCGACCCCACGCCCACGCCCACGCGCCTACCCTGACCCGTCCGTGTGACTCAATAACAATGCTGATCCAGCAGAGAGGAAGACGTGGGCGGGGACCATGATTGGATGCTTCGAGGGAGGCTCAAGACGGGGCAAACAAGGTAAGATCAAAACTACTGGTTCAAGGGTTGCTATTAGGCACAAAATACGCCGAAAGTTTGGTTTGGCATCGGATGGTTTGTGGAATTCCATGCGCCCAAAAAAAAATTAATGCCTAATTGGCAAGCCACGCGGCCCTGGTCATAAAGAAGCATGGGCGAGCGTGGGGAATCCAATCTAAAGTTCAGTTGACTTATCGATTAACTTATCGATTGTGGCCATCGGGGGGGCTGCAGTTTTTCTTTCTCTTACCCCACGCGCACCCACCCATCCAACGATGAGGCGACAGTATGGCGCCATTTTCGTAAGGTAGACGTTGCATCTGAGGCGGCTGAAAATGGGCCACGCAACGAGCAGGTGATGTGTCTCATTCCGTCCCCAAACAGAAAAACAGGAACTGCGACTGCATATCCCGTGGCTGTGTTCAACCGGTGGCAAATTGATCGCTCTCCCCGGTCGCAGTCACGGGGTCCGGGTCGCACGTCGCATGTCGCAGTCCAGTGACCTTGCGACACCAAGGCTCATGTCGCCTCATGTCGCCTCATGCGCGTCTGCTAATGGCTAGGTAGCAGTGGTCATCGGTCTTTGGGCTGTTTGAAGCGCTCCCCATCAAGTAGATCAGGCCGCCAGGCCAGTTTGCGAAGCGCCCACGGGAAATGCCTCAGCGGCGACCGGGCCGGCGAACTGACCGGCGAATAGAGAGCACGGCAATTTATTGCTTTAAATAGCTGTCAGCTGGTACGTCGGGTAGGACTCACTCAACAGCATCAATCAGTCTCAAGGCCGCATCTTCCGGCCAGACATGTTGAAGGGCCCCTTCGAGAGTCTAACTAGGATGTGGAGGGATGTTCGGAAGTGCAAGCGACAGACACAGCTGTGCAAATGGCGCTTCTGAGACATTCTCGTGGGCCGCATGCTGAATTATATCTCCTCTGGTATTTGCTATTTAACCTGTGTACCATGTTTACTACTACAGTAAGTATGACACGGCTGAGTTCCGCCTCCAACTGGGGGCGAAACATGGTACCCCTCTTTCTGCAAGCGGGTGTTTCAGATCGTAGTGTCCGGACTTCCGGCTCCGAAGCGCAGCAATAGGAATGCATAGACAGGTGCTCGATCGCCCCCAACTGCACCCTCTATCGCTTGGTGTCGCATCCGTGTGTACTTGCACATTTAGGAAAAGAAGGGACAATAAATAAATGCCAAGACAATTCGCATCTGGTGTATCCGATTGTTGGAGAATTTGGTACGTACCGCTTGTAGCATGTAGAAGGGAAGCTCAAGACCTGTCGCAGAAGCATGGATGGGGTTCGTAGGTGCATATCTCATAGTTCCAGTCGTCGGGGATATATGTCGGGGCTGAAATATAAACAAATTCTGCAGGGGTCGTGGCCGCACCATCAGGCTCGTTCCGCCGCTCCCGCTGCGGTACCAACAGGCGATCGCGATCAAGGCTAGCCATGTACCAATGTACCAATGTGGAACATGCAGAAGGTCGCAGCCTACACACGATGCGATACTGCGCTCATACAAGCGCGCAAAGACCTGTCGTTGTCGTAAAGTTGCTGTGCCGCAGAGAATACTAGAGTAGTCTACGGCACGAGGCGAACCGCTCCAGGCCACGGAAGCGACCTCCACGCTGCCGTGAAGACCGGGCGGTCTCTGCAAGGAAAAAAAAAAGTTACACAAAAATCGCAACTTCTAGGAAGCACTGACCAGGTTTCCAAACAGTGGTACGACCGTTGGAATACCTCGACTGAAACGTGCGCGGGGAAAAGCATGAGCTATAGTGCCGGGATACCAGTCACCATTTTAAAATTAGGTGCGCTGGTTAGCAAAAGCTAGTTAACTGGGACCCTGGTCAGCGGGGTCGAACGGCTTACTCGAGTACAAGCTGTCCATACAGGAGTAGACTGCATCGTTTGGCCTGCAACATTAGGCTCGTCTGCGAGAATGTTGTCAGGCCACAGATACAGCACCACCGCAGTATGGTTTCTGTTCAGCTGCACCTCGTCATCATCAGAGTGTCTGCAGAGTGTCTGGTCTACACTTCGTCATCATCAGACTCTATCTCAGCCACTTCACTTCGTCATCGTCGTGGGTCGAGCGAGCACCGAGATTCCGATGACCGTTCTGATCAACTGCAGCCTGGCCAGGCTGGACGCCTGCGGACAAGACCTTTATGTCGCTCCAATATCTGGTTCCCGATTGCCGCCTTCTTCGACGATCCTCTGACGGGTCCAAGCGACGCTCGAAAAGCTGCAGAACACATGTGGTTTAGATTGGCTGTTGACGGGCGGAGTCGTGCAGGGGTATGTCACTGATAAGGCGTGGTGATTGGTGTGACTTGTTAAGGTTAGGCGCTGTGCTAGCGAATCAGGCGTCTCAAACGCCATTTCTTCTGTTTCTTCGACCTCTTCACTCTCTCATCCCATGCACCATGAGGTACAAGGCCACACCAAAGCTAGCACGGATCCCAGTTATGCCTGGCCTGGGGGCTGCTTGGTGTGAACGATTCGACCCAAAGCGTGTTGACCATGCGGGGCGACAATCAATTCCCATCAGCCACTGGAGCTGCTCGCCGCCTTCTTCACAACGTCGTTGGTGCCCTCCTCTTGATCGGCCGTTCCTGTTCTCTGCTTGTCTCGCTGCCCAGTGTCCCATACTTGCTTTCTGTGGCTTGCTCATCTCGCATAGCGTCGCCCGTTGCCCACGCTGATCTCCCACGCGTACCTGTACTTGTCGCCATTCGATGCATCACATCGCACCGTGTGACTTTGACCAGAAGCTCGTGTAAAACACCGCCACATTGGCCGCTATCATCTCCTGCTTTGCCCGAAGCTGACGGCCGCTCTGCCCCAAGCCCTGCGCCTTCATAAGCGCCCACTACCCGCTGACGTGGTATAGCAGCAGTACCTGCAGCACACCACCTTAGGCGATCCAGCCCATAGACCCCAAGGCTGCAGGCCATACCCGCCTTGCTTGATTTGGGGGCCTCCCGATGTCTTCGACGTTGAGTGTGGGAGAATAACGGTGCGCCACTGCCTTCCCACCCTGTGACCGCCCCCTCGGACACCCCATTTAACTGCCCGGGGGCTATGACGAGTTGCAACCTTCTGACCAGGCAGCAGGCAACCTCTAAAGGAGGGCGTTCATCTCGTCTCGATGGCATCCACCACCCTGTCACGGCAACGCTCGACCTCGGACAGGAGGATGGCACAGATGAGCTCAACAGCCCTAGGCAAAGGTAAAGACGTCGAGCAGAGCACTCCACTGGAGCCATGCGCTGCCACGGCCTCGCACCTGCTGTTTGCGCAGGGCCCCAGTGTGCTATGTCTCCATCACGGCACGCTGGCTGTTGAGCGGCGCTTCCAGAAACACGCCGACAACATCAAGATAATATGCGTTGATACCTTGTCGGAGGCCGGCACCGGACGGCTCGTGGTCACCTTTGATTACTCCAATACGGCGATCGTATGGGACATCTTCACCGGCGAGCTGCTGGCTCGTTTTGCCTCTTACGAACCGCTGACAGTGGCGTCGTGGATGCGCAATGGCAATATCGCATTTGGTAAGCATGCCCTAACCCCCGGTCAGTCTCGCGCCCTGGTTGATGTTGACGTGCGGCAGGGAATGGCAAGGGCGAAGTCATCCTCTTCGAGCCTTCCACAAGCGAGCATGTGTCCGCGAGGACCATTTTCGACCCAATCACCGCAATAGCGCCATCAGCCGATTGCAAGACGTATGCCATCGGCTACAATAATGGTTCTTTGCTCCTTGCCGCTCTCCAGCCATCATTCACCATCCTCCACACGCTCACCACCTCACGAGCGCCATCTCCAATCTCCAATCTCTCCTGGCATGCCTCCTCATCCAAACAGAAATCCGATATGCTGGCCTCTCAAACAGCAGACGGTGATCTCAGAGTCTGGAGTGTGTCGAAACCACCCGGGCTTGAACCCCCACGCGTCATCCGTGTTTTGAAGCGGCCGGACCCCGACTTTCTGCCCGGGAGGACGTGGATGACGTGGTCGAAGAACGGCCGGATCATCCAGTACTCACAGTCCGAGACGTGGTCTTGGGATGTGCGCACAAAGCACGTTACCTGGGATTTGGTCCCTATGGTCGACGGCGTGCGAGGACTGGCAGCCTACGGCCCCACTGCCACGTTATTCTCCCTCGGACCGGACTACACCGTTCAGCAATATGACGGGGAACAACTGCAATTAGTCAACCATGTTCGGCACCTGCCAACGACGATCCCCCAGACGCCGCCACTTGAGGAGAAGCCAGTCAAGTGGGCGGTACAGGCGGGTGAGGAGGACGTGCCTTCGCCCGTTACACGAACCCGCCACGACTACCGTCTAGTTGAGCAAGCCCGCCATGACCTCAATCAAGCACGAAGCCCTCAGTCACAGCTGAGTGGCACCACCCAATCCGGGTCCATGCATTCCAAGTCTGCAAAACCGAGGCAATACGACCTTACCTCTCCGGGCCAGCAGACTGAAGTGACCAGCACTACGTTCTCCGCCGGCACGCAGCATATGCTCCCCCGAGAGAAGCTCGGTGTTGTAACTGCTTCGCCGCAGTCGCATCTTCCAGGCAGGAAAGGCTCTCGACTAAAGCAGGAAGTGATCATGAGTCCTCAAGAACCGCTGGTCGATGACTTGTTTCCCTTCATCAGATCTCGACTCAGCGATGTGCCGTACCAGCCGCCACGATCAACTGACGAGACGCGTATGACGCCTGACGATTTACGCCATCAAATGCTCAGCGTTGTCTTTGGCTGGCATCAAGACGTAGAAGACCTCATTCGAGATGAAATGAACCGGCATGCGCCCGATAGTCAGCGTGCTATCTTATTATCGAAGTGGCTCGATGAAGATCGTGATTACATGTCCGAGGTGCTAGGGGCAACTGGAGTTCTCTCGAATGTTGACTGGATGGTTCTGGCACTGGGCATTGCCGACCATGACTCTTCCTCCAAAAAAGTCACCCAGGTCTTCATTGAGAAAATGCTGAGCAAAGGTGACATCCACGCGGCAGCAACCCTGCTACTTGCGCTGGGCGCCAAGTCTGACGCCATCGAGGTCTATGTCTCTCGCAGCCAGTTTCTAGAGGCTGTGCTCTTGACCTGCCTCGTCAGCCCTGGCGATTGGCAACGACAGTCACACCTGGTCAGAAAATGGGGCGAACATGTGGTGGAGAACTCTCAACAGCATCTCGCAATTCGTTGCTTCTCGTGCACAGGATTGGAGCCGTCGGATCCATGGACTTCACCTACTGCCCCAACGACCTTCAGCTCTGCACAACAAGCAATGCCTTCAATATCGCGAGTTAGCCGAGCGCAGCCTCCGCAGTCGCCAGAAGCCGTCAAGGACTATCCCGAAATCTTCCAGAAGACGATGGACCGACGACGAATGCTTGATGCTCCGACCCCGGTGGCAATGCCGGCCCCGCCTACCCCCTTCCGGAACGCGCATAAGGAGGGCACTCGTATGACGCCTCAGACTTCTGCCCTGAAACTGATCACCTCGTTCCAAGGTCAGAAGAATATTGACTACAAGTTTCCCGGTTTGAAGTCGGATGATAGAACGCCAACTTACGGCGCTTCTATCACACCCATAGCCGAGTCGGCTATTGATAGGTCGGCCCTCTCACCAGGAGGCACTGGCTCTTACAGGTTGAACAACATCCGAAGCCTCAATATGGCTCTCTCCGCTCGCACTCCCAGCAGCCTGCATCGCCACCGACTGCCGTCGATTGGCGAGACTCCCATCGATGCCGATCCTCCACCCTCAAAGCTTAGCAACAGGAAACCGCAACCGCAGGTGGCCGCCGATTCTGGTTCTGACGTAGAAAAGGAGCGTACGAAGCAAGCCGTGACGGAAAATGAGGCCGAATCTCGCGACCAGGCCGGCCTCTTGCTGACCTCTGCCCGATACGACCCTGGAGCAACGGCTCGACGGGAGCATGAGACGCCACAGACAGCAGTTGGCCCCGGAACTTCACAGCAGCTACCCTTCCAATCAGATCTCCATCATCCAGACGAAGAGAGTGTGGAATATGTTGTTGGAGATGGACAGCTGCACGCGGTTGCGATGCCTCGTAGACCTGATAGCCTCTCTTTCAAGATGCTATCAGTCAGCGAACTAAGCCAGAGCGTAGTGAACGGCGACAAAGCACCTGTGACCGGGGACTCTTTGCAAACCACTACGATTGATGAGACCAGCGAACTGATCAGCCCGTCGCAGACTGCCGACATGTATCGATCAGTGACCAAGAGCCCAAGTGTCAGTGGTCGCAGCCTGGATCAGTATATCAGCAGCCTGGAGCAGGCGCAGTACTACAGCCGGCATGCTCGATCCCGAGGACATAGCACATCCTCCAAACTGGCTTCTGATCTCAAACCACGGCGCCATGCCACCACAACCACCGAGGGGCGTGAGGAAGACGATCGACGGACGTTGCCGTTGACCAAACGATCGCCGTCGTCACCCGTGCCAATGTCTCCCGATGATCTTCGCATGTACACCGCCAGTGTGGAGACCATTGATTCTACTTTCGCCTCGAGCCCTGGATACACAGGGCTGGAAAAGTCGTTGACTGCAGAACACACTGGGCGGGTAGCAAGACATCAATCGCAATCGGGACAGGAATCAAGACATCGCCGCCGGTCCCGATCGTCGAATCGTGAGGGCAAGGGGAAGCGTGCTGCCAGTCGACAGGCTAGTCCAGAGCCTTCGCATGCCTCGTATCGGTCTCGAGGTCGGAGTGCTTCCAGGAAAGAGTCGGGCCGACGGTCGCCGTCGTCGCCTTTGCCCATGGTACCGTCAGAAGAGGACAGACAGGGCAGCTCGGATCCTGCTCTCAGGTTGGTCTCTGCCGACCGGGCTCGCCACCAACGAAGCAGCAGTCGCCGGCCTTCCCGCGGCACGAGTGGGCGGCGAGAGCATTCGCCTGATCGAAAGAAGCATCGGCATCGCTCACGAGGTCAACAGGCTGAGGAAAGCGAGCCTCTGTCTCGCAAACCCAGTGTCAGCCTTCGCAGTGAACTGGCGCCGAAGCAAAAGAAACATAGAGAGCATTCCCGAGCCAATTCCGATCGACCTGACTTCTTGTACGATGGACAAAATGCGGTGGCCACGGCAAACAGCCGACCGGTGGATCCAGTGGCACGGCCGGCAAGCAATCCACATTATCCACAATCAGCATTGGATCGCAGGAAGAAAGAGCTTGCAGCAGCTGAGCTTGAAGCGAGAAGACTGTCGCTGGCCAGGCGACCCTCAGCACCAAACATTCCTTTCCCAGGTCAGACGCTGCGCGACAAGTCGGGATCAGAGAGCCAGGCTCCCGTGTTCGTCCGATCACCGACCGACGATGGGCTGGGCGGCCAAGCGCCAGGTGAATCGACGATGCAGCGTCCGTCGACACCGCGAGCTATGCAAGTTACGGCCAGCACGCGACGAGAAAGCGCAGGAGTAGGGGACCCGAACGAAGGTATCGAAACGCTTCCTAGCAGTGTATACCAGTCACCCAATCCCAACGCGTACGTTATCTCTCGAACAGGGTCTCGATCCGACAATGAGCAGCGCGCGCTTGAGAACAGGGAGGCTCTGCTGGCACAGCTGCCCCGTCACCCGGCCTATGATGCCAATCTGACCAGCAGCCGGTCAAGCAGCAAGACTCGTGACTTCCGGGAGGGATCGCGGAGCCGCGGCATATCAAAAGACCGAACACGAAATTCACCTGGCGAAGCTCCATCCATGATTGTTGGTGGAGCAGAAAGCGGAAGCCATGGCGCCGCGCCCGGTCCGGCCATTCTGCCCGAGCTGGTCCATCTCATGAACCCGCCGCCGCCGCCGCCGCCACCTCCAGTTCCGCGGGCTGCTCCAAAAGACATGGTCAATTTGCGCGTGGACCCGGTCTCCACGGCAAGCGTGTCTCAGCCCGTTTCTGCCACTGCTTCGGCCAACGAAGTTCCGACAGGCAGCACTGCGGCGTATGGACACCGCCGGGGCCGCAGCGGGCAAGAGTCTAGCGCACAGTTGATGGATCGAATCCGCTCGTTTACGGGGCGCATCCGCAGCACGAGTCGCGGAAGGGATCCGAGTGCGAAGAGTCCGCCGCAGCAGTACGCAGAGGATGAACCCATGCCGTACGACACGAAGTTATCGCGGCAGCCGGCAGGCATCAGCAGTACGATGACGTAGCCGAGATTTGTCTTGATTGACAGAATCTAACTAAACAGAAAAGCAGTAAAACAAGCATAAGCATAAGCATACGCATAAGCAACAGCAACAGCAACAGCAACATCAACAGCAACAGCAACAGCAACAGCAACAGCAACAGCAACAGCAACAGCCAGAATGACAAACGAAACCTGGATAGCGGTGATTGAAGTTTTTTTGTGTAACAGCAAAAAAAAAGAAGTGAGCAGCGAAGAAGCCCTCCGAACATCCTCGCGGATATAAAGTGTGTGTTTGCCATTGCAATTGAGATGGTTGGTCGGGAAAGGAAAAGAAATGTATGGATATATACACATTAGTATAAGGGGTTTGGGCCGGGTTGGTGCCAGCCTGGGTGGAAGGGTGGAGGGTGACGGGTCGATGGTGGACGGCGCTGTCTGGTAGGCATGGCAGTTGATATATGGCAGGTAGGACACGGTATCTGGGCGGCGTCTACTAGGTGGTTGTTGGAAAGGTCGAGGGTTCGATAGAGCATACCACAGTGAACCACCGTGACGTGTGTCTGTCGTTTTCTTCCTGCCGCTGGCTCCTCGTGCGCATGTCGATTGGCTGGCTGGCTGGCTGGCTGGCTGGCTGGCTGGTTGGTTGGCTAGTTGACTCGCTTGACAGTTCCCTCTCTTTTTTCATCTTCTCTACTCTTTGTGACTGCTTCCTACGCTCTACTCTCTCCTTCCTACCTCCTCATGTCTCATCTGATCTCATCTCATCCTGTCGTGAGGTTCCCAACCAACCAACCAACCCGCCTGTTTCCCCTTTTATTATATTCCCGTTTTCCATTTCCATTTCCAATTCATCAATTCACTTCACTCCCCGTCCCCTCTTCGCTCTGCAGCGGCACCTCCGGCACCAGTATCCGCCGCCGCCGCCGCCGCCGCCGTCGCCGCCGCCGCCCAATTCCTCCGTCCTTCAGCTTCCACCTCCTTCCTCACACGCTGCACCTGCTGCTGTCGCAGCTGGAGCACAGTGTACCCGACGACGGGGAAGAAGGCGAGGGCGAGGATGAAGAAGCGTTGCGGCCGCGACAGCACGGGCGCGTGCGGCGAGTGGTGCGGGATGTTGGAGGCGTAGTGCTGCTGGGCAGGCATTATGGGAAAAGCAGCAAGGAATTCAATAATACTGGGATCCTATTTGTCTCCGAGGCTGCGCAAGTAAAGGGGATTTGGGGTAGTTAACTTTCAAAGCTTAAGAGCTGTACAGGCCTTGGCACCTAACTCGCATGCACGTGACAGCCTGGTATGTTACTTGGATACTTTTATATTCGTTCCGGTCCTCTATGCCCTCGAGACCTTGGACACGGCCCTCCAAAGACGCCATGAGAATGGGTGAACCACGCTAATCACATCAACAACACAGTGCTGTGCTGGCCATTCAAATCACGATTGGCCCCCACTGCTTCCCTCTCCTCCATCATCACCAACACGACCGCCACCGCCATCCTGCTTTCTCCGCTCGTCGTCGCTACTGTATGTGCTATCGTCATTGTTGCTCAAGGGATTGCCCTGCTCCTTGGCTAATCGTTCCTCTTCCTTCTTGCTGCGTAACCGTTCGGTCTCGGCCCGCATGGCTTCGAGATTCCACGCACCCTTCTCATTCTCATCATTGTCGTCGTCGTCATCATCATCATCGTCATCACTATCGTCGCTAGCTTGCCAATGGCCAGATTCAAATAGTGCACGGCCCGTGGCATCCTTGGCCTTGAGGGCCTCGGCTTCGGCCTGCTTCTTGTCCATGCGTTCCTTCTTCCACTTGGCGAATGTTTCTTGGGTGACGGGCGTCAGGTTGCCGGTAAGCTTGTGGCGTTCAGACTCGAGGAAGTCTTCGAGTGTGAGGGTCTTGAGCGGTGATTTGTCCATGAGTGCCTTTTCTGCCGCCCGCTGCTCTTTTGTCTTGAGTATGAATCTGGAAAGGCCACGTTAGTCAGAATATGGTGATGGCAGGAGGGAAGGCGGTTCATAATAGTGCGGAAATGCAGAAAAGAAATTTGGCAGAGCGTACCCTGGAGGAAGCGAATGGCGGTACATGCACTTGTCGCCGCCGTTGGGACAGGCCCAGAACCAGCCGTACTTGCCGTCCTCGACAGCTTGAATAAAGTACTTGCAGACCTTGTCGGTGGTGGTGCGCGGGTTGCCGTGCTTGGACAGCACGACTTTACGCAGCTTCTCCTCGTCCCAGTTGGCCATGTCGTCCTTTTCCTTGTCCTCGGCGTCCCTGTCCTTCTCGTCGGCGTACAGGTCCTTCTTGACCGCCTTCCGGCCGACTTCGAGATCGTGGCTGAACTTGCATTTCTTGCCCTTTTCGCACGTGCCCTTGCGGAAGAAGTCGCACACCACCGTCTTGGGATCGACGCCAAACGGCACTTTCTGCGTCTGCACCGGCTTGAACAGTGCGGCCGCCTCGGCCTTGGCCTGCTCTGCCGCCGCCTTCTCGCGCGCGCGCTGCTCCTTGAGTGCCTCTTTCCGCTTCTCCTCGATCGACTTGTTTGATTTGGCCTGCGCCTGCAGCTGCGCAATCTGTTTCTGTGCGGTGCCGCCCTTTTTGTTTTTCATGCCAAAAGTCTTGTCATCGACCGTGGCCTTCTTTTTGGCCGGCTCCTGCTGTTTTCCTTTGGGCGCCATGATTGCAGTGCTGGGGTGATGTCTTTGGTGCAGAATCTGAGGGAATGGCCGCCGGCCGTTTTGAGCGTCTTTCACTAATTAATTTGTTAACAACTTATTACTTGACGAGGGGGTGGGAGAGACCGGCGGCGGCAGCGGAGATCGACATCAGCCTCGTGCGGGCGTTGAGTCAGGCTGCTAATAAGCCAGCCGGCTATGACTGTCTTTTAGTTAAATTTTCGTTAAGTTTTAGTTAAATCATTAGTTAAGTTTTAGTTAACTCGTTGGTTAAGTTTTAGTTAACCCGTTGGTTAAATTTTAGTTAAATAAGCAACGGCCTCGCTTATGAGCAACAGCCAATTCATCGGTCTCATGGGCAATAACTTCGGACTTGAGAATGCCATGAGCCGCGTGACAGTGACAAGGTGAGTGCCGTCTCTATCCGCGACGACTTGGCCGGTCACGCCGCCCGGTCTTGATTATCGCCACCACCACTCCCGCCATGGCATCCGACACTCCGCCGCCGCCGCCGTCGTCCTTCCCCGCCTCCATGGGCCCTGGTGCACGCCCATCCCCGGCAGGGCAATCTTCGCCGGGGACGACGCTGCGCGAGGTCATGGACATCCGCCGCTCGTACCACATCACCGTCGATGCCAACACGCTCCATCTCGGCTACCAGCTCGACGGCCAGGCGCGACGATACTCGATTCCCTTCGAGAACATGCCCATTGGCGCCCTCTCCAAGAGAATGTGCTTCAGCGGAGAGAGGGGAGCCCGGGTCACGGGCATCTTCATTATCGACGCCATCCGCGGCGCCGAGAACATGACCGGCGAGCAGCTCAACCAGGCCGAGGCCGAAGGGTTCGCCAAGCACTCGGTCAAGAGGATCCAGTATGCGGTGGCCGGCAACTTGGCCGCCATCGCCGGCGCATACGCTCTGGCGTATCGCGGCATCAGGGACATGAAATTCCCCTTCATGAAGCCCAAGGAGGCCCAACGCTACACTGCCTTCCCCAACCGCTTCTTCCCCGTCCTGCGCGGCAGCGGAGCCCGCCTGATGTGGCAGGTCACCCGCTTCAACGTGTATGCGCTTATCGGCCTGTTTGCCGCAGGCCCCGTGTTTGCCAGCATGGGCGACGTCAGCATGATGGCTGGCCTGTACCAGGACAACCGTACCCGCAGTGTTCTGACCAAGATGAAGGAGAAGGGCGGCTTCAACAGGATCGCCTCCAACAGAAGCCGCCCAGGACAGGCCAAAGCTCAGCCACAACAACAGCCCAGCGGTGACGACATGATGCCTCAAGATTTTCAACAGGACCAAGACTCTAGCTATGGTGGAATCGACGCCTATGGCGGCGATCCTTCCTTCTCCAACGCCTCCGGCGACAGCCAAAGCGCTTCAGGAACTACGGCCCGGAGCCAATCGTCTCAGACTCAATCTCCGCAGTCGCAACCCGGCCCTGGCCCGGCCTCAACCTCGTCTTCCGACTTCTTCTTCGATGACGCGTCCCCCATTGCCGACAGTGATTCGGCCAGGGCCAGCGGAAGCAGGACTACGGGTAGGGATGGCAGTGGCGAAAGCATCTGGTCTCGCATCCGCCGGGGCAACACTCCTGCTGCCGCATCTGCCCCCGCTCCCGACTCCTCCTTCTCCGACCAAGCCGGCTACAGTAGTCAAGGGCTAGATGACGACCAACGGCAGCGACGGCAGCGACAAAACGCTCAACGGGAATTCGATGCCATGGTTGAGCAAGAGAGAAGAGAGAGCGGCCGAGACGACTACTGGCAGGGCACATCCAATCAATCTGTGGATGGAGCAGGAGAGGGTGAAAGTGCGTGGGAAAGGAGGCGGCGGTCGTAGTCAAAAAAGACCAAAAGGAATCAAAATTGTAACAACACCTTGACCGAGTGTGAAGAAAGAACCTGTACACGCTACCTTGGTCCAACGCCTGTCCTCCGGTCACCTTGTTCTCTCAACCCTTACTGAGAGGTCTTCTCAATGATGCCTTCAATACTCGACGTGGCGATGTTCTGCAGTGCTTCCACGGTCAGGAATGCTTGATGGCCACTACGTTGTGGTTAGTCTAGGCATGCCTGCCCCAAGCAGCATTAGGGCTGAGCTGATGCAACTTGCCTGACAAAAACATTGTAAAAGGACATCAGCCGCGCAAGCACATCGTCTTGCATCACCACGTTTCGAGAGTCGTTGAAAAAGTACTCGCTTTCGCCTTCGTATACTGCAGATACGCAACCGCACGGTGATTGCATTAGAAGGAGAAAGGTGGCAAAGAAGAGAGAAGGCGGGGGGGGGGGGCATGGCATTACCATCAAGAGCAACGGCTCCAATATGTCCTGACTTCAGCGCTCTGAAGGCAAGAAAAACGGCACAGGTGTTGATTAGTCGACCCGACTCTCCGAAAGAGGGGGGATAGAATTGGGGGAGAAAGAAAAGCAACGGCACAGGTATCGATTAGTCGACGTGGCACTCCGAAAGAGGGGGGATGGAAATGGGCAAGAAAGAAAAGCAACGGCACAGGTGTCGATTGGTCGACCTAGCACTCTGAAAGAGGGGAGATGGAAATGGGGAAGAAAGAAGACCATACCGAATCAATGCCTTGGTGTCAATCAACCCGCCACGACTCGAATTGACCAGCACCACGCCGCGCTTCATCAGCGCAAACGTCTCGTCGTTGAGAATGTGGTGGGTGCTCTGCATCAACGGGCAATGCAAGCTCACAACATCGCTCTCCTTGAGCAACTTGTCGAGGCTGTCGACATACACCACGCCGTGTTCGGCGGCCGCCTTGGGGTTCGGATACGGGTCGTACGCGATCACATTGCAGCCCATTCCTCGCGCAAGGATGCGTCCGGTCAGCAGGCCGATGCGGCCGGTCCCGATCAGGCCGATGGTCTTTTCGTACAGGTTGAAGCCCACGAGTCCTGGTGTTTTTGTTTTTCAGTTCCAGAAGCTAGACGAAGAGCTCTGTTGCTTTACCATTCAATGTAAAGTCACCCTCGCGCGTGCGGTTGTACGCCTTGTGGTACTTGCGCGTCGCGGTCAGCAGCAGGCCGACGGTGAATTCGGCCACGGCGTGTGGCGAGTACGATGGCACCGATGTCACTTTGAGGCACAGAGCTTCGGCTTTGTTCAGGTCGACGTTGTTGGTGCCCGCGCACTTTTTTTCATCGGTCAGGAGAGTGAAAGCCGATTGAGAGAGGGGGAAAGCCGATTGAGAAAGAGAGAGGGGGGGGAGGAGAGACAAGACGTACTCGCAAGGCCACTACCTTGACACCAAGTTGGGCCAGATGCTCCAGGACCTGTTTGTGAGTGTTGGCATATAAGCCCACGATTTCAGGTGATTTTGGTGGTGTACCATACCTCCGCACCGGCATCGTCGTTGACAAACAGGCACACAGCCTCGTGGCCTTCAGCTAGCGACACGGTCGACGCTTCCAATCGAGGAGCGAGAAAGGTATAGCTGAGCTGTTGAGTGCCGTCGTGGCCACGAGCATGCTCAGCAGTAGCTTTTGTGAAAGAGTCGCGGTCGTACTGGCAGAGAGAAGTAAAAGTCAACTTGATGGATCATCATTTGCCCATTTACTTTTTAAGTCTTGCAAGGGGACGAGAAGTAAGAATGGATTGCATGGCCACCCACATCCTTGCAACTGTAGAAGGCTACTTTGATGAGAGCTTGCTGCTGTTGCTGCTGTTGCTGTTGTTGCTGCTGCTGTTGTTGTTGTTGCTGCTGCTGCTGCTGTTGTTGTTGTTGTGACCCCGCCATCATGAATGAATGGGAAAAGATCACGAGAGTATTCCACCGCGAAGTGCAATGTCGAACAAGTCTATTAGAAGAGCAAGAGCCACTACTACCACGAGAGGAGAAAAACTTGGGAGCTGGTTGAAGGATGAGTCTACCAAACATTCAACTCTTATACACTTCGCCCGTCAGTATATGTTATCATCAGGAGCTGTCACTGTCAGCTTCGCATGAAGCTCTTGTCTAACGTCATGGATGATATCTGTCTAGCTTGGCAGAACGAAAAAGGCGCCGACCGGGGCAGGCTAATGGTTAAAAGCCCGTCTATCTCGTTGTTTTTGCCCCAGGTAAGTGGCCTGATGTGTGGAGCACGCCGAGCCGGGGCACAGACTCGCACAGACTCGCACAGACTCGCACAGACTCGCACAGACTCGCACAGACTCGCAGACTCGCACAGACCCTCCTCAGAGCAAGCATACACACACACAAGACAGAGACAGCCAGTGAACAATGCTCTTCATTCGATTGTTGACTACAAAGCTGGGCATTCGAAGAGTCTTGCTTGGCACAAGGACAAGTTCTAACATGACAAACGAAGCCTATTTTTGGAGGGGGAGGTGCCCCAGCGGACATCTGGCCATCTGTTGATACAGGTGGCTGAGCCAAAAGTGAGTGACTCGCTTTCTTCTTCTTTTCGCCTGCCCTGGGCCAGCAACGGCTTCAGGTCGCGCGCTTTGCACCCGGAAAGTAGGGCAGACTGCACTGGTGAGGGGATATCGTAGTCTATGCACCCACGCTCGGAACGATCAAGGCGGCAAGGTTGATTCTTTGTGTCGGAGGGGAGATGGGGAGGGGCAAGAGGATGTGCGTCGGAAGGGGAAGGGCGATGCAAGCTTGGGTCGGCTTTTTATTTGGTCTCGGCAGGCTTAGCCTTGCCCTTCCCCTTGGCCTTGGCGTCTGCGGCCCCTTCGCCCTCTTCCTCCTCTTCTGCCTCGTCGTCGTCTTCGCCCTCGAGATCAGGCATCTCTTCGTCGTCGTCGTCGTCATCATCATCGTCGTCGTCTTCTTCTTCTGCGTCCCCACCCTCGCCGGCGCCAGGGGCTGCCGCATCGCCGCCGCCTACACCGGCACCCAACTTGGAGAAGTCGATACCGCCGAAGCCGCTATCGTCACCGAGACCACCGCCGAACTGGTTGAGGTAGTCCTCTTCGGGGGCTTCGTTCTGCTCGTCTTCGTCGACCCACTGCAAAGGCAGGACGGGTTAGCGAACTGCGGGAGGCTGACGCTGGCGGCTTAAGGAGGGCAATGAGAGCCTTACCTTGTCAAAGTCAGTGCGCAGGAAGTGCACCTTCTTGTCACCCTTGAGCAGGCGCGGCCAGTAGTCAAGGGTGAGATCCTTCTTGTGCAGGATTAATTGGATGTTGGCTGCAGTGTGGTGGGTCTTGGACTTTTCCGGGTCGATCTCAGCGTAGAACTCGAGCTCGAGGTGGTAGGTCGTCTTCTTGGTGTCTGAGGTGCCGGTGAAGACGAGGCCGGTGGGGGAGAGCTGGAGCTGCAGAGCCTTGGGAGGGACGTCGGGCACGCTGATCGTCAGATAGACGTAGTTCTTCTCGGGGTCCGAGTCAGAGGAGCGCTGGGCCCATAGCACTGCACAAGAGGCGCAGGAGCCGAGTCAGTAAGCGAGCATTGGGCAGAAGGGGACAGTGCTGGGCGTGGACAGTGCTGGGGAAGGGCAGTGCTGGGGAGGACAGTGCTGGGGACAGTGCTGGGGAGGACAGTGCTGGGACAGTGCTGGGACAGTGCTGGGGGGACAGTCTTGAGGCTGGGCGAGATGTTTCTTCCTCACCTTCGGGCGTGACCTGGCCGGGCGACATTGTGGGGAAGGGTGGGTGCTGGCGGTGGCAGCGGCGGCGGCGGCGGCGGCGGCGGGCGGTGCGAGCGAGAAGCGGGGGGAGCGGGGGAGTTGAGATGGAAGCACGACAGCGTGGTGAGAATGGAAAAGTGGTGCGAGATTCAATCGATGAGCGATGAAGAGATTGCTGGTGCTGGCGACAAGTGGGCAGGGTCTTTTAAGGCTGGTGGCATCGCATCGAAGCCCACAGAAAGTGCCACAGAAAGTGGGCTGCGGCACGGTGCAGGGAATGTTGGTGCCTTGGACGCTTGTGCGGGCTCCACCCAACGCCCAGCGGGCCGCGGCCACAGGCCATAAGCAGCTTTGCGGATTAGGTAAGTTCAGGTGGAAGCTAGTTAAAGACTGTCAAGGCTGCCGGCCTATGAGCACAGCGCGCGGCGCCTGTCTGGCCTGTCTGGCCTGTCTTACTGCCCACCGCGGCGCCTGTCTTGCTGCCCACCGCCTCGGCTTGTCTGACTGCACCCGCACCCGAGCAGCACCAGCACCAGCACAGCACCAGCACAGCACCAGCACAGCACCAGCACCAGCGCACCAGCACCCGCACGGGCGCGGCCACTGCTCCTACCGCTCTCCATACAGCCACTACTCCTACTGCTACTCCTACGGCTGCTGCTGCTGCTGCTACTTACCGCTGCTGCTGCTGCTTCTACTTCTCCGCCTGCTGCTGCTGCTGCTGCTGCTTCCACCGCCTCGACCCCGATGAAAGAGCCTCGCTCGTGGTAGGCCCGCCATCCAGTCCTCCGGTGTCCGCTCATCGCTGCTGCCGCCATGCCCGCCTGATGGTCGTCGTTGAAGCCGTGCCCAACCGTCCCAACCACGGCCATGGAGTCATTCAAGGCCGTCTTCTTCAAGCCAGACCCTCGGGTGCAACAACGCAAGTGCGAGGCGCTGATCCGGCAGAACAAGCGAGAGCTGGACAAGTCGCTCGTCCAGCTGCGCACCACGCAAGCAAAGTTCAAGCTGTCGATCAAGCAGGACGCCCGCAAGATGCAGGGCAATCCGGCCCTGGCCAAGCCGCTGCGGGCTTCCATCCAGGCCCTAGCCAAGGAGATCGCTGCGGCTCAGAAGCACGAGCAGCGGCTGATCACCAACAAGGCCCAGCTGGACAGCGTGCTGATGCAGGTCCACGAGGCCTTTGCCATGCGAAAGATCGAAGGCAGCCTGAGGTCGAGCACAGCAGTCATGCGTGAAGTCAACACGCTGACCAAGCTGCCCGAGCTGTCCCACACCATGCAGCTGCTGAGCCAAGAGCTCATCAAGGCCGGCGTCATCGAGGAGATGGTGGGCGACATGCTGCCCGACGATGACCTACTCGAGGATGAAGTGGGCGAGAACGAGGCTGAGATCAACAACATCATCAAGAGCGCCCTGACCGACAAGGAGGCGGCCAAGTTCTTCGGCCAGGCCGAAGAGCGCCAGACAGCCTTCCCCGCTGCTCCTCCCGACGCCATCGCCCAAGAGGAGCCGGACACGGAGCTGTCAGAAGACAATCTGGCTCAGATGCGGCAGAGGCTCGAGACATTGAGGACTTAGTCGTCGTCGCGCGCGCGTCACATAGAGAGCAAATTGCATGCTCAAGCGTATCAACCACGCTCCCTTTGCACGCTAGGCAGCACAGTGCACTCACTCCCGCTCTACTACTACTACTACTACTACTACTACTACTACTACTACTACTACTACTACTACCACCACCACCACCATACGCCGCATGCCACAAGCCACGAAAGAGGCAGCGCCTGGGCTCGAGCATGGATCAGCCCTGTCAGCCCAGTGTGCCAGCGTGGCAGCAAGGCAGCGAGGCTGTGGCATTGGCAGCGCCGCTCCCTGCCCTTCGCTGTACCAGGCCTGCTCGTGTGGCTGTGGCTGTGCCTGTTCTCGTGGTGGGGTGTGGCATCACGTGACTCACCCACGGCATTAGTGGCTTGGCAACGCGGCTACGCGGTGGGTCCGTGCGCAGCGCCCAGCCTGCCTGCCTGCCCCCTTCAGGCGATGGCGAGGGTTCGCGAGTGATGTGGCTCGCCGCAGCACAGCACACGGCATCACTGTCCATCATCAGTCATCGGCTGGCATCCTTCTTCAACTTCGCTTCGTCGCTCTGTCACCGTCATTGTCTCTTGTATTACGGCACACCTATTCTGCCTGACTCTTCGCCCTCGGGCGCCGGCTTAGTTCTTCCGCTTCAGACGCGCACCTAGGCACCGCAGGCACCACAGGCACCGCTTGCACCGCTTGCACCGCTTGCACCGCTTGCACCGCTTGCACCGCTTGCACCGCTTGCACCGCTTGCATCTGCAGCTACGCCCGTTCGCCCGTTCGCCGCTCTTCTCACGCCCACACTGACGGCGCCTTCTAGCCACCACTCTTCACCTCAAGCTCCTCATCATCGCCGTCTTCTCGCTGCTTCGCCACACTCGAGCAAACATGTCTGGCCGTCTGGATCAATCGCTTGATTCCATCATCGACTCGCAGAAGAAGGCCAAGAAGGAGGCCCTTCGCCGACGCAAGGTTGCCGTCAAGGTCAAGGCGCCTGTTGGCGGTGTCAAGAAGACGGTCAAGCCGGCCAAGCCGGCCGTCAAGGCTGCAGCCACTGCCACTCAGTCTCAATCCAGCAAGATTGTCGTCAGCGGACTTGTACGCATCCTTCCCTCGCTTCGTCGTCGGCCAGCCTAACAATGCTCAGCCCTTTGACGTCAATGAGGCCCAGATCAAGGTATGTTGACCAGAGGCCTAAGAGACCTTGGATTCCTATCGCCATTCCATCATCTATCAATTCCTGCGCTGTATTCGCTGTCCGGTCGCTGTCTGGTCGCTGTCCCATACACACGAAGCTGTTCTTTGGCCTGTCGAGCAGATAAACAATCAGCCGCAAGCAACAGACTGGTATTGAATCCGGTATTGAATTCGGTATTGAATCCGGTATTGAATTCGGTGTTGAATCTGCTATTGAATTCAGTATTGAGTTCAGTATTGAATCTGGTATTGAATTCGGTATTGAATCTGGTATTGGATCCTGTATTGAATCTGGTATTGGATCCGGTGTTGAATCTGTGATTCCTGCAATCTTGGATGCCCCGTCTCCATGATTCAAGAGGCGCTCCACAAATGTCGGCACAGTCCGACCCTTTTTTTCCACGCTGCATGCTACCGTTTGCAGATGAGCTGGAGAGGGAGCGGCGCCGGCGAGGTGGTGGTGTCTCGCGCCACCGCCTTTGCCAGCTCGATGGCGCCAGCTTGTTCCACGAGTCTTCATGTTCAGCGCAGTTGAGCAGCACGGCAGAAACAGTCCCAGCCATTGGCCAGATGAGCAAGATACGCAAGATGCCCAAGATGCAGCGGCAAGAAGCTAGAAGGGCAGGCCGATGGTGCTGCACAAGCGACCCAGAGATCATACCGCTCTACGCCGCTTTGCCTTCTATTTCACCCGGCACCCACTACATCGTCTCGCCCGGCAGTCTGTCTTCCTTGCAGACACTGTCCTCACGATGCTGCCAGCCAAGGTCTTACAACGGTGCCTCCAGACGGGATGCCGGCTGCACAATCACTCACCAGCAACTTCCGCCAACACCATCTCGATCACGACGACATGTCGATTCAACGATCCTGTGACCGCAACTTCCACCATATCTCTTGATTGCTTGCATGGCCCTGCCGCTGACTGGAGGGAGGAAGTTTCTGCTGCTGCTGCTGCTGCTGCTGCTCACTGCTTGACGTGATTACTCGCTGGTATTTCCCTGCTCCGACTCTTCCGGACCCTTGAGCGATTGTATGCTTTGCTTGGTGTCGGCTGTCGATCTTTTCCAGGAATCTCGTTCGATCTCACACGCATTTTGTATACCGGATACTGATCACAATTGGACGAGTAGGAATACTTCATCAAAACTGTCGGCCCTGTCAAGAAGGTGTCGGTCCAATACAATCAGAATGGCCAGAGCCGAGGGATTGCAGACGTCATCTTCGGCAAACCAGGCCTTGCTGCCAAAGCCGCCAAGGACCAGAACGGCATGCTTGTTGACAAGCGACCCATGAAGGCAAGACTGGCCTCCTCACGCTTTATCGCGCCAACATTCTGACCCTGGACTCTCTCTAGATTGAGGTCATTGTCGACGCCCGGAACGTTCCCGAGCCACCCAAGCAAGGCAAGCTTGCGGACCGAGTCACGTACGAACCCCGACATATATTTTGTCAACAACAGCGAATCACACTGACCGCTATCAGCACCGCCAAGGAGAAAGCCCAGCCCAAGAGTGCTGTGGCCACGAAGCCCAGCGCTAAGGCTGGTGCCAAAGCCGCCAAGGCCAAGAAGACCAAAAACGCCAAGCCCAAGGCCAAGTCCAAGACCGTCGACGAACTCGACGCTGAAATGGCCGATTACTTCACCAACAACACCGGTGCTGCTGCTGCTGCTACAACCAATGGCGGTGCCGCCCCCGCTGCTGCCGGTGGAGAGGACCTTGGCATGGACGAGATTTCGGTTGGTGCTCCGGCATTCTTCTTCATCCAGCAACCTTGCGCTGACACCTCACCAGTAAGCTCGCTCTTGATACCCACCGACTGCATGCGCGAGTGCATTGGATGCCGTTCTTTTTTTGCTACAACAGCCATTCAATGCTATCTCCCCATCCTGCAGATTGTGCTAGGAATGAATTGAATTTTCCGCTTTCACCGAGCCCAAGATGGAGATGGGGGAATTGCCAGGCAATTGGCGCCCGATTACACCGATTGCAGTAAACGGAACGCAGACTCAACTCCTGAGAGGACTCAGCAGCGACAGACAGACATAGTGACAATGCATTATTGGTCATGCCAGACAGTGTTTCCCGTCATGCCAGACAGTCTTTTTCGTCATGCCCTCGACTACTGCTACTACTACCTGATCAAATCCCAGTCTCAATCCTCATTCAAACCTTCCCGTTCCTTTTGTTTCGCTCCCTTTTGTTAGCCCTTTTTTGTTACAGCGTATGATTATCAATGATTTCCAAATCCATATCCACATCCATATCCATGTCGAAATCCATATCGTCCACAACCGCAGCATCATTGTCATCATTGTCATCATCGTTATCATCTTGGTCTTCATCATCGTCATGGTCACTGAATGCGCTCATGATTGTGAGTTGATCATGGACGTCATCATTGCTCCTTTTGGACTTGCTGTTGTCATTATCGCTAGCGACGGGGCTGATAATGACCGTGTCTGTCATTGGATCCAGCTCCTCCTTCATCCTGCCCTTGCCCTTGTCCGTCCCCTTGTAATCCCTATCCGTGTCCATTCTTTTCTCACCATCAAAAGAAGAATCACCACCAAAATCTGACATGCTCCTGACCGACGTAGCCGCCGTCGTCCGCGCTACCACCACCGCCGACAGCGTAGAATCCGTCTTGGTCGTGGCAGCTGCGGTTGTGGCGGCTGTTGCAACTGCAACGCGACTCGCTTTGCCAAGACTATCCACGCCTTCGTCTGTACTGATCCTGTCGTAACTCTGTTCATCATTATTGTCATTCTCACTATCATCGTGGTACGTCCTGATCCTGCTTTGGCTAATGCCTCGCTTGCCACCCCTGAACAACCACCTTTCTTCTCGATGGTCGCCGTCAGGATCGTGGTGACTGCTCCTGTTCCTACTCCTGCTACTGCTACTACTATCGCTACCACCAGAGGTAGTTGGGCCATCGGGAATGTCCTGACCGGCAAACACCCCGCCGCTTCCGTCGTCGAGGCCGCCGGCCCACAGCGGGAGGAACTTCCATTCGGACTCGTCCAGGTTGAGCAGGTGGTCGATCAGTTCGACGGGGATAGGGTCGTCCGTGAGGAACAGGTGGCTTGGGTATATTATCGGGTCGCAGATGTGCGAGGCCAGCGCGGCTGAGAGCTCCTTGAGGAGTGAGTTTGTGCGGATAGGCTGGTAGCAGGGTTTGTTGTTGTTGTTGTTGTTGTTGTTGTTGTTGTTGTTGTTGTTGTTGTTGTTGTTGTTGTTGTTGTTGTTGAATATCGAGGGATGCTGGTCATCAGTTGCGGTCGAGGGGTTGTCATGGAGTTTCTGCTGCTGCTGCTGCTGTTGATACTGCTCGTGGCTATCCCACGGCCAATGTGCTGACGGTTCTGGCTTGCGGTCTTGCTGACTAAGAGTTTCGTTGAGAATATTGAATGCAATATCTACTGTCTGTCTGGTGACGCGGTCGACGTTGTCAGGACGTAAAGGCATCATCAGACCCATCACATGACTCACGTCGTTGTTGTCGACGCCGAAATCGAACGTGCATTTTGACAATTCAATCCAGAATGATCGAGTAAAGGGCCTTGCGTTGGGTTGCAGATTGGAGTATCGGTCCTCAAAGCACGGCGCCAATCCATGACGGAAGGGGGCCGCCTTCTGTGGATCCTTCTCCAGCTCGGGAGACAGTTCCCACAAACGCCTGTGAAGAATGGACAGGCATCTGGCCTTGACAAATGCTTTCAATCGAGTCTGTGCTAGGTTGATGGCTGATTCAGCGGCCTGGCTATCAGCCTCTGCATTAAGTAGCTTCTGATATTCAGTTGAAGCCAGCATCCAATCAAGATCGTCGACAACCGACTTGAAAACAGACCTCATGCGGGACACGAGCGAGGATGCGGCATGATCGATTCTGTTCTGCTCATCATCATCGACGTTCTCTAACACGCGGCCATGGATGGACAGGGGCCGCGGCGCAATCGTCGTTTCACCCTCGTTGCAGACAAGCATAAGAGCCTTCTCGCCGACAAGAATTGAAAAAGCAACTCTGACAAGGTTGACATGCATGATGCCCATGCCGATGCGTAGAGCAGCCTCGGGGTTGTTCTGTATGAAATTGTTGTTCCCTCGCTTCCTCAGCCAGGAAGAGATCCATTGATTGATCGTCGGATGGCCAGCACAGCCGAAGAAGAGAGCCAGTGAGAAGAAAGTCCACATCTTAGGGGCCGAATCCAGCTTGGGGTCCTGACCGCATGCAGCATGTAAGAGTCGCTCAAGAGCGGAATGGTGTCGAAGTGCTGAGTATTCAGCGGCAGGGCCGGGATCAGGGAATTTATTTTGCGTTGACATGCTGCAAAGTATTCTGTAGTAAGGATTTGACTCAGTATCCAGGCAATCCGTTCCCATGACTACAGTCTTCGCAACTGAATAACAACGATGCGCATGGTACCAATTACAAATACCTTTGGAACAACTCAGTTCTGTCAGCAGCATGACAGCCTCGTCTTCCATTTGGGCAGGCCGAAGGTCGACATGGTATTTGGCTGCGCTCTTAGTCTCCCGACTGAGAGCTTGATATGCATCCAGAGTTTTGAAGCGCTTGGCCGCAAAGATGCAGGCTTTGAGGCCGAGAAGGCGATTAATTTTCGATGAGTTTAGTGCCTTCAATTTGTTGCTCTCCACCAGGTAGAAGCGATTGAAGTGGTGTTGAATGTGATTGTACTCGGACTGAAGCTGGTCCTTGGTTTTCGCAGGGGGGCCGATGTAAATCAGAGTGTCGCCTCGTTCATCGATGATGGGAGTGAATTCGTTTGATATTCGTAGAAGCGGGGTCAGGCTCAAATCTGTAGGCGACGAAACTTGGGCAGTCCGCCACCGCGAGGCTGGAATATAGCCCTCTGTAGTGTCGAGAGAAGGCGTGGGCCTCCGGTCACGAACTGGAAGGGCAACTTGACTATAGGATGAACTCTGTGCAGTGACAGATTGTTGGGCCGCTGTGGAAATGTAGGCCAAGCCATCAGCCTGGTCCGAAAGCCCAGGGGAGGTCGAACTGTGCTGATGCGTCTGATCAGTCGACATGATGAGATAGAGAGAGAGATATGGAAAAGTCTATTTATCAGGACGAAATGGCCCCGAAGGTAGATTCCTGCCTAGATTCCCTGCTGCTTAGATTGACGAAGGCGACGGCGGCTTAGGCCTAGGCGGCCTAGGCGTAATGTGCGTAAAGCTAGTCAGCTTGCCCGTAGGCTGCGTGCAAACAAAGGCGCAACAAAAGCATTCAAATGGATTTTCTGTCTTTGTAAACCTTTGCTTGAATGCGTTGATAAGCAGAAAGTAAATCAATAGGAAGGGGGGAAGAAGGGAAGAGGACGAAAAGGATCTTTCTGGTGTTGCAATCAGCAGAACAAGTCAATCCACCTGTTTCTGAGCCTCAAAGGTCTTTGGTCTTTGTTCGTAAGTGACCAATACCAAAAGCCCCCCGCTCCCCAAAACCTGATCCGAACAAAGGAATTCATTCAGCCTGGTGTGCCACCGAGGAAGGCACGCCGCCGCAGTGGGGCTTGGAGGCAGCCTATGATTTGTCTGCCCATCAATAGCTCATAGCTTCTCTCTCCTGCAATGATCGCTTCACCTATAAGATTTCTCTCATTTGCTTGATCTTTTGGCCGTCGGCCATTAGATGGTACGTGGTGATGGTTGCATGTTGCCGCTGAGTCAGTTACGTGTGATGATGATAGCGCACAGCAAAGACTCTCGGATTGGAGTGGTTGTGACCGATCTCCACCCAGGCCAACTCTAAATCTCTAGTAGTTAATTAGCTTAACCATTTCGGCTCTTTGCATAATATGCTTCAGCAATTAGGGTGTAGCTTGCGCCACTCGGAGGAGGCACGACATTATAAGGCCGACCTGGTGACAACAGTGGAATCAAGTGTGATGGGTGGAAATTCTGAGTAGCGGGAAAACCAGCGTGTCTAACGGCTAAGGACCGGATACGTCATGCTCGATACCGGAGTAATTACTATGGTACTTGACTCACTCTTATAGTCTGGACACGTCAAGGAGCGGATTTGTAGTATCCATAAACCCACAACTGGACAAATACACGATTTACATGACAACAATAGAACCAGATTATGCATTAGAAAGAACCGAGCAGCACCTCCAATACCTATACAGTGCGCAAAGTGGGGAATCATGGCGCCTGCACGTTTAACCAACGCAGCGACTCCAAGCGGGCAAGCCGCAGCCGAAGCCGACGAAGAGGTAGATGAGGAAGACAACAACAAAGCCCAACAGCAACATCAGGCGCACGTTGCGGAACCACATCCGCCGCCGCAAGGTCTTCGACCGCAGACGGAAATCATGGGCACTCGATCCCAATTGGTCGGTCTTGGTGACGAGCAGATCGATGCGCTCGCCTCGCTCCAGCACGCTTTCGATATTGTGGCTCATAATGTCCTTGACTGAGTCGATCTCCTTCCTAGCGTTTGCCAAGGCATCGCTGGGCGGGGTGGCGGCGTAGGTGGCCAGCATTTGCTTGATGGTCGAGTTAAACGCCGCACAGCCATAGGCCGGCAGGCTGTCAAAGCCCGTCTCGTCCGGCTTGAACTGCGCCAGGAACTTCTTCTTCATCTCCAGCAGGAATGCAAATGGTATCCTCCGGCCCAGTTCGGCTTGTGCCACAACCAGGTACGTCAGCGCAGCATGACTCGACAGCTGCTCGTCGGCCGCATTGGAGGGCGAATTCGGAGAGTCGGCAATGTAGTGCACGAACAGGCGGTCGTGTGTATACGTCAGCTTGGCCGGAGAGGAATGGCCGATCTTGGGCAGGATGGCCGCGGCGAGGGAGGAGGAAGTTGTCGACGACGTGCCGGGCGCGGCGTGCTCGGCTAGGATGGTATTGTTGTGGGCGATGCATGCACTGGGAAGACGGTCAGCCCGAGTTGTGTTGCTCCCGCCTGCCGTGCCGCCAAGGCGACAACGTACTAGAGCATCTGCGTCGCCGGACCCGAAGAGGACGCCATAGCGGCAAAGGCCTATTTGCTGAAGGGATGGTGTATAGTGAGCAGAGCCTCAGACAGATGGCTACATTGAATCCCGTCAGTGTCTGTGAGGCGGCGATGACCCAGGCAACAGGTCACAAGTCACAAGCGCGCAAACAACTGGGATGTCTGCGTCAATGCCGGAGTCACGTGTCGTCGCCCCAGATGCATCACGTGCGGCCTTCGGAGGTTTGTTGTGACTTTTCGGCTTCGGACTAACCATTCCCCGACTTTTGACAAACCTGCCATGCCCTCGCCGGTAATTACATAATTCGCTTCCGCCATTTGCGTAGCTCTTCAAGTGCAGTGCTGAAGAATTATGCATAGCCCGTTCAAATTATGTTAAAAATTTCCATTGCAGCGCTGAGGATTATGCATTTACCGACTTTTCGAGCTGACCATTGTCGAGATCGCAAGTCACTCAGGAGCAAGCCAAGAGCATAAGGTTGGCCAGTGCGTGGGCGTGGGGTAGGAAGAGGGAGCCTTTGCTAACTTCGTTCCTCAAGGCATGCTCGCTAAGCATTTACTACGGCCTATCGTGAATCTTTTCGTGCCTTTTCCGATCATTGTCCCTTGTAAACGCCTTGCCGCACTCCGTACATGCAAACGGCCTTTCTCCATTGTGGCTCCTGATGTGGCCCATCATGTGAAATCTCCTCGAAAAGCTCTTGCCGCAGATATGGCAAACGTGTTTGGAAGACTCTATCACCTTCTTCGGCGTCAGTTTGAACAATTCTGACAGGTCGCTCTCGTCGGGGTGGTAGTCTCTCATGTGCTTTTCGAGATCTTTGTTGGAGATAAACCCGAAGCTGATGGATGTACAGTGCGGAACTTCGCAGACCCAGGGTCGATTATGTCTGTCAACGTGCTTATCTCGCGTTTTGGCGCTGTTGAACCCTTCATAGAAGTCAAGGCACGTGACAAATGGGCACTTGAAGCCCTTGCGGCCATAGTAGCCCACGAGCGTCCCTCTGACGGCAGGATTCCTCGACGATTCCGCAGAGAGCTTTTCGATCAGCTTCCGGTTCCGTTCGAACGCTTTCTTGAGTGGTTGGATGCATATTTCGCTACGCGAGCTCGGCCCTTTCTTCATGTGTCTCGTCACATGGCTCATAATGCGAGTTATATCTTCGTAAACCTTCTGACCAGCAAGGTGAGCGTAGCCATTTCTTACATCATCATCAACTGGCTTGTCCAACATCTCATCTGCGTAGTAGTCCAGAAAAACAGACGTCGATGAATGCAGAGCATCCAAGCTACCTTCGAAGCCAAAGCCTTCTTCCTTGTAGATTTTTGCCAAGGCATCGAGATGTTGAAACCATTTGGATACAGCGTAGTCTTGCAGAGACAACCATCCGCCCTTAATGTACTCATTGACCTCTGTCGTCTCTAGATTAGGATCGAAAAAGTCCAAAGTTAGGTATCTTAAGCAAAGTGATGCTAATTTACACTCGACATCCCGTTTGCTGATGTACGGTGTCTCGGCCAAGTATCTGGCGGTTGGTCAGCAGGAGCATATATGGTTCGGGTGGAAAGATCCCATACAGTCGCGCTGTGTTATGGACCAATTCTAATCTCTCTCCTGGGAGCTCACGGACCAATGTTCCGCAAAGCTCCGTGACTTGCGCGATCAACCCTCTACTTTCAATGTCATGGAGCCTTTCATTACTATCGGTCAACTCCAGGCAAAGGGCACACTGGATCTCGTATTGTTTAAGTGGGCGTTTGGCACAAATCATCAACCCCAGAAGATAAGTGATCTGATTCCACACTCGTGGTATATCTTTCCATTGTCTCTCGAGACGACCGAGGATCTTTGCATACCTGATGATTCGTTAGTGATTCACTCCAACAGGGCATGACCGTCAGCAGCTTGATTATACTCACGCTGCAGCAATGCCGCCTGGGAAACGATGCTCATCAAGCTCTGTAACCACGTCAAGTTTGTTTGTCTGATTGAATAAATTTTCCAAGACCAACTTCGCGTATAGAAACATTCCTGTACTCATGTAAGCTGGCGAACTGACAAAGTGTTGGCCGTACCATTCGTTCTCGAGGACATAAGTCTTTTGATACATTCCACTTGATCAAAGCTGAGTCCAAACTTCCGCCTGATGCGATCAATCCACATATCTACAAAACTCTCAATCTCTTTTTGGTTGTCACTCTGGCGCATAGCGAACAACCTAACAGAAAAATTCGCTCGTGCCCGGGACTCCTTGCTCAACGTTTCAGCAATATCCGCTTCATCCTGACTGACGATTAGCAAGCGGAGTTTCCCAGGTTCATCATCTTCCGTCTTGTCGACAACCTCGGCCAGGAAAGAGAGCAAACTCCGTCTTTCCTCCTTGGGACACTCATCTAAGCCGTCAATGATGATAAATTGATTGAGAATTCGACGGCAGGATATATTAATCAAATTTTGGGCAAGCTGAGGGGATGCCAACATGACTTGTCCGCTAAATTTCGCCTTCATGAAGAAGTATGGAACCATGGTTCGTTCTTGTGAGACCATTTGAACCAAGAGGCCCCGGAGAATGGAGAGAGCATCTTTCCTCTGAGGGCTGGACTCCTTGCAGTAAAAGTATGACGTTTTGAACCTTTCCTTTCTTTCGCACTCTTCGATGGCTCTGGATGCGAGAATGGTTTTCCCTAAATTGCTCGGTTTAGCGGTTCGTTTCGATTCGGGACAACTCACTCACCCGCTCCAGGTATTCCGTTCAGCCAAAGCACCGGATATCTTGGTGTCTCATCATCCATCCAGCTAACCATAATTTCATTCTGCATCATCCAGTCTCCACTGCCTGGATAGCAACTTCTCACTTCGCAGAAGGACTCATGGTCGGCGACTTGTTCTTGGGTAGTCTTGTACTCTCCTTCTCCCGGCCGCAGACAGGCCAGCCATTCCATCACGCGCCAGTACTTCTTTTCTCTCTCCTCTTTTTCTTTGCTAGCTAGCTCCACGCTGAGTCTGCCCCGCTCTATGGCGTATGTGTTGAGCTTCTCCATGAGAATGGACTGGATGTCGCCGGAGCTAGGAGTACTAGTGTACCGCGCAAGCAGCCCAGCCAGGTCCTTCTGGCGTTGGAGGTTGCCTAAAATGCCCTGGAAACGAGTGTCAAAGTCGGCCCAGTCTGCCTTGAAAACCTGTTTCCACTCGTGGTGACGGAAAAACCGCTGTGCTTTGATGTGAAACTCGAGTAAATCAGTATACACCCAGCCTATAATGCGTTGCATCAGCGGGTACTGGTTAAAATCTTTCTCATACGAAGATAGGAAAATCAGTCTTTCGCCAATGGATTCATATGCGCTAAGTAGTGCATCAAAAGTTTCTGGATGAGGACTGGCTGTCTGCAGTATTGCTCAGTGATGTCCACGTCGGAGGACTGGGGCGAATGCTTTTCGTCCGGCGTTACTTACCTGCAACAAGAACTTCATCGGGCCCAATATATACGCTGTGTAGCTATCTACGGAAAATAGCTGGCCTGATAGTTTGACAATGATGCTTATTCCATTGAGCAAGTTGTTGAGCCGCGAGCAGTCCATTAGTGATTTCTTTATTTCCTGCTCACGCTGCAGATTGAAGACTACCCTCCTTACGTCTTCGATCCGGGCTTCGTGGAAATTATCCCGTTCCTCGGCGGTAAGTAATTTCGTGAACTCATTCGATGCCTTCCTGAACATCTGCTCTATCTCATCAGGTTCGACACGGATATCGGGGAAGTTGGCTGGTCTGAATTTCCGCTTCCCAATCTCTTCAAGTAACCGCCGGTGCGCCTTTGCAGGCCCTTCACCATAATTCATCACGAATGAGACGTCGAAGATGCCCATTAGCGAGTAGGCCATATCTTCTTCTCGCTTGGTGTGACGAGAGCTGGCCCACTGAAACTTTACGTCGTCGCTAAACTGAGAGAGATCTTCGCATCGTAGAGCTGCGACCGGGATCTTCGTTATATCATGGATAAGTCCTTCTAGGGAGTGCTTGTCACCGAGGAAGGTACCTTCGGAGGAGAAGAAATGTACCCTCTTCGGAGCGATAAGCTCCTGGAGAGTCCAGCCTCTAGTAAACCATCTGCTTGCCCGGAATGCCTGCTCCCACACACACTGTAAGGCATTGGGAGCGACCGCTGAAACATCCGATAAATATACATAACATCTATCGGCCTTCTGGTACCAGCTGAACATGGAAGTGATGGCCTCTATGAGCTCACTTGAATCCCCCTTATTAATACTGCATGTATCAACCCAGAAGAATTCCAGGTTATCAGCTACAGCTTGTTGTCCGCAGAATTCAATCTTCCTGTATCCAAGTCTTCCCCTTCCAGAACTCTCCGTTACATCTTTGAAAGTGACTTCATCTTCGTCTTCACCCCATGTGTGTGAAAGAATTGCATATGGGGGAATCTCATCAGAGTTGAACGAGTGGAGGCAGACTTTGTTGTGACTAAAGTTAAGAAGTCGCATTACAGGAACGGCTCTTCGGGTTTGAATGGGTGAATTCTAGCAAAAGTAATGAAAACATGACAACAGGAATGGCCAACTACGGTTGATAACAGCTAATTATCATAAGGTGGGTTAGCGCCTAGAAATGTAGTGGGATCAGGCTGAAGGTCAGGACCCCGCAGGTGCGCGGGAAATGCACAGTGTCTGTCCACTGGCGCTAAATTTGCGGTGCAGGAAAGAACAATACGGGCATATGGTGACATCAGCCTGGTCAGGCTGAGTTCTCGATTAAGAGTAATCAGCCTGGGGAGGCTAAAATTGCAGTGCAGATGCCTTGCAAAAAGTCTTTGAACCCCCCAGCGAAATTAGCGCTTTACTATGTATTTAGTGCAATACTAAGGTAGTTAGCTAAGCACTAAGGTACTAATTGTTTACCAAGCATCAGATGATTTGATACATATGCCTTACCCTTAGGATGTGGGCTTTGAGATTGATATCATACGATAATATCATAGTATAGCATATAGGGTTTGTAATATAACTGTCGGACATAGCTGGGGTTCATTGATTGTGGAGCTAAGGGTAGTAGTCTTAGACTAAAACGCCACTTCCAGGGGGGTTCAAAGACTTTTGCAAGGTACCTCCGTACGCTATTGCTACATATTGGCACTCCCTACCAGATAGGCTGGCGAATAAGTCACGCTAACGTGTCATCTATGGTAATGGGAACACAAACACCTCAGTGGGAACTATGCTCTATATCGGCCGACACTACATGTAACCAGCTACAGCTAGATCTGAAGCCTCATTCTCTGTGTCCTGCTCCTCGAATGTGGCATTTCCACTCCGGTCAAGTATTCCTGCCATCATAATCTTTTGGTTCTGCTGCGAGCGCATTTCCTATTGCTTTGAGTGTTCGTTCAGGAATGGAATCAGGACACTACTCACTTGTTCAACCGTTTTCTTGATCGTGTACCGTATAATCTGCACATTATCCGCCTGGCCCAGTCGAATTGCACGACAAATGGCTTGATTCTCCACCGCAGGATTCCATTGCGGCTCTATGATGAAGATTCTATTTGCGACAGTGAGGTTCAAACCATAGGCACCTGCACCGGTGGTCATGATGAGCACAGGCAAGTCCTTGCGCTTAGCAAAAGCCTCTAGAATCTTCTCCCGCTGTCTGAGTGAAGTCTGACCATCAATGCGTTCAAATGCGATATTGGCGAGTTTCAGATGTCGGCTGATGAGCTCCAGAGTTCTTGTCCAGCAAGAAAAGACAATACTGTCAATCATCAATAGAACTCTTTCACTAGGGAACAGGCTGCACTTGCCTCTTCTTTTCACTCAGATTCTCCTTTATATCGTTGATGAGGCACGTCATTTTGGTGGAATAGCCGTTCTGCTGGAAATACTGCGCATCGAGGATTTTTCTGGCTGCAGGGCGTCCTTTGACTCCACGCATAAGCTCCGCCTGTGCGCATATCGGGCACTCTATTTCAGCATTCTCATCTTCTGGTTCATCTAGGCTTGTACCGGAGCAAAGATCACATATGACATGCCCACAGTTCTCCCCATATATGCGATATATGTTCCGAGCAGAGGTGACAGGCATCGTCTGTTCACAGTGCGAGCATACGACATCCCCGGTTGCCACCATTGACATGAGCGCATACTCCCACATGTCGAGCCAAGCACTTTGCTTCCAGGCCAATTGATTTTGATATGTGCCATGATTGCATAGGATTCTGAGCTGAAGGTTGACGGAGAAGAGACCAAAGTTGTGCTTGGTCTTTGAATTGCCAACTTGGTTCTTGAGCCTCCTGCTCATATCGCTGACGGTTTTGTCGTACTGCCTCTGTTCCAAGTCAGAGAATACCAGCTCTTTCCGTATTTCTCGAGCCTCGGGGAGTTTAAGCCGCGCCCTAGTACGGCGAATGCAAAGTGAGTCCATGAGAGTGACAAGCCGCTCCACGGCTACAGCTCTGCGCTTGCCGCCTTCGCTAAAGGGATTTGAAATGAAACGGCGGAACATAGAGATACTGTGGAAGGGCCGTGCTCTGATGAATGCGAACAGCGCACCAATGTCCTCGAATTTGTTCTGGATTGGTGTACCCGTGAGGCACCAACGTGACTTTGAAGACAGCTCGGAAACGGCTTTGTTGAACAGGGTGTCTTTTCGGCGAATGTTGTGAGCTGAAAGCAGATTAGTTGAAGAATACATAATAACTCTATGCCCCTCGTACCTTCATCAAGCACAATTCGAAAGAAGTCAATCTCGTGAAGGCTGCTGTCGCATTTTCGTTGCTGTTTGTGCTGAAAGTCTCGGACCAGGGTGCTGTATGTGGTGAAGATCATGTCTGTGCCTTGCAGCTTATCTTTAAGCACTTTGCGTTTCCCGCCGTGATATCTTACAAAGTTGATCGACCCGTCAAGGTGTCTAATGCTGCTTAGCTTCTTTCAGTATTTCAGTCATGAAACATACTTGCTCATTTCATGTAACCACTCATTGATTAACACTGTTGGGGTTAGTTCCGACACTCGTCCATTACGTTTCATAGCCGACACTCACAGCCTGACGACACGATTATCAGCGTTGCCTTGCTCCGTGTTTTGGATGGGCCCAAGGAGTCATCTGATCCTTCTTGTCCCCCGTGCAACCATTCGTTTGCTTCATCGGAGGTCTTCGTTATTAGAGATAGAATTGACAACGACTTGCCCATTCCCATTTCATCTGCAAGAACCCCACCTCCTACTTCCGGATGCTGGATTGGCGAAGTCGCATTAGTCACTGCATGACGGTACCTGCATAATTTCAGTATCTTGTTCTATCCCGATTTCAAAGATGTGAAGACATACTGTACGACGCCAAGATGTTCTTCTCGCTTCCAAAGCGCAAATTCGTCTTTAATGGGTCCAAATTCTCGTTGAATCATAAAATCTAAACCTTCTTCCTGATGCCTATGGAGATGTCAGCGTAGATGCAAAAACGGGGAACGAGGCTTCACACGGCAGAAGCTCTGTCTTGACTCGTTGGTCCTTTCCAACGCGTTGCAACTTATCACCCCGAGTAAGCTTGTTGAACATATCTTTCACTGCCTTCTTAAACATCTCATCATCCGTCGTAGAGTTAGAATTCTTGCTATATTCCATATCTATAGGTTGTTGCTCGAGCTCCGGCTGTTCAAATTCTTCAAACCTCAAAAACTGTGGGTTGTCGTATTGTAACCCCCTTTTCAGAATATCCGGCTTCTGCAGCCATATCTTCCCGTCGGAGAGTATCTTGCCGACGGCTGCCGCATCTTCCATCGGCCCATAAACGTTGATGTCCACACGGACAATAGCATCGCTGGTCTTCTTAGCTCTTCCTATGCAATCTCGCACTTTTGCTGTTTGGACAATTCCCTCCATACGAATTGGAAACCTCGGGAGCAGGCGTTGAACACCGTTGTTGAAATGCATGTTTGTAGAACCGAGAGGCATGCCATCCACAAAGTGTAAAGTGATGTTTTCCTTGCTAGGTCGCACCTCAAAGCTGGCGTATCCGAACCCGTACGACCCTTTGGTCCTTTGCAGCTTGTAGTCCAGTTGCAGCATGTCTCCCATCAGACGCAGAGCAGTCCGATATACAGTACCGTAGCAGATATCATCAGATCCGTTTTGCGAACCAGGTGTATCAACAGGGGTAGTATGGGTATTGATATCTTGAGCGACGGAGCCCGAGGGCGTCATAGGATCAAATAGTGGAAGATCCGGCCCTAGCCACGTCATATCATGAGAAAATGCGAGCGTGAAGTCGTTACAATGACCTTGAGGACTGTCAAGGACGGACGGCACGTGTGATAGGTCGAATCCATCATCAAGAAACGACAAGCCACCGAGAGCAGCATCTGAATCTAGAGTCACAGAATTGAGCCTCATACTATCGTGCGACAGGTCGAACGCTAAACATCCATATGACTGGTCATGAAAACTGATATCTCATCAATCGTTAGATCTATAGGTAACTAATTAGATCCAATTGCTACTTACGGAGGGGGACCCTCAACTCTCGAGCGGTGAATAATGGCTTTGCGGCCATATCGGCCTTCGTCCGCATCTGGGCTGTCCTGGTCGTTCACAATCCGTTTTAGCGACGCCATAGTTTGTTGAGTGGGTAGCTTAAACAGAGCAACGTAGGACTTAGCCTATAAAAGGTGGTTAGACTGAATCCTAAGACCTTGGGATCATTCAGTCCCTAAGGTAATGTTCACTGCCCTACAGTTTTAGTCTCCCTGGGGTCATTACTCTTAGTGGAGGATTCAGCCTTACTGTACCACAGGCGTCACTTTGCCCCCTCCCCCCAACCCTGCTACCTTCTGGTTCTTTGTCAGTGGGGCAGTAGCTCTACACCTTCAAGAGGGGAGCATAAACAGGCTGCCACCACCCCTTGCTCCACTTAGTTGAGGAAGTTGGATGGCTACAGCCAATCAGAAATCGTGTAAGAGGGGTTTCGCCTTGTCTTTCTACTAGCCCGATACAACCACGTATTATTGTTACTGAATGGCTTTCTATTAGCTGATATTTTAGTCACTGATTAGTTCCTGAGCCCTAATGACAAAGAAATTGTTATGAGGACAAGCCTTATAACCTATGACAAGGAGATATGCGATAGCTGGCGCATATCAGGGTATATCAACCCTCCATAGACTGGACTTGCTTTCTCTTGGTTTAGTTCAATACTCAGACTGTCTTGACAAGATCCCTGCTCCTCTTGCTCTTCCTAGTTTAGCCTTGTCACAGAAATGGCTAGAACCATGCATTGTACTTACCAGGCTCACAAGCCTGGCTTGAACGGTCTTCTAGCACTAAAATTGCAGTGCATCAATTAATTATCTCCAGACAATCCGATCAGCCATTCTGAGGGCCATTCACAGACGGATTACACTGGAGCAATTCCTGGTGATATGATTGGTCAGAATTTCGATCATTCAATATTTGCACTGCTTGCTCTATCTATTATCAGGATCTCAACCTCGAACAAAAAATCCTTAATTCTACAACACTGAGGTGCTAGTTATCAGCCCTCTGCCTTCCTGCTCTGTTAGACCCTGTGAAGCTACTTTACAACAACATCAAGGTGAACAAAGTATGTATAGGGCACAATCCAAACACGTGTGTCATCAGACATCCCTCCTGTATGCTACACCCCTAATCGTCAACCCAATTTCTCAAACACCTTTTGGACGATGCTCCTTTTCTTATGGCCTTCTGGGTCGCTTTCTGGCCCGTCATCCTCGTCATTCTTCTCGCTTTCGCCCTTGCCAAAGTGGACTGATCTCCTGCTTGTTTCGCTCATGAAGTGCCGCCCTAGTGTATCCTTTAGCAAGTTCCGTCCATGCGATTGCGCAGGGTCGGCTCGGATTGTGGCTACCGAGGCATCTCTCGTAGTCGAGCGCACCGAGCGCGAGGCACTGGTTGGCATCGCCGTATCTGTCATGCTGAGGCCACTGCCCCAGCTGTTGCTTCGGATGAGCGATCCCGAGCCGATCCCAAGCCCCTGCGAGCCATTGAATCCTGACATGCCCAGCTGACCGGATTTGAGCAAAATTTGCGGAGAATCGACGCCATCTTCGGAATGAGAATACAGAGATGTCGTTTCTGACGTTGCTGGCGTAGTCAGGAAAGAATCAGCATTCGAGGTAGAGGCTGCTGAATATGGATGCTCCCTCAATGAGTCGTGATGCTTCTTGCTCGGTCGATGATGAGAGAATTTATTGCCAATTATTGCTCCCGTATGCGAGATGAGAGCTCGGATGATATCCTTCTTCAACCGCAGAGCCAGGTCAAGGTTCGACCACGTCTTGTTGTGGTACTCCAGAGTGGGCAGTCGGAAGACAAAATCACGCAGGTCTTCGATGTTGCGATCGCCCTTGCCTTTGTAGCTCAGGCACACCACGAACCCGTTCAGTTTTACATGTGCAAGTGTCATGTAGTTGGACGCGCGTGATACCATCTGTGACACATCATCCGTCGGCTTGCCACCTTTTCCACTGTTCTTCGTGCTCGTCCGTCGCTCGTTGCTCACCGAACGGTGCAAGCCCCATTTCCGATCGTCGACTTTTGTCATCGTCAGATTGGTCGTAGATCCTCCCTTGCGGAACGATGTCAAGCTACTCGCCGACGACTTTCGAAGCGAATGTGCGCCATCATTCAAAAATATCTTTGTGTCAGAGCGATCACCGTGTCGGAGGATTTTGCTGTGATGCTCCGTGCTGGCCCCCGGTCCGCCATGGTTCGAGCGTGGTGAGTGGGATCGCCTCGGACGACCCGAAGAGTTCAGATTGTAGGTAGGCTTTAAGCGACGCGCGATTGAGCCCAGTGATGACTTCGCACCCATTCCTTCTGTCGTTTGAGGTGTCTCTTCTTGAGGGGCAAGTGCCATCTGACCTTGTACTCCTTCGGAGTCATCATCATCATTTGACCACTCTGTTGTGGTCTTGATTGACTCCGACGATGGGTTGCCTCCTTCCGAGTCGGCAGAGTCAACGTTTGGAAAGATATAGGCAAAGAGTTCCTTGCCCAGCTCTCGCTCCAGTTGCACCCTGAGCGAATGCATCGTCACCTGGAAGTCTTCCAGTACTGGTATCCCCGCGATGGCTTCGAGCATGTACCAGCGCACGGCCGCCATCTTGTGCGGAGTGCCCAAATTTGCCTGCTTGTGGCCGCCTTCTTCATAGTACGGACCAATAATGTCGGGATATTGAGCATTCTTCAGCAGATTCCAACCGCGGATATGCTCAATCTCCATCGCATTATGATTGGAGCCATCAGTGTTGTCAATACGCTCGTACGCAGCATTGTGGAGCTGGAACTCGAGTAATGGGTCGTCTTGTTCGCGCATGAGGTGCCACATAATCTCATTCGCACTGAGGTACCATCTGAGCATACCACTTGATAGCGAAGCTTTTCGGTCGTCATTTCTTTGCTGCGATGTGTTGATGGCCTTCATGATGAAAAACAGCTCGTCCTCACAGTTGGCAAGATCCTTTTCCAGGTCAATTCGATCCTGCCATCCCTGCTTGTCAAGATACTTGGCATTGATCTGGAAGTGCAGCTTCAACTCGTCCAGTTGTCGAATCCGGTCTTGCAGTCTTTCCGCCATCTCGGGAGCACCGCGGAGATCGCTGAAGTCGGAAGCCAGCATGATCTTTTCCAACCTCTCACTACGAGTCTTCTCGAGCGGCTCGCTGTAGAGAAGGAGATCGAGAACGACCATGTACATTGTGTAGTACTGGGCAGAATCACAGCTGGCGCGGATCCGAGGGAAGTCGACCCAGAGGTGGTTGATTCTGCTCTCTGATCCATGTGTCTTGGCTATGTGCTCTCTTTCAGAGCTGGCCACTTCCTCATTGTATTTCAGGCGAAGGGGATTGTACTGCTCGTAACGCAAGCTGGCAGAAGTTTTCTGAATAACTCGTTGAAAGCCAAATGGATTCAGATGAAAGTCAAACATTGCTTCCAGCGGCACCCATGGTGGCCAATCCACACCTGCAGGGCAGCCATATCTGTTGCCACTATGCAGGTGGACAAATTTGGCAAATAGTTTTTGGTTGCTGACAAAGAACTGCGCGCCATCCATGTCGGCCGCGTAGCGCCGCTGCACCAGACCACTGACTTGGTCAGACAGCCGCAATTTGTCCATGATGGAGACAATCTGAAGCTGAATGCCCTTTGCCGAGACCAGAACAACTGAGCCTGTGTTCTTCTCGCTCTGGAGCTGAATCTGTGGCGCAATGAGCCTCAAGTGGTAGCTGTTGACGGGTAAGAAGTGATCGGCAAGCTTCTTATCACCATCTTCAGCCGGCGTATCGCCGTCACCGGTATCTGCCGCAGACGTGCTGTCGTCCCCTTGGCCGTCTGTTGATGATTCAGCATCATCGGCGTTGACGAAGCGATGTGCAACGTTGAGCAATTGTTCGATGCGATCCTGGATCACAAAGTCGTCGTCCTTGTCTTCGGTCGGAGATATCGCGCTCGAGGTGGTGGGAGGTCGAGCATGATGACTTTTCTGAGTCGTACCCTTTGCTTTGGCCTGTTCTCCGACAATGTCAAGGATGAATTTGACGGCACGTCGAGACCTATAGTAAACAAAGCCTCTTCGCTGGATGACTTGGTGGCTGTAGCGCAAAATGGTGTTGCGGACTGCATTGTTCCATTTGAGCTGAACATTGTGGACGATGAAGCGATTGTTGAAGTTGCTGGCAAATTCGTCTTGCGAAGCCGAGAATAGGCCATCAAGATCCACTTGACCAGACGGGTGCTGGGCGGAGTCCGGAGTGGAGGTCTGCGAACCACTTGGGTGCTCAGAATCTCCGTTGCTTCCTTCGCCAGGATGCGAATGGCCGGCCAAGCGACGCAGTCCATTCTCGAGAAACTTCTGCTTGCTCTCCAGCTCTCTCTTCTGCGTTTCCAGAGCCTGATGGGTGTCTTTGAGTGTAGGATCCTGCGGGCCGTCACGTATCACTTTGAGTTCCTGCTCTCCAATCAGACGCCTGTGGGAGATGAGTTTCTCATTGACGTCACGCAGGCGACTTTCGATCAGGCTCATCTGGACTTTTCGCGGATCATTGTGGTTTGAGATCATACACGAGTGCGTATCCTCATTTCCAAAGGGACTGGTGCGTGAGTGATCGCCGAGGATGGAATCTCCGTGGTCAGTCTGGCGGAAATAGGTGAAGCGGGGTGTGAATGCGAGAGGCAAGATTCTGGTCTCGGGGTTGGACTCGGCAGGCAAGATCCAATCGAGCTCGACAAAGTCGTCCATGTCGATCCAGGTAAAATCAAGATCGGGTATGTCAAATTTGGCCAAGTCGACGGCAGGCGCATTGTCCTGGTCGGTCGTGAGCATGTCGCTGGTGGCCTTTTTCAGATCCTCGGCAGTCGTGCCGGCTATGCTGGCGGACACGGCACGAAGATCGGCCCGCACAAAGTCAACTTCGGCTCGGTTGATCTTGATGGCACTGGTGCGCATTTGCTTCGACTTGGCCTTTGAGACAGTGTCGAAATACTCACGCCTCTGATGGAGGTCAAGCACGAAACTGTCAATGCGCAGCTTCAGGCCGGTGGCGGATACTTGGTCCTCGTGGTAGTCCTCGGCATCCTTATGCTTGTATATGTGAGCAATGAAGAGCGGCGACAGAAGCAGCCCGTACTTGATGGTGGCAAGGTGGCGGGCAAACTTCTTGCTCTGCTTCTCGGGACCTCTCCAGAGACTGCCTTGCCTGATGGGCAGCGACATGACGCCGGAAAACAAAGACCACCAATCATAGAAGTGAGAGAAGAAGCGCGGGCTCAGATGAACGCTGTTGTAGCTCTCGGACAGCTTTGTATTGTCAGAGGTCCAATCTCGATCGAATGGCGCGGCGACCTGAATGGACATGTGGATGTGATTGCTGCGGAAGCCTCGGAAGGCGTCGTAGTTGACCAGCTCTGCGGGCTGCATCATCTGAGGGTTCCGTAGGACGACATCGTAGTGGGGTATGAATTGAGAGGTGCGACCGCCATCGTCTAGATCTCGTTCAAAGACAAGGCCGACGGTCCATTGCACGTTGCCCGTGACTTTCATAATGACCTTCTGGAAGATGGCGTTGTTGGTGCTGGAGCTGGAGGTCAACACGCTGTCCCTGTCGTTGTCGACGACCTGCTCTGAGGCATGATGAGCCTCACGGCTGTAGTCGGGTATGGCAAGGACGAATTCACCACTTCTCACCGTCATGAACCTTCGGGCGTCGTCGTTGGAGTGAATGAGCCACTGGACATCGTTGCGCCAGCACATGACGAAGCCAGATCCATAGCCAGTGACATTGTAGGGATCTCGCGAACCCTTGAGGCGCAACTGCAAGTCTCCGTCGCCCTTCCAGTTGATGGTCAGACGAGAATGGAAGCTCATGCGAATCTTGTCCCAGAAGCCAACGCGATCGGAGGGATCAACCTCGGGCTTGGTGAAGTTTTCCACAATCATCATCATGTCTTGAATGACTGGCTGATAGGAGGTACCCCAGGATATGGTAGTGGGCAGGCTGGTGTTGATGTCGATGACAGGCTTGGAGTAGGTTTTGACGGGCGAGATGGTGCGGCGGACATCGATTGAGAATCCGGGCACTTCTTCACCGTGTTCGCCGTGCTGGCCTTTGGGGATGATGTCGACCTTGATATGGCGGTTGGATTCTTCGCCTCTCAGCTCCTCGGCGATGACAAAGTCGGTGCGAAAGGACCAGCTGGGGAGCCTGGGAGACTGGCCGGGGCGAATGGCGGGAATGTGTAGCAGATTCAGGGGATAGTCTCGCAAGAAGACACGTGCTTCTCCCATGTCAAGGGACAGACTCATGGGGACCAACAGGGAGTACTGCATTGAGCAGGGCATGCCCTTTCCGATCTCATGGAGGAAGCGAGGCACCTCGGTCAGGGGGAAGGAAGGCTTGTCGACGACCAAGTGGACGTCGCTGATGATGATGGAGAGCAAGCCTGGGCGATGGGGAATGTCAAGAATATTCTCATTCTCGCCGACATCGTGCGGGACTTGATCTGCACCAATGAAAAGCTTGCGCAGGTTCCTGATGGCGTTGTTCTGAAGGGTGATGACAGAGTCGAATCGTTGTTTCCAGCTTCTGGAATCGTGCTCTTGCAGCTTCTTCCGCGCCTCGTCGGTGGTAACTGTGGCACTTCCTGTCAAGGCACATGCGCCATCGCGGTCGTAGCGAATCTTGTGGGCACGGCGGCCTCGCGGGGTTCGAGAAGTAGAGCGACCGCGAGCCATGCTGTCCTGACTCCTCGAGCGGGCTGGAGTGGTGGGGCGGTGGCGCTGTGGAGACCTCGGATGGGCGGATTGAGTGCGGTATTTGGATGACGAGCGCTGATACCTTTCTTCATCCATCTTCTTGACTTTGAGCCTGAAGGCATCGGCCCTTGCCAGACGTTGCTTCTGCTCGGTGCGGCCGATGTGGTAAATGTTGCCCAACTTCCACTCAAAGGGGTCGTCTTCGAGCTCAAACATCAAGCCTTTGGTGCGCAGGGTAACACGCGGCACCTTGGCTGGAGATTTGGGGCCCTTGGCCAAGATGTAGTCGTTGGTTCGAGTTTTGAAGCGGTGATGCAGTTGCTCAACGGCTTTGATGGTGTTGGCGATGTTGTCAAAGACAAGATACATGCGCAGACCGTTGGGATTGGAGATGCGGATAAAGTCGGTGGTGAGATCAACAGACTTCTCGTCGACGTGCCCCTGGGCCGTTTTCTTGCGGTTCTGTCGCAGGTCGAGTCGGAGATTGCTGGTAGATACAAGTCGAGCCCAGACGTGCTTCAAGTGAGGAGACTCGACATGGAGGCGGCCAAGAGCGTAGCGCAAGAAGGGCACGGACCAGCGGTGGCGGCCAGCGGAAACTTGGAAAAGCTGAAGCATCAGCGGCGGGTCGGCGGGAAGGTGAGCCTTGACTTGGATCAGGGAGGCTTTGACATCGATGGTAAACAGCTCGGCGGCGGCGGATGATGTGGTGCGGGGCCGAGGCTGAGGGTCGTGAACGTGATGTGATTTAGGCGCATGGTCGACATCTCCAAGCGGGACTGGAGGACCGAGAAAGGCGTCTTTGAGCATGATACCGGCGACTCCGATGGCGTAGAAGCGATAAAGGGAGAAATCGAGGTAAATGGAACGGATGGCGGAGTGGAGGTGGAAAATTTGGCCATGGGTGTCCCGCGACGTGTTGCATGCTATCTCGAAGCGCGGAATGGAGAGGAAGGGCAGATTTTCCCAGTGGTCGAGGCCCTCAATGATGAAGCCATCGAGTCCGCGTGCATGCATGGTGAGCCGGCGGTTGTCTGTTGGATCAATGACGCGATGGCGGGGGGGCGATGTCGGGGGCGACAGATGGTGGACGGTGGAGAAAGACTCGTCGCGGCGACCAGAGCTGTTGTGTTTTCGGCGAGAGGATGGGGGTCTGGCAGCCTCGGCCTGCTGGGAGCGATAGTCAACAGTCCACGAGTCGAGTTCGAGGGCGACGCCGCGAGTCTGGGCCGACAGGTTGTCGTCGACGCCGGCAGTCTGCGCGCTACAGTTGGTGCCTTCAAAGTGGAACTCGAGGAGCCAAGAGGGCATGCGGCGGAGAAAGCTGGATTTGGGCGGGTGCAGGGTGTGGTCGAGCGTGGCGGGCTCGACATGGCGCTTGAAATGACGGACGATGTTGTAGACGCCCTTGCTGACTTCCTTGCGCACCATGAGAATGGAAAAGGTGCGCAGGCTGCCTGAGATGAGGACGAGGACTTCATTGGAGACGGAGACGTTGATCTTCAGCTCCAAGGAATCGCTGACAATCAGATTGTGTTTGGCGCCCGAAGCGGTCTGGTAGTAGAGCTGGTGAGAGACAAGGCGGAAGGTGGAGGCCAGGGAGTAGAGAGGGTCGCCGGTGACGTTGTGGGAGGACTCGGCTTCAAGCGAGATGGACGAGACAGCGGATATGATCATGTCGTACTCGTTGGGCCCTGCCTGGCGAGGGTCTGCCACGGGCAGGACAAACCTGACCACGGGCTCATGGACGGAGAATTTGATGCTGGCCTTGGGCAGCAGTCTCGAGAGGAGCCGGTGGCCGTGGCCGGTGGCAGGTGACGGTGGCTTGGGCCGGGAGGGGAAGAGAGCCAGCAGACGCATGAGCTGCTGAGGCACCAAATCAATCGATGGCGAGGTGATGACCAGATTGGCAAAGAGGACATTGGTATTCCGCTTGGCGATATCGGACTCGTGAGCGAGCGCGATGGTCTTGGAGGGCAAGGTGGTGCGGATGGTCGTGGTGGCCATGGGCACGTACATGATCTTGAACGATTTGGCATCGTCTTCGTCCAGGCTGACCGAGAGCGAGACAGCGGCAACCAGGGCCTGGTGGGCGACATCATCGCGCGAGAAGGACATGCGATGGGCCGGCGCGTTCTGATCCAGCCGGTGCAGATCGATGCCGATCTCGTGGGTGACCAGGTTGGCGACCAAAGGCGCCGTGGCCCGGTCGCCACTCTCGAGCTCCTTGGAGATGCGGATGAAACTCAGGCCAATCTGAACTTCCTGGACCCCGCGCAAGATGGAGCTGAAGAATTCCTGGGAGTCGTCGACCGTCTGGACGATGGAGGCTTCCCGGCTGCGAGACAGGCGCGCGGCCTCGTCGGCAGCCTCGTCGATCGGACTCATGCCGCCGCCTGTTGCCAAGGCCGGGCTAGTAGTGTGTGTGTGCAGTCTGGCGAGCCCTCTCCGGCGCGTGGAGAACAGCAGCAGGTCGTCGACGGGCACGTACAGACGGCCGGCCTTGACGGCAATGGACGTGTCGCGCAGACCTTCGAGGTCCTTGAACAGGAGGCCGTGGATGTTGATGGCCATGCCGTCGAGGACCTCGACGGGCTCGACGCCGTCGACGCCGAGCATGACGCTCTTGAAGGTGAAGAGCCATTCGGCTGCCTTCTGGTCGCCCTGTGGGTCCTTCTTGTGGCGGAAGAGGCGGCCGCGGTCGAGCAGCTTCTTGCGCGTGTGCACGGCCATGGTGATGGAGCCGACGCTGATGCTGCCGACGCCCAGGATGTCGAGCGAGGTGTTGGTGGCGCTGATGTCGAGGATGCGCAGCCATTTGATCCGGCTGTGCAGCCGCTTGAGCTTCTCCTTGACGCTGGCCAGCTTCTGCCACACCTCGCTGCGGCTGGCTGCGGTGTGTAGGCCGGGCCTGCCTGCTGCTGTCTTCTCATGGGCGCTGCCAGGGCGCGCCGAGGCGCCTTCGGGCTGCCGCGCCGACGTGTCGAGTGAGGCGGCGTCAACGGCGACCCTGAGGTCGGTCAGGACCAGACTGATCCATGTTGGCTGGGCGAAGGTTGGGCGGTGGAGGCTGAGGCCCAGGCCACGGAGGCTGATGCGGATGCCCTCGCGCGGCGAGCAGGAGATGTGGCGCAGACTGAAGTAGCCAATACGCTGGATGGAGATGCCGGTGGCGATGCGCAGGCCGGCGAGGAGGACGAAGGAGGCGAGGCAGAGGATCAGCACGGCGCCGGCCAGAGAGGTGGCGCTGACCAGGACCATCGCGGGCTCACAGGAGGCCGTTCATGTCAGTAGTGCCTGCCACTTCAGGTCGCGCGACTGCCGTGTCGTGTGGTCTCGTTTCATGTGGTCTCGGCAGGCGTAGCATGGGAAGGTGCGTCCGCAGCTTGCACACCCCCAATTCTCAGCTGTCCGGCGGCGTCGCCGGCCATGGGCCCTTCGTGCCAATGCGGGACGCTGTGCTCTTGCTAGTCTTATTGTGCCTGCTGGTCTCGTTGTGCTGGTTGGTCTTGTTGCTGTCGTTGGTCCCGGGGTCCTTACCGTCGACGCTGGTTACCGTCGTCCTAGTCGCGGTCGTCGCTGCGCAGACGAGGGTCGATTGCGGCGGAAGGAGCGGCCGGGCGGCGGCGGAAGGAGCGGAAGGGGGACGGCTGCGAAGGTGCACCGGCCGGCGGCAGAAGGGAAGAGCTGGCCAGCGTATAGACGGTCCCGCAGGGGAGAGGCGGCGTTGTGGTTGGCTGGCGGCACTGTACGCTCCCAGATACTGCACTGCGCATTCGCTTCGGGGTTGCACCGCGATCCCCGGATGCCCAAAAGACCCAAGAAAGTTTACTGTGCATAAGCAATGCCCGTCTGACACCTCTCAGCCGGATGATTCGGTTTCGTGCGGCGTCTGTGCAGCGCGCGATCATCATTCATCTCTCCTTACACGGCTGCCCTAGCCAACCCCAGCACCCTGCCGCCCCATGCTGCCACCTTCTCCAGCCACAGCAGATTGCAGCCACAGCGCATTGTAGCCACAGCACATTGCACTTGTAGCCACAGCACATTGCACTTGTAGCCACAGCACATTGCACTTGTAGCCACAGCACATTGCACTTGTAGCCACAGCACATTGCAGCCACAGCAAATTGTAGCCACATTGCACTTGTAGCCACAGCACATTGTGGCCCCGAACACCCAAAACCCGCCACTTAGATCGCAGCCCCCACGCACGGCCTCACGGACTTGTGGCTCTTACGATTTGCCAGCTGATGACACCCTAGCTTCACGTCGTTTCAGCGCGCCAATCTGATCATCCAGCATGGCAATTTCCACATTGATCTTGCCCAGCTTCTCCTGGAGCATGCTCTCGTACTGTGCATCCGTTAGTGTCTTCAGTGGCAGATAATTGGCAATCCTGTCGACAAGTGACGTCTCCGTAGATGATGATTGATGCTGCACGTCTCCAAAGGCATGCAACAGCGCCTGTGCTCCGGTGCTGAGGGCGCCGGCCAGTAGAGCCGGGCGCACCACCGAAGGATTCCGGTCTGTACATAGTCAGCCGACGCACGAGACCCGACGGCAGACACGCCTTACTGAAAACACCTGACGCGGCGCCAGAGAGGGCACCAGCGACACCGCTACATCCTAGCTCCAGCCGTCTCGTTCGCCGTTGTTGACTCGCAGCCAGCAGGGCATGTCTGATGTCTTTTGATGTTGTCAGTAGAGGAGCGTGCCATCACAGGAGGGAGGCTGGCGCCAAGCCGTCGTACAGAAGGTTGATGCTCCAAGCCAGAAGCACTGTACACCGACCGCAAGCGCCAATGCTCCAGATTGACCCGCGATGGCACTCGCCGCGAGCCCAGACGCGCCTGTGCCCGATGTGAGTTGTCGTCCGAGCCATCACTAGAATAATACAACAACAATCCCTTACCAGTCGCGCTGCCCACCTGAAGAGCAGGCACGGCAGGATCAAAGAATGCCTCCTTCGCTCTCAGCGGCACCTCAACAGGCATTCTACAGTTGCCCCAGGTAACACACACACACACACACACACACACACACACACACACACAGGTCACATAGAATCAATCTTCACTACTGCCCCCAAGTGGCCATCCTTCTTGCCTGTGTTTTGGCTGAGTGAGTGACACGAACAGGATGGATGGTAAAAGGTCAGCGCCAAGACCGGCCAATCGGCCAATTGATCACCCAAGGTTTTTCTGCCTCATCACCACTTCTCGTGTGCCTTCAACACCTTTCCCCGCGTCTTCTTCTGCCCACGTCTTCTATCTCATCATCCACGTGCCGTTCTCATCAGCCCGTCAGAGATTCAGTCCCAAGTCAAGCAAGACCACTTTTCTGCACCCCTCTCTCTGGTCCTGTGCAGCGGGTTGCCAAGACCCCAGCGCCCCGAAAGTAGCAACCATGGGTAGGGAGGGCAATCCAGTCCAGCGCTGCCTGTGATGATGATAATTGTCATCACAGAAGCACAAGTATTGACCCTGGCTGACAATCTGTTAATGCAGCGCCCAAAAAGAAGCAGGAGAAAATGTCCCTGGGGACTTTTCTTCAGGATGAGAGTACGGCCGACCACGCACAGGTTCTGGCCTCTGACCACGCTGACTGTTGGCAGGTTATGGATCCTGGGCAGACGAGATGGAGGACATGCCTCTTCCTGGTAAGTGCTCTCTCCGGTCGGCAGCCTGTGCTGCGGCTGTCGCTGTGTGTGGGGGCCGTGAACGGATGGATCACTGACAACGGCAGCAGCGTCCGATTCTCGTCCCAGCTACGGCGACCGACGCACTGGCCCATCAGCCGGCTTCGGCATGGGAATGGGCAATGGCTTTTCCGGTGCGCGTCTTCCTGATCGAGCCCGACACTCTCGTGAGACTGACCCTCTGCAGATCGCCGCGACACATTCACGCCTCGCGAGCAACTCCCGCTTCCGACGCAGCCGCCGTTCACCGCCCACCTGGCCAACCTGTCGTTCGACGCAACAAACGCCGACATTGAGCAGTTCTTCCACGACTGCTCCGTCACCAACGTGCGCATTGTCGAGGACAAGCTGGACCGAAAACCCAAGGGCTTTGGTTATGTCGAGTTTGCAACCCTGGATGGCCTGAAGAATGCGCTCACTCTCAGCGGGAGCTCTCTGGCCGGCAGACAGGTGCGCATCAGTGTTGCAGAACCACGTGAGTGCTGAGATCCATGTCTGTGCGCGCTCTTGCTCTTGCTCGTCCTAACCCACCGCAGCCAAAGACCGACCAGACGCCCGCGACCTCAGTGACTGGTCGCGCAAGGGCCCTCTGCCAGACTTGCCCGGCTCGCAGCGCAGGGTCTCGGACCGACCGGCCTTCGGTGGCCGCAACTTCGACAACCTGTCCGATGCAGGCAGCGAACGCGGTGGCAGACGAGGCTACGAGCCCAGCGACGGCAAGATGCGCGACTTCTCCAACTGGGAGAGAAAGGGGCCCCTGCCACCCGCTGCCGGCCCGGCGCTCTCTCTGCGAGATGGAGGCCGCCAGAGGAGCAAGGATGGCCCGGGCTTCCGCAGAAACTCGCCTGCCTGGGGCGAGGGAAGGTCACAGGACGGATCCAGGCCGCCTAGACGAGAATACACGGAGAAAGCCAGCGTCGAGCGCCCGCCCACCGCGCCGGAGCTCGACAATGAGTGGAGAGCAAGAATGAAACCCGATCGAGCGGGCCAGTCGCCCACGCCGGAGGCCAGCAACCCGCCGTCGCCCAAACCCGCCGCTGCTCCCGCAACGCGCCCCAAGCTGAACCTGGCCAAACGCACGGTCTCCGAAGCAAACCCAGACCCGTCGCCGGCCGCGGCTGCGGCTGCGGCTGCGGCTGCCACGTCCAAGGCCAGCCCTTTCGGTGCCGCCCGCCCGGTCGACACTGCAGCCAAGGAGAGGGAGATTGAGGGAAAGCGACAGCTTACGCTCCGCCAGAAGAAGGACATCGAGGACAAAGAGAAGGCGCAGCGGGCCGAAGACAAGAAGTCGACCAAGGACAAACCCGAGCAGGCCAAGGCGCCCTCTTCCCCGCCCAGCCTCGTCAAGGAACGATCGGCCAGCAAGGAGGAGGGAGACGAGCAGCAGCAGCCGCAGCCGCCCAAGTACGATATTTTGCGGCGCGCAGATCCTGCCACAAACGACATGGTCGTGGATGACGATGACACCGAGGAGCCGGACGCCAAAGACGCCAAGCCCAAGGAAGTGAAGGAAGCGAAGGAAGTGGCCGCCGACACACCCCCACAGGCCAATGGCTCGTGGCGCAATGGCTCCGCGCAGAAGAAGTCGGCCCCGGCAGCCGCCGAAGCCGTCGAGGAAGATGGCTGGAGCACGGTCTCGAAGCCCAACAAGCAGCGCAACAACCGCCGTCACAACTCTTCTCGAGCCCTAGCATCATAGAGGGAGGGGCCTACAAAACCCCCATTGCAGATGATCTGATCCACATTCTCTCCCTCACGCATTCCTGGGGCCACAGAGCTTCGATGTACACTATTATGGAACTAGGAGTACTCGGAGTCTTGTACTGCGCGCGCAGCTTGATGCAAGACCGACGAGGCTCATGCTTTTTTTGGCTACACCACTCGATTCCGAGGGAGCCATGAGCTGCAATGTCGGCCAACCGGTGGGAAAAGTGAAGAATACGATCCCAACTCACGTCTCAAAAAGCAACATCCCATGGACGCATTTAAATTGATTTCTGTGTGCAGCGAATGGCTGGCTGCATGCATGCCACGCTGTGAAGCAATGATGAGCTGTTGGTAGTCACGATGATTATAGACCCTTCCTCCTTCATTTCACACGCACTCTTTTTTTTCTTTTTTCATCTTTTCATCTTTTCATCTTTTCTCTTTCTCTGTATCTCACATACTCCGTCTTAGTGGCCCACGGTTGTAAAATGCTTGGCATTTGCCAAGCTTTCAGTAAGTGAACCCCCCCCATGTTGGCAGGCAGAAACCCAGGGCTGGAAAAAAAAAATCCAAAAAGAGTTCCCCCGCCTCTCAGACCCTCGCTCGAATCCTGATTGCTGCGCACCAGAGTGCCACCGTCTGCTCCCAGACACCATCGCCATGGCGCAGATGATATCATGACGAAAAGCCTGGACCAGTTGATCGACTATCTGCTCGACGAAATTGGCCTATCCGGACCCGCAGGTGAGTCGACTAGCCGCTGTTTTTCTGTGCACAAATTCAGGCCCAAAAAGCCCGAGCGAGATTTCTGGGTTAACACGTGACCTTACCTGCCTCAGGAGCTTCTATACCTCAGCTTCTCGGCCTGGTCAAGGCCTTCTATCATGGCAATCAGTGCGTCGACAACAGTCTCCTGGCTCAGGTTTGGAAATGGCTCGGTCGCCACCCCGACATTTCAATTGGCACCGCCCGAAAATTCAACCTGACGCCTCTCCAGGACTTCCAAATCGACCCTACAGATCCACTGAGCGCCTGGAAGGGTCGAAGTCCAAAAGTCCACGCCTCTGAAGAATTAATCTACAGGTCGATATGCGGCCACTCACGCCAGGAGGCCCAGCTGTTCCCCCTCGAACATGCTCTCTTGATGCAGATTGCTGCATCTCGCGCCAATGGCATATTGCAAGGAGACCTTGGCCGGCAGACAAGTCAAGACAAGAGGTCCGTGCCAAAGAGGACCGATGTCCTTCACACAAAAGGTTACATCGTCAAGCAGCCTGTCACCAATAAAGGAACCAAAACCAGTCTATTGATATTGCGCCGATATGTCCCCCATCTTGCGGCCCCCGCGACCGCAACTCGCCAGCTGCTGGTACGCGATGTGCTTCAACGACTGGGCGATCGCCTATCAGACGGCTCTCGCATCGAGCTGACCAAGCTGGTAGATATCGTCGGTGAAGACGGGGAAGCTGCCAAGAAAGTCGTTTCTAGGATCATCCGCACGCTGGAGAAAAGTGGCTGCTACAAGCGAGTCAAGACGGCCTTCGGCCCATCCGCTCATTCTTCTGACCTCAAGACTGTTGTTCAACAGATTCGCCCTCCGTCTGAGGAGGATCTCTCAGGCCTTGAACAAGGCCCTATTGCATTAAATCGTCCAGTAATCGATCTACTCAATGAAGAGAAGAACAAGACACTTGATCAAGGCTCAAGAACACTTGCTCTATGGAATCCCGACAGACTTGTTGTCAATCAACTTCAAGACCTGGCTCGAAGCATGGCGCCCGGCTTTGAAGCTGCTGCCCGAAAAGCTTTAATGGGTCCATTTCTACAAACATCCATCTTTCCCACCGCGCTATCTCCACCCCCTTTGTTTCGACCAAACAGTTCACAATCTATGGCATCCTCACAGTCTGCCAGCTCTCCTCCCCCTTCTCCAACACCCCATGCGCATCTTCTGGCAAAACAGATCCAAGACGTGCATGCTACCAATCTTATCCCTCGATCCGAAGAGCCTCAAATAGTCAGAGGCATTGGTGGCCTAGACGTCATCCAGCCCATCGCAAGAGCCAAGTCGCCTGATCCAGGCCCGGCCGATAGCCCAAGGCGGCGGAACAAGCGGCAAAAGAGTGAGAAGAAAGTTCGAACTCGGATCCTTGCCAGTGACGAAGAGATGAGGCCCCAAGGACGACCACGGAGGTTTCTCCGTGGAACCGAGAAATTCTGGCAGCATCATTTCTGGCAAGCCAAACTTGCCCAAGTTGGCGACCAGAATGTTCCTGTCAAGAAAGTAGGCATTATGCATGATCCCGCTGGAATGGAGCTCTTCGAAAGTCGCCCGCACGACTTTGACGAAACTCTTGTCCAGGCCACAGCGGCAGGCTTGCCAATTCCTGCTACACCTGACGCCATCAATCCAGACTGGGTTCGCCACACACGAGCCGTACTTGATCGTGCTGACAGCGGGGCATACGTTACTCCGGTTGGCATGTATCTTGGCAGAGCCAGACATCGATCCCAGCTCTTGATTATCCGTTCAAGCCGACTGAATTTGGTTGATTGGCAGAATCGAACTCAGACACCGGCTTTCCGCTTCATCACATCCATGGCTGCGCACAGTTCCTCTTGTACACGTTACTATCCTCAGATGGAAAAGTCTGAAACCAAAACCGCCCGGTCTGCAAAGACTCCCAAGCAGAAAAAGCAGGAAACGGAGCAGGCAAAGCGAGAGATATCGCCAGAGACGGCGGCCAGAAGAGGACCCAAGCTGCAAGTCTTTTTTGAACCTGTCGCCGTTACCACAGCAGCATCACCGCATCTGCCACCTAAAGATCCAGCCTCGGAAGACCTGGCCCATTACAGCCAGGACATGGGCACAATGGAGCTGGACACTGAAGCTGAATATCCGGCTAAACAACTCAATACTATTAACCCTTCGAAACGGGTCTCGAGGACGCGAAAGCCAGCCAAGGTCGCTTTGTCTTCTTCAAACAGCACGCCAGATAGTGGGTTAGATGGAAACTCATCTTTGACGCCAACAACAAGCAAGTCCACGCAACAAACTTCATCTACGAGACAAGAGGCCAGCTTTGGCCACCAAAACAAGGGACAAGGGCATGTGACTGATAGCGAGCAATTCACCAGCGTCATGACTACAGATTTACAAGATTCTACAACTGACGCTGGTCCTGCCAACATGACGGGGGCTGACCAACTTGTGAAAAAGTCGATTCACCAGCATCAAATCAGTCCGACTGAACCTCCAGCATTGCTGACAACGAATGTCCTGCTTCCAGAGTCTTTCGCCGATGGAGCAGTGGGGGCAGCTCGTATCCCAGTTACTGTGGTGCAAGATGGCAACCCTGACGCCACAGAGAGTCGGAACGCGTCTGCTCAAGATCGATCAAGTCTTGGGCAGGTGGAGGCTTCTGCTGTCCTCGGCAGGCCAACAACAGATGAGGTAAATGCAGAGAAGCCAGATAACGGGCCAGGAGAAGAGCAGAGAATGCAAATGGCTGGATTGCGCAACAGCTCCCGAGGGCAGTCGGAGATGGGAGAGCATTCCGACATGTCCGAGTCAGAGAAGCTGGCACTACGAACGCGACAAGGCCGAGGTGGAGATGCGGCAATCTGTCAGGAGATCTTATTTGAGCTCGTCCAGTTGGCACGAGGTGCAGCACCATACAATCGAACAACATTGCAAAGATGCATGGTTGCACGCTGGCAAGCCAAGGGAGGCAAGGGCTATCGGCCGCTGATGAAGCTGATCAAATCCGCCGCAGCCCGTCTGGTCGAATGTGAGAGACTCAGGGAACACACCTTCTCTTTCCGAGGCAAGGGCGGTGCTATGATAAGGCGGTCGATTCTGTACCTGCCCAGTGTCCATGTGACTAGTGCTCAGATGGCCGAACTGAAGGAGAGCATCATGGTGGCTGATACCACAGACTTCATCCCGCATGAATGGGCTGCAGAGATGCTACCGCCGGGTCAGCTGGTAGACCGAAAGTCAAAAGCGCGAAAGAATTCAACGTCTGAGCCGAGTCCTGATGGTGCCAGAGATTCACCTGATGCCAGACATGATGAAAACTGCTCTGATGAAGATCGTGCCAATGCCCGATCGCGACGCACACCTAAGCGACGCAAGATACGGCACGAGTCTCTCCCAGAGACACGAAAAGCAACGCCGCTCGCCGAATCCATGCCGGCATCCACACTAGCCCAAGGTTTCCTCACCCTCAAGGTTCCCAATCTGGGCACTCTCCCACAAGTGCGAGATTACAATTCGAGATTGCGAGGACCTATCTGGAAGAACTCTACGGCTGCAGTATCAGCACCGGATGGCTTGCCGTCGCAGACATCGAGCCACACTCACGGCGTAGCGCGAAGAGGCCGTTCGGTCCGTGCAGGAAATGGTGGTAACATCATCTGGGCACCGCCTCAGCCAAAGCTCCCTGTGAACCTTGATGATTTACTTCATCTCGAGAATGGCGACCAGTCTCACGACGATTCTACAGAGGCATTTTTCCGCCAGGTTGACACTGTTGCAAAGTGGGAGCAGCGGGAAGCGGAATCCATCCTTGGCAAGAATGTGCCTTGGAGATTCTTCAACCATGTGAGCTCGGTTCAAGCTCCGTACCGCTCCTCCCGGGCCGACCATTGGTTCTTGGTTCATTTCGACCAAGAAACACGGCCAATCGAGCGCAAATGTGTTGATTTCCCTTCTTGGAACGGCTTCAGGGCTGCTCAGCAACATCAAGCGAGTTCTGACAAGGACACAGCGGGGGAAAGCACTGCCCACGGCCGACGTGTTACTCGCCAGTCAACCGGGGCAATCAAGAAGGCAAGCAGGACTGGGTTTGAGGACTACATGGAGGTCGAGAAGGCTGTTAGTCCAAGCGGGGGCAAGAAGAGAAGAAGAACGGCGACGCGGAACCCATCCCAGGACTCAGAATGGGAAGGCGAGGACGGCTTCATTCGTGAGAGCAAGCGGCCAAAAAAGAATGCTAGGGCGGTCGTCAGGAGCAGCAGGCCCTCTCTAAGGCTTGAGGGAAAGGATCTTGTTCTTGCCTTGGGCGTGGTCTGCATTCGCAGCCTGGTAGGGGGTATTGATCAGGCGGTTGACTGGAGTCTTATACGACGTCTTTCTCTGGATCTTGACGAGAAAGCGGCGAGCGAGCGTTGGAAGATATTGCTTCCGAAGCATCGAGAAGAGATCGACAATATGGTTCAACAATTCCAAGACAAGTATGTGACTGCCTTCGACCAAGGCGAAGCCCCGGCAGTCGACTTTGAGAAGCTGGATCAGACAGATTGGCGTGGTATCGTGGCTTGGGCTGAAGCCAACCTGACAACGCGGAGAAGCCAGACACTACCTGAAGCGCAACTGGCAGCATCCAGGAAAGAACTGCTCGCAGAACTTGACTTGGAGTTGCAGCAAGCGCGGGACTTTGACTCGGTGTACGTGCAGGGCATGACAATGAACAACTCGACCAAAGCGCAGCTTTACAGTGCAGTGATCGGTGGCGCGTCTACCTCCGACGTGTCGTGGCCACATGCGCCTGGCGATCCAGAGCTGGCGGCAGCTCGATCCTATGTGCTCGCTACGGTCTTGGCCGCTGATCTTACGTTTGACGCAAGCAGCGCCGAAGCAAAGTTGCTCTCCCTGGCGAACACCGGCGAAGAGAGTAAGTCGCTCCTCGTGCGGGCTATAAATAGTTTGCAGCGAGAAAAGGTGATCGTCAAGCACGCGAGCGACATGGCCGAACCCCTGGGTCTTCGGCAGTGGAAGGTGTCCAACGTCTTTGGCGATTTGATGGAATCGCGACGACTGGTAAACCGGTCATTGCTGCGCGCTGCAGCAAACTACAAGACCCAGACACTGGATTCAAGCTTTGCCACGGGAGAAACGGTAAGCCTGCCAAAGGAAGGCATCGTGGACGACGGGGTCATGCTTGCCATTCTCAACTTGATCAGCCAGGGGCAGATTGCTATTCGACCTGGTCCAGATGCGCCTCAGTCAAGATACGGAATTGACTGGGAGAATGCCGGATACCAGACGAGGCTGATTGACAGGAGTAAAGTCATATTCACGACGGCATTAAGCCCGGCGAAGACTTACCGCTATGGCGACCCGTTGCAGAGCTCGAGGCTTGAGCGTGTGCCGCGTGGCAACATGGACCAGCCCGGCAGGCCCATCCCGCTGTGGGTCGACATTCATGGCAATGTGCTGGCGGAGTGGTGGGAGACAGCTGTGGCAGCGGTGCTGGGGCTGCTTCATGTTCGGCCTGGGCTGAGCGCGGAGGCGTGTGCGCGCATGTTGAATTGGATGTTAAGCAGCAACGACATTGGCCTGATTTTGCAATGGAGCAAGGATTCGGGCGTTGCAAGCCAGGCACCTGGACGCAAAGGATGGGAAGCCACAGCCTGGTGGTGGCTGGCTCTGGGCAATGGCGTTGACTGGACTTGAAATTGAGAGAAAGGCTGAAAGTGGTGGCAAATGGAGCCCGTTCAAGACAGAGCGCGCGAAGAGACTAATTCAGTTAAACTTGGTGGATCAAAACTGAGTTTGGCCTAGCTTAACCTAATTCTTAAACTTAGGGTGATTGCTAGATCAGCGGACACCAAGGAACCCTCCATAAGAATAGAGTAGTGCGAGCATTCCATTCCCCGCGCGTTCGCTCCGCGTCGTCAATTGAAGCCACAGATATACATTCACTGCGCACCCTCTGGTCACCGCTGTCTGCGCGTCTCAGTACAGTTTCCCGCCCTGCGCACCTGTCTCCTCTGTGTCGCACCTTCCCCTGTTGTGTCTGCTGCATCGGCAGCCTCCTGCGCCCGGTTCCTGCCTGATTCCCGCCTGATTCCCGCCATCGCCGGCTGGTGGTCGGCAGCGTGCCTGCAGCTACAGCGCTCGTTGCCAAGATGCCTGACGTGGGGCCGTCCGCAGTCCGCTGGTACTGCCGTTGCTGACACTTGGCAACAGGTAAAGAGACAAGTGAAAATCATCACCGAGCAGAAGATCATGTGAGCAGGAGCCCCCTTCGGCACGCGCCTTCCGATCTAACATGCCGTGCAGCCCTGGTGCCGACAGCGGCGTCGCCGGCTTTCCTCTGCGACACTGGTCCATCCAGATCAAGCTGTACCATGCCGAGACCAAGCAGGAAGTCGGCGCCGATGTCTTTGACAAGGTCACATACGTGCTGCACGAGTCATTCGGCGACAAGATGAGGCAAGGTGGGTCATCTCTCTCTCTCTCTCCCTCCCTCGCTCTTTCCCTCTCTCTCTCTTTCCCTCCCTCGCTCTTTCCCTCCCTCTCTCTTTCCCTCCCTCGCTCTTTCCCTCCCTCTCTCTTTCCCCCTCTCTCTCTTTCCCTCCCTCTCTCTTTCCCTCCCTCTCTCTCTTTCCCTCCCTCTCTCTCTTTCCCTCCCTCTCTCTCTTTCCCTCCCTCTCTCTGTGTGTATGTGTGTGCGCGTCTGACAGAATGCAGAATTCACCAAACCACCCTTCCGCGTCGCCGAAGATGGCTGGGGTGAATTCGAACTCGGCATCGAACTCGTCGACGCTGCTGGCAAGACGCACATTCTTGCACATGACCTCAACTTTCAGTCCCCCAAGTACGAAGTCAAGCACAGCATGACGTTCAAGAACGCCAAGCCAAACACGCCCATCTGGGAGAAGCTGCGCCTCTCAGGGCCGCTGCCGGGCGAGAACGCCAATGGCGACGCTGCAGGAGGCAAGAAGAGGACGAGCGAGGTTGGCGCAGGTGCGGGAGGCGGCGCCCAGAAGAAGAAAAAGGCTGCAGATGGCAAGAGCGTCGACATGGACAAGCTGGCCGAGGGGCTGCAGCGGCTTGGCGAGGACGACTTGCTGCAGGTCGTGCAGATGGTGCATGACAACAAGAGCGAGGACAGCTGGATGCGGAACGACGTCGAGCGTAGGTTGCCGTTGAATCATCTCTCTTGCTGCCGTGCTAACCCGCTTTCTCTTGCAGAGGGAGAATTCCACGTCGACCTCTACACGCTGCCCGACAATCTCATCAACATGCTGTGGACCTTTACCAAGGAGAAGAATGCCATTGATGTGGCTTGATAGCCGGCCTCCGGCTTACGACCTGGTGGCGTCCATCTTGGCTAGGTCCGTTGTTAGCCGACACTCCCCTCCTTTCTCCTCTGACAAGAAATCACATTTGCTAATGGCATGTGCCTATGCTGCAGCAGGGCAACAGCAACGGCAGCCAAGTCATCAAACCAACCTTGCTTTCTCTCTCGCCATCTCTCGACAATGGAATCACAATTCTACCGAGTCCTGCCAATCAATCAACCAACCATCTAATCAACGACCCGATCATCCATCCAACCAGCCACCTACCATCAATCATCTCTCTCACTCCACATCCAAATCATCAACCGGCAGCACCGGCCCTATCTCTCAAACCCATCTATCACATCCCCAGTTCCTCACGCCATGTTCCACGCTGTCCAACTTCTTCCCCTCTTAGTTCGGACGAATTCCCTATGTTTTCAATGCGCAAACACGGCCACCTTTCTTCTTCACAACTTTCCAAACCCTCTTGGAATTTGGGCAGATGACAAAGAAAAGTTTTGAAGCAAGCCTTTTTACCTCCTTCCAAGAAAGGTAGAGATGGAGGGTGATCACAGGCTAGCAGACCGACCGACATATTCAGAGAGGAGGGGAGGGGAGGGGAGGGGAGTGGAGTGGAGTGGAGTGGGGGTGGGGGTTGAGGGAGACCAACCGAGAGGGAGGAGATGGAGGAGAGAGCGCGTTGTAAATAACAACCACCAGAAGGCAGGCAGGCAGGCAGGCAGGTAGGAAAAGCCATAGCCGGAACAAAAATGGGGGGAGGGGATTAATGAAATGACAATTCATGACCAAAAAGAAAGGTTTCATTCATGTCATGTCATCACTACCACGGTTTCCGCCCATTGATTTTATGTTTCGGATTGATTGCCGAGTGTGCATTGGGGGGGACCTTGGGGGTATTATCGAGCAATACCCAAAAAAAAACCCAGTACCAAGTGCAAAGGCAAGTATGCACTTTCCCTCCTTCCTTCTTTTAAGGCCTCCCTCGCTTAAGCTTAGTTGTGATATCATAGCCTGTCCTGTCCTGTCCTGCTATTAGACCCTGACTGATGGATCGATCGATCGATTACTCTCGAAGAAAGAGAAAAGAAAAAGGTATATATATACCCACACGCCTGCTGCCCTAACCCAGCCCAATCCTCCGGGAGTAGTACGTGCCTGGTGGTGGCGTTGGTGGCAATGGTGCGGAATAGGTGATGAAAAATGATGATGAGCAAAGGGGCAAGAAAGGGGTCGGGATGAATGGCGACATCACGACGATAGCAACAGCGGCAACACGCCGTGGTGCTTCAACTCGTCTTCAAGACTCTCGGCATGAGCACCGGAAATGGTGGCAAAGACATCCCCGTCCCGGTAGGCCAGCACGGCAGGCACCTCTACCGACTCCATCTCGGCGATGTCCTGGTCCAGCTTGACGAAGCGGGTCTTGGAGTACTTGTACGCCAGCATGCCGAGCTCGAGTTCGATGCTCCGCGACCACGACGAGGCCGCGTCGCAGATCATCACCACCACCACGTCGTCCCTGGGCGCTTTCTCAATCGCGTCCAGGTAGCCGACGGCGTCGACGTCTTGCACGGTGCCCCAGGTGCGCCGCGACGGCGACACACGGCGTTGTTGTTGTTGCTGCTGCTGCTGCTGCTTGGTCTTGGTCATGGCCGACAGCTCCTGAAGTCTCTTCTGGCGCCAGGTCTTCATGAACTCCGAGTCCGACTCATCTCCGGATGGGCTGCCTTCTGCTGAACCGGCCGAGCCGGCGTCCGTGCTGTCGTGATGCTTCTTGTTGCCGTGTTTCTCCGCCACCGCCGGCGGCGCCTCAGCCCAACTCTCTCTCTTGTTGTACGACGAGATGTGTTGCGTGAAGTTGGTCAACTTTGATCGGAAGGTCGAGTGCTTTGCTCGTTCAAAGTTTTGGGCATCGGCAATCACGCCCTTGGGCCCCGTGTTGGCGTGGGATGTGATGGAGGGTAGATGGTACGTAGCTCTGCGTTGGCTCATTGTCACCATGGCGGCGGTGGTATCGTCGTCGTCGTCGTCGTCTGTGCCAGGGTCAGAGTCGTAGTGGCCCTTGTCTTGATCGCCCGCGTCGTTGGAATCAATATCTGAAGCGTTGTCGTCTTGGTCTTCGGGATGACTGGTAGGATGGTCTTTCGTGGAGAAGAATCGGTCGGCCTCCTCGCGGGCGAGGTCGGCCATTCTTGTATGTATGCAACCTTGGATTGGGCTCAGGGAGGAGTGGAGGCACGTGCCGGTAACAATACAGCAGTACAGAAAGAACGGACCGGGGGTTGGGGGGGCGAGCGTGGATTTGCAAGGGGTTGTTTGTCGTGTCAGGCGGGTTCGGGTAGCATCAGCCTGCTACTAAACATACGGTCATGATCGACAAGATTGGCAGCACCAGGAGTCGCACGTGGCATTGGCCGTTTCTTTGGCGTACTCAGGAAATTATTGTCGTGAACAGGTCAGTTTGAGACAAAGCAACATCCCTCTCCAACACGTTGTCAGGCCACTTTGGTCGCTGGTGGAGAGTAAATCACTGTAAACGAATGTGGCTTTCAGCTGTGGCGCCGCAGGGCTGCCGTCGAGTGACCAGTCGGTCGGCCCATCAGCCCATCTACGGACATAGCAAACAAAGGAAATACGTATCGCGTACGGGCACCAGGAGAAATGCCCACGTTTTTGGCTGACGAGTCTAACTTGATACGAGCTCCCCCGGTGGGTCTTTGAACGCCCCCCCGTGAACTTTTCAGCAGGCCCACTTTCCCAGTGGCGGGTGATACTGTATTATCAAAATGACAGCAGCAGCCACGTCTGCGGTACGAGTGTAACAGGGACAAGAGCACCAACGTGGCAGGCGGCCCAGGCGTCGTGTCTCTCCGCTCTCTCACACAGCGTCTTCCTCGCCTCCACCAGCGTCCGCATGACTGACTCCTGCACACGACACTGTCGTAGCGATCATCGCACCGAGTGTTTTGGGTCCAAGTTCGTTCGTGGCCCTAGCCTGATGATCCATAGCCCTGGCTCGATTAGGCTACAGTAGCGACTCGGCACGCTGGAAATGATCTTCTGAAACTCGCCTAATTTGCCCTTATGCCTGGCCACCACTCACAATACGAGAGAGCACGCCGCCGCCTTGTGTCGTTCGCGGGGCCGGCAGGTCAACGAACCCATCAATGAATGGCCTTCACATGTATATCGGATGTCCGTACAGCTCGGCCGTGCCTTCTCCGATATCACATCCAACGTTTGATTTGCAGCTTCGTCATCCTCGCGTTTCACACACACAGCACCAAACCCGGAAAGACATTGGCCCAGTTTCACGCCTTTTTCACATCCTGGACGGTCCAGTGATCACCGCGTTAGTGGTTTGTTGGATTCTGTGAAGCGAGCGTTAGAACAAGATATATGTTCACCACTAATATTAGATCTTCCAGCCTGCGCGCTACTTCGGCTTTTCAGTCTTTTCAGCCTTTTCGGCCAATCCACTCAGTAGGTAGCCACGGCCTGTGTTTCAAGCCGCTGTGTGGCCCTAGCCAGACTGACTCGCTCAGCTGCCTCACACGTCACCAGTCTTGGCCAACTGTTTCAACCATAGTTTTAGATCCATTAATTATATCTGTCTATCGTCCTTGTCGACTTGCTTTTTGCTTGCCCCGGCTTCTCCTGACTTCCCGAGCCACACCAGCAACCAGCTCGGTTAGGCGTGGCGAGGTGATTGATGGACGTCGCTAAATACTAGGCCTGGTTAACGGCAGGCACCTTTCACCTCTTTGCTCTCGATCATCTGCCTCGCTTCCTGGACTGCAGAGGGTTGTGCGCTATTTGCTTACAGTGCTTCGGCCTAGTTCATGGCACCTTTCACCGTTTTGCTCTCGGATCATCGGCCTCGCCTCCTGTGACTGCAGAGGGGTGTGCGCTATTTGCTTACAGTGCTCTTCGAGCCGCGAGAGTAGATGTAGGCAAGACGATGCATCCCCAACCCCAAACCCGGAGCTCGGGATTGGGGAAGCTTAGTCACACGGACTGGAGCCAATGACCATTCGCTGCCACTGCGGCAACTTCATCCCGCACATTGCATGGCCTGGCTTGATACAGCACATCTAGGCTCTAGTATCCAATAGTGCCGGTACCATGTCTCTTCTTCGCGCCGTCATTCTGATAGTGTCCGACACGGCTTCAGCCGACCCATCCACTGACAAAACAGCTCCCCTGCTGATCGGCACCTTGGCCGAGCTGGGAGCCAAGATATGGGCGACGCCAACAGTGGAAATTGTGCCAGACTCCATTGATGAGATTCAACGTGCAATCAAGTCGCGCACAGACGGCTGCGGCGATGAGGCGCCGCCGGTCAATCTCATCCTCACCACGGGCGGCACGGGCTTCGCTACGCGCGACTGGACGCCCGAAGCGGTCAAGCCGCTGCTTCATCGCGAAGCACCGGGCCTAGTGCACGGCATGCTCAAGGCGAGCTTTGATGTCACCCCGTTTGCCATGATGTCGCGACCAGTTGCCGGTGTGCGGCATAAGTCTCTGATTCTAACCCTGCCCGGTAGTCCCAAGGGCGCCAAGGAGAATCTTGAGGCTGTGATCAGGTTGCTGCCTCATGCGTGTAAGCAGGCTGCCGGGGAGAACTCGAGGCAGGCGCACGAGGGCGGGGTGAAGAAACTTGAAAGGGACGTCGGCTTAGCGCGTTCGAGCATTGCCGGGACCAGTCCGCTCCCAATCAGGAATGCAGCCGCGTCCATGCACGCCCATGACCAGTCGTATCACCACCACCATCATCATCATCATCATGACCATGACCATGGACATGGACATGGGTATAAGATCCCAAAACGGCGAACTGCTCCGCAAGACATTCCCCAAAGCAATGATCCCCGCCTGGGTGCTACAGCGCGGGCGAGGAGTTCGCCGTATCCCATGCTGAGCGTAGCCGATGCTGTTCGCAAGATCTGGGAGCAGTGTCCACCGCCAGTGGCCGAGACCAGAGACATGAACCCGGAGTTGGTGGGTAGAGTGATAGCCGAGGACATCGAGGCGGCCGAGGCTGTGCCTGCGTACAGAGCGAGTATAGTGGATGGTTATGCTGTGATTGTGCAGAAAGAACGAACAGAAGACGAAGAGGATGGGGAAGGAGGGGAAGGAGGGGAAGGAGAGGAAGGAGAGAAGGAGGAAGCAAAAGCAGGCAAGCAGTCCCTGAGAGGCGTGTATCCTGTCGCGAGCGTTTCCCACGCACAGGCAGCGTCCCTGCCGCCGCCGCTCAGGGCTGGAGAGATTGCACGAATCACAACGGGCGCGCCGCTGCCAGAAGGCGCCAACGCAGTGGTCATGGTGGAAGACACCGTGATCAGCTCCAAGACTGTCGATGGCAGGGAGGAGAAGGAAGTTGAGATCCTAACCGACGAGCTCGAGGTGGGCGAGAATGTACGGGAAGCTGGGAGCGATATCAAGCTTGGAGACACGATTCTAAAGCGAGGCATGCGCATTACGAGCATAGGAGGTGAGATTGGCGTGCTTGCCGCCGCCGGCATCAGACATGTGCCCGTATACAGACAGCCGCGAGTGGGGGTGCTGAGTACGGGAGATGAGGTGGTGGATATCTCACATCAAGGCCCGTTGGAGGGAGGCATGATTCGAGATTCCAACCGGCCGTCTTTGCTGTCCCTGATCCGCGGCTGGAGGCTCTGCGAAGAAGTCGTCGACCTCCAGGTGGCCCGAGACACACCCAGTGGGCAACTGGAGGAGAAGCTGCGGGACGGCTTCCGGACTCACGACTTGGACGTGATTGTGACAACGGGGGGGGTGAGCATGGGCGAGTTGGATCTGCTGAAGCCAACGGTTGAGAGGAGCATGGGCGGAACAGTCCACTTTGGCCGGGTCAGTATGAAGCCGGGCAAGCCAACGACGTTTGCCTCGGTGCCGTTTAAGGATGGCGCGTCGGGAAGAAGGGGCGATCGCCTGATTTTCGGGCTGCCGGGCAATCCAGCGAGCGCGATCGTCACGGCCAACCTGTTCGTGCTGCCCTGTCTGCAGCGCATGAATGGTCTCGAGGGCTTGGGCCTGGAGAAGGTGGTTGTGTGGGCGACATCGAAAATCAAATGCGACCCCGCGCGAGTGGAATATCACCGAGTGGTTGTCAGTGTGGACGAGAAGGACGGCACGCTGATTGCTCGCAGCACCGGCATGCAGAGAAGCTCGAGAGTTGGAAGCCTGGCAAGCGCAAATGGACTGCTCATACTGCCGCAGAAGCAGGGGTACGTCGATGCCGGCGAAAGCTGTGAAGCATACCTCCTGGGCCCGCTACTCGGCTTTTAAGGCGGCAAGGCGGCAAGGCGGCAAGGTAGCAAGGCGACAAGGCAACAGGGCGGCAAGCGCAAAGGGGCTCCTCCACAGGCCAGCCTTGGCAAGAGCCCCACCCCAGGACTTTTTCCCTGCCTTGTTCATAGATATCCATTCCCACTCTCATGCCGCTTGCATGCGCCGAGGCACATAGTAGATGAAGCTTAACACAAAGGCGCTGCGCTACCTCAACGCGAGCGACTGGCGCACGCTGACGGCGGTCGAGACAGGCAGCCGCAAGCATGAGGTGGTGCCGACTCCAGTGATCGTGCAACTTGCCAAAGCCAGCCAAGGCGATGTGCAGCGCAGTATCTGCGTGCTGGCTAAAGCGAATCTGATCGCCAAGGTGAAGAATGCCAAGTACGATGGGTACCGGCTGACCTACGGCGGCCTGGACTACTTGGCCCTGCACTCGCTGCAGAAGGCGCGGGCCGTATACAGCGTGGGCAACCAAATCGGGGTGGGCAAGGAGTCGGACATCTTCGTGGTGAGCGACGACAAGGGCGAGCAGCGGGTGCTCAAGATCCACCGGCTCGGGCGGGTCAGCTTCAAGAAGGGCGTGCGCAACAAGCGCGACTATGCGCGCACGCGGGCACAGAAGGAGCGGGCCGCTGGCAGCTGGATGTACATGAGCCGGCTGGCGGCAGTCAAGGAGCATGCGTTCATGGCGGCGCTGCACGAGGCCGGACTGAGCGTGCCGCGGCCGCTGGGCCAGAACAGACACCAGATCGTGATGAGCCTGGTCGACGGCTTCCCGCTGCGGCAGATTGAGCAGGTGGCTGATCCAGCCGCGCTATACGCGGAGCTGATGGACATGATCATCGCCCTTGCTCACATGGGGCTCATCCACGGCGACTTTAACGAGTTCAACATCATGATCAAGGAAGAAGAAGCACGGGGCGGGAGCGGCGCTGACGACGTCCAGCTTGTGCCTGTGCTGATTGACTTCCCGCAGATGATCAGCGTGGACCATAGCAATGCAGAAATGTACTTTGATCGCGACGTCGCATGTGTCAAGCGATTCTTCGAGCGACGCTTTGGCTTTGTAGCCGAGTCCCAGGGGCCTTTTTTCCACCAAGTGAAGAAAGGCATCGGCCAGGGTGGCGGCCGGAGGAGGCTAGATGTGCAAGTGGAGGCGTCCGGGTTCTCGAAGAAGATGGCCAAGGAGCTAGACGCGTACATGGCGGAGCATGGTGTGGATGGCGACGCTGGGAGTGGACGGGAGAGCGATGATGAGGATGGGGGGGATGGGGGGGGTGAGGAAGCAGAAGAAGAAGAAGCAGAAGAAGAAGAAGCAGAAGAAGAAGAAGATGGAGAGGATGGAGAGGCAGACCAGGCAGAAGACGCGCTTGAGCCGGCTCTGCGCGATTCCGCTGTGGAATGAGGCAAGGCAATTATTTGGGATTGATGATTGATACAATAGAGAGAGGGGAGTCCAGTCCAATGAATTCCATTCGACTCGTCCACGTCGAGAGGTCGATGCTCCCTCGGGTAGTTGCTATATAGCTATGGACACATACGAATAATGAGAAAAAGACAGGCTTTGTAGACGGAAAATGTGGCATCTCTCGACGGGATGCTCATAGTCTTCAGCTTTGCTGGTCGGGAACAATCAAAGCGAGCCTACTACTCGAGTGTTGGTGAGCGCGGTAACGCATGGTTGTGTCAGGGTTGACACTCAGAATGATCCATTGCCGACGCTTCCAGGCCGACGCTTCCAGGCCGACGCTTCCAGGCCGACGCTTCCAGGCCGACGCTTCCGGTCTCCCCTCCGGCAGAGGTGAGGCATTTTGTAGACGTAGACTGTTTCACACTCTTGTCGACATGTTGTGCTCGATCAGTTCCACACGAAAGTTAACGGAAGGGCCAAAAGGGTGGGACAAGGTAAGTTAGGAGTAGACTCTAAATTTATTACCTCAGGCCGCGCCGTGGCTGAATGCTTGCCAGCACAAGAACAGACTCACCCACGGGCACTAGATGGGTGTGGGCGGCGGGGCGCTGAGAGAGATGAGCAGCCAATGAGGAAGCGCTATCCGGGTGGCTGATCTCGCCATGGAGACGCGGAGCATTTAAATCAGTCAAGTAAGATCGCCGCGGCCGCATAGGAGATTTTGCGCGAGTGGGTACGTGGGCTTGAGCCACACATAAGCTGTAAGACAGGTGACTTGGGTCAGCCAGCAAGGTTCGGAGCTACTGTACTACACAGCACTACAACCCATCATGTCGATCGAGGGCAACAGAGCGCAAGTGCAACCTGGTGTGCAGATGCGGGAGGGAAGCGGTGCGACGTTTGCAAGGGGAAAGGCAGAGACGGGGGCAAGCCAGGAACGAGGCAAGCCAGAAACGAGGCAAGCCAGAAACGAGGCAAGCCAGAAACTGGTCAAGAGGCAGAAATGAATGAAATGACGGGGGTGATCTAGCAGCTGAGAAGGCTTGGCACAGAGCGTGGTTGACGGAAGGGACACGCTTCTGCAGCAGAGCACCTGGTCGTCAATATACCATATACAGTAGACACTGTAGGACAGTAGACACTGTAGTACAGTAGACACTGTAGTACAGTATACAGTACTGTAGTACGTAAGCTCAGGGTGGAGGGCGAGAAGCTGCGACATCACCCCACCCCACCCCAGGTCTCCACCGGCCTGGACTTGGAGCGGGCGAGGATGCGGTGAGGAGGGACTGAGGCAGAATTGCAAACAGAGGTGGTGGTGCAGAGAGGGGATGCGTTGGTGGCGCAGAGAGGGGATGCGGTCAAGACGTAGGCATGGGATGCGTGCGGTCAATAGGCATGGTGCTGTAGCGCAAGACCGGCGGTGTGCTCTGCGCAGACCCGGCAAGACGGAGGGCGATCACGACGGCGACCGTGAGCGTGATGGCCACGACACGGCCACGACACGGCCACGACAAGACCACGACCTTGACTGGCACACCGACCAGCAATGTTGCACGCACGCACGTTCAGCGACTAACCGCACTCGGCTACCAGTCAGTTGTGTACGCAGTAAAGATTGACAGTCGCCCCAAAAGGGCGGAGGCCAGCGGGCTCAGGGGGCATGCTGGGTGCCTGCAGTAGCGCGAGCCCGGGGCAGGGTTGGGCCTGTGCGCCCCGGGGCTCAGTGGGCTGGTGCCCTGTTTTGGCCCCATCAAACGGGCGCGCGGCGCCGAATCAGCGCCTCGCCACTGGCCTGGCTCGTCGACTTTCTGCTGGCCACCACGCCGTCGCTCGCTGGCCGTCACTGGCGGTCTGAGGCTGGTCTGGTTTTGCCCCGTCCAGGGCCCTGACTTATCTTACGATCGACTGGACTTGCGGCTTTTGTATGTCTCTGACTTACCCTGGTCGCTTGTCGTCGTGTCTTCGCGTGCTGCCCAGCCGCGCCCGTCGCTCTGATTTGCACCATTGCCCGCCCCCGGCACAGCCCTTGGAGACCAGAGGCCACGGACACCAGTGAGGGCGCTGCTCGCGGCTGCCATCCCCTTGGAGCGCCATTACCACCACCAGCCACGGCGCGCGCCCCCGGCAAGCCCACCATACCACCACCACACCCTACAACGAGAGAGTGCGCCGCCTGCCTACCTGGCCACACCCTCTCTCTGGACGCGATCGTGCCCCTATTGCGCCTCTGACCGCCGGTGCCACAGTGCCAGCGCAGTCCCACGAGGCCTCGACGCTCTCCCGCTGGGCCATGCAATAGTCCATCGCCGCCGCCGCAGTCGCCGCACCCGCCCGCCCATCCCTCGATCCCGTCGCTGCGCCGGCGACGACGACCCGTCCTCGTCCACGGCGGCCGCGTTGAGGGGCGCAGGCGCCGCCATGATGCTCTCAAGCCCGCCCGGGTCTCCTGATGTGGCCCGACAGCGGCCACAGAGCATGTACACGGCGGCCGCCGCCGCTGCCTCGGCGGCCTGCTCGCCCGAGCCAGCGTCCAAGTCGCGGCCGCAGAGCATGATGTTCCGCTCGCCGCGCAGCCAGAGCCGTCTGAGCCAGAGCAGCAAACAGGCCGTCAGCCGGATGTCGGACGACGATGCCAAAACATCGGTCAAAGTTGGTAAGTCCAAGCAAGACAACAGCACCGGCGCTGCCACCCACACCACTGCCCACACCACTGCCCACACCACTGCCCACACCACTGCCCACACCACTGCCCACACCACTGCCCACACCACTGCCCACACCGCTGCTGACACTGCCTCTTCCCTCAGTCGTCCGCGTGCGTCCTCCGCTCGGCCCGTCCGACCCGGGCTACGACCTCATCCCACAGCGATTCCAGCGGTCGATGGTCCAGGTCGCCACGCCCACCAGTCTCGGCGTGGACTCGCCCCAGGGCCGCAGGCTGTTCTTCTTCGACCACGTCTTCGACCAGACCGTGTCGCAGAAGGGCGTGTGGGAGTACCTGCACGACAGCGTCGACTCCTTCCTGCAGGGCTACAACGTCTCCATCCTGGCCTACGGCCAGTCCGGCTCGGGCAAGTCGTACACCATGGGCACGTCGGGCCCGGCCGAGCAGCGCGATGCCTCGCTCAAGGGCGTCATTCCCCGCGCCGCCCAGCACCTGTTTGACAGCCTCGAGGCCGGCGGCGGCTCGGGCCAGGCCCATGCGCGCCAGAATTCCGGCATCAAGGCGCCCACACGCTTCTCCGTCGCCGCGGCCGCCGCGGCTGCCGCCGCCAGCTCGGTCGCGGCCAGCTCGATCAACGCGGCCCGGACGTGGGAAATGTCCATCACGTACGTCGAGATCTACAACGAGCAGCCGCGCGATCTGCTGCTGTCCGAGGCGCTGCCCAGCTTCGAACGGGCTAATGTGCAGATTCGCGAGGATGCCAAGGGCCGCATCTTCGTCGAAGGCCTGACCAGCGTGCCCGTGCACTCGATCGACGAGTTGCTCAGCGTGCTCAACCGCGGCTCGACCATCCGCCAGACCGACGCCACCGCCATCAACGACCGGTCGTCGCGCTCGCACGCCGTCTTCACCATCAACCTACGCCAGAGCAGGCCGCAGACGGCGGCCAAGGAGAAGCGGTCGTCGGCCGCGCTCGACGCCCAGCCCGGCGCCGACGGCCACGCGGCGGCGGTCGAGAGCAAGCTCCACTTTGTCGACCTGGCCGGCAGCGAGCGGCTCAAGAACACGGGCGCCACCGGCAGCCGCGCGCGCGAGGGCATCAACATCAACGCCGGCCTGGCGGCCCTGGGCAAGGTCATTTCCCAGCTGTCGTCGCGGTCGGCGCCCTCGCACGTGTCGTACCGCGACTCCAAACTGACACGCATGCTCCAGGACTCGCTCGGCGGCAGCGCAATCACGTACATGATCGCCTGTGTCACGCCGGCCGAGTTCCACCTGAGCGAGACGCTGAACACGGTGCAGTACGCGACGCGGGCTCGCAACATCCAGATCAAGCCCAAGATCCAGCACATCCAGGACGACGCCAACAAGCAGGCGCTGATCGACCGCCTGCGCACCGAGGTCAACTTCCTGCGCCAGCAGATCCGCAGTGCCGAAGCCGGCGGCAGCGGCGGCGGCGGCGGCGGCGGCGGCGCCGACCACCGCGGGCCCGACGCGCTCGAGCGCATGAATCGGCCGACGGAGCGCGAGACGGAGCTGCAGAACCAGCTGCTGGACGTGCAGGAGAGCTACGGCACGCTGAGCCAGAGGCACGCCAAGCTGATTGCCGAGCTGACCCAGGCCAACGACAACGACAGCCAGGTGCCGCAAATCGCGGGCGAAAGCGCCGTCGACCGGCTCAAGCGCTCGCAGGCCCACCAGCGCCAGATTGAGCAGATGGTGTTGGAGTACGAGACGACGATCCAGAGCCTCGAGACCAACCTGTCCAACACGCGCTCGTCGCTGGCAGCGACGGAGAGCAACCTGCTGGAGCGCGAGACCAAGTGTGCCTACGTCGAGACGGTCAATCAGCAGCTCAACAACCGCGTGCAGAAGCTGATCGACCGCGAGTCGAGCATGGAGCAGTACCTGCGCGACCTCGAGGCCCGGCTGCAGCACACCGACGCCGGCGGCCAGAAGAGCGACGCGCTGGCCTCTGACTTGCGCCGGGAAATCGCACGCATTCGCGAGAGTGAGTCGAATGCCGAAGACTACATCTGCACGCTGGAGGAGCGCCTGGCCGAGGCCGACCAGGACGTGGAAATCCTGCAGCGCCAGGTCGACCGCCTCGAGCGCCTGGTCGAGCGCCAGAGAGGCCTGGGCAGGCTCGACAGCCTGCTGTGTGAATTCGACCAGTCGCACCAGCGCCAGGCCAAGCCGGATGTCGCCCACGCCAACGGCCTGGGCAAGGAGCTGCCCGCGCTTCCTGAAGACCCCGAGGGCGTCGAGCTGGCCGGCGACGCCGTGCCGGTCGAAGCCGAGGATGCCAGCGGCCGCCTCCCGCACGGCGACGGCGACGGCGACGGCGACGACGACGACGGCGACAGCGACGGCGACGACAATGATGACCATGCCGCCGCCGCTGCCGACCAGGACACCACTGCCCCCTCCGCCTCCCCTCGATCGCTGCTACCCGACGACACTGACCCTAGGCCGAACCCGGCCCAGACTCAGTTCATGGCGGAGAAATTCGAAGCCGTCAGCAACGAGCTGTTCGAGCTTCGCCTCGAGCACGAGCAGACGTCGAATGAGCTCGATCTGATGTCGGCCAAATACCACGAGGCGCTCCGCACACTTGCCCGCATGCAGGATTCGCTGGGCGAGTCGCCACATCCTTCTGCCAACATGGACACCGCTCTCGACACCGCCCTCCGACACACCCCGCCCCGGGACTCTTTCCTCGAAGACGGCGAGACCCGCACGCTCAAAGACGGCCAGGCCTTGCCGTCTTTGCGCTCGCTCTCGTCCGAGCTCTCCTCGGCCGCCGAGTCTCCTGCCACCACAGACACCGACATCACCCCGGTTTCCAAGCAGCCCGCGTCGGGCGAAGTTGCCACCAAGGAGATCAAGAAGTTGCAGACGCTCCTTGCCGAGCACGAGCGAGGCATGAGTGAAGTCACCGAGCTGTACACCCAGCTCCAAATTGAGCACCGCCACACCCTCAGCACGGTCGAGAAGCTGAAGTCGGACATCAGCAAGGCCCGGCCCGTGTCTCCCGCCACCACTCTCCAGCCCGGCATGTTCCGGCGGATCGCGCCCCAGCTCGGCCTCAACGGCGTCGACAAGGGCCAGCGCTCAATCACCGCCATCCGCTCCTTCGTCGCCGAAGAACTCGACGGTCAGCCCGACAAGCTGGAGGCCGCAGAGACCCATCTCAGTGCCGCCAGTCACGAGCTGCAATTCCGCTTTGAGCGCATCCAGGCCCTCGAGGCCGAGCTCAAGGCCACCAAGCGCGAGATGGACATGAAGACCACCATCATCTCCGGCCTGGCTCGTGAGCGTAACTCCGTCCAGGCTGGCTCGTCGGTCGACCTGTCCATCGTGTCTCAGCTACGCGACCAGCTCATCCAGAAGGAGACCGAGCTCAAGTCGTTGCACGAGAGCTACGAGCGGCGCGAGCAATCGCTGCAGAACGAGCTCCGCGAGCTCGCCTCCCGCCAGCCAAGGCCAGCGCCAGCGCCAGCGCCAGCGCCAGCGCCAGCGCCAGCACCAGTAGCCGCCCCGCACGAAGACCAGACAGCAAAGACTCGCTCGCTCGAAGAACAGCTGGCCGCCATTCGCAAAGATCACAGTGCCGGCCAGCAATCGGCCCGCGAGTGCGAGAGCCAGCTGAGCTCGGCCAAATGGGAGCTCAACTCGGCCTTGACCAAGATGGAAACGCTCAAGGCTCAACTGGCCGCGCCCGAAGGCGATGCCGGCTTCCAACAGGTGGCAATGAGCACTGCCATGCAGCACGAGCGCGAGAACTACGAGGACCTCATCAGCGACCTGAAGGAAGCGCTTGCCGACCAACACAAGCAAACGGCCTCGCAGACGACCAAGATTGAGGAGCTCGTCGAGCTGCAGTCCAGCCTCAGCCAAGATGCTCTGCGCCTCTCGGCCGAGCTCCGGGCAAAGAATGCCCAGCTCGAGGCGCAGACGTCGCGTATTGTCGCCTTGGAACAGGAGCTCGAGCGAGCAAACTCGCAGCTGCACGCTCAGAACACCAGCATCGCCACCCTGCACGAGAGCCATCGCAGCTCGAGCGAGGAGATGAAGCTGTCCCATGCCGCCGTCTTGGCCGCATATGACGATCAGCTGGCAGACGCCAAAGCTAAATACGAGACACTTCTCGGCCACCACGATGCCACCACCGCCGCTAATGCCGATGCCAAGACCGTGCATGTGCATCAGCTCATCAAGCAGGTAGAGCCGGCCCTTGGCCATGCCACCAGTGCCGACCTGCTTGTCGGCCACATCCAAGACCTGGTGCAGGAGAAGCAACACGTGTCTGAAGCTCTTGCTCGCGTCAACAGCACCAACCAAGAGCTGGAGCGCCAACTTGCCCACACCCACACCCTGACGGAGCTCGAGGACGAGGTCAAGGACTTGAGCAGCAAGATTGCCAACTACCAAGAAACCATCCGAAGCCTGGCCAATGAAGTCGGCAACCACGAGGACACGATCCGGGCAAAGAGCAAGCTGATTGAGGACCACGAAGCCACCATCTCGGCCCTGAAAGAGGATCATTCAAAGAAGGCCACGCTGATTGAGGAGCTGGAGCAGCAGCTGCAGAACAGCTTTGACCAGCACAACAACCGCATCTCCGTCATCACGGCCACGGGCAATCAGGCCCTGCTGGAGGCCCAACAGCGCATTGCCCTGCTCGAGAGAGAAGTCGACCAGCGCCGCTCGTACCAAGACTCGGACGGCTCGCGGAGCAACACGATGAAGTCGATCCAGCGCCCCCAGTCCCCGCTGTCCGATGCCAACAACCGGTCAAACTCGCTGTCATCCAACCTCCGCAAGTCGGCCTCCATCGCCTCCATCCCCTCGCCACCGCCCGCCATCCCCTTGCCGCCGATACCAAGCATCCCCGGCATCGCCAACGGCGTCACCGCTCCGGGCCAGACCTCTTCACCCCCTCAATCCCGCCACGCCTCCAAGGAAGTCACCGCCGTTCCCCTCCCAGTGTCAGCCTCGGCCACTCCCAGCGCCCACCCGGCCTCGCCCGTGTCACAGTCCTTTGCCCGGGACACGAGCGCGACGGCCCTGCGCCGGCAGTCGGCGCTGATCGAGGAGCAGGAAGCGCGCCTCCGCACGGTGGAGAAGCACCTGTACGCGGAGAAGCAGCTGACGGCCACGCTGGAAGAAGCCCTCGTCGATCTCGAGACCCAGAGCAACAAGCTGCGCGCCGACGCCGAGGTGTGGAAGAAGAAGGCCTGGGCCATGGAGGAGGAAGTCGGCCTGCTGAGGAAGGAGAAGCGGTCTGAGCGCATGAGCGTGCTGGCCATGGAGGAGGAGGTCCGGAAGCGGCGCGAAGCCGAGGCCGCCCGTGCCCAGCTCGAGGAGCGCATGCGCCTGCTGAATGAGACCAGCAGCGGAAGAAAGAAGAAGAAGGGCGGTGGCTTGAATTGCTTCTAGTCCTCGTTTTTGCCCTTGTTTTTTTTTCCTTTTCTTTTGTGCCTGAATTTTTGCCAAGTGTTCAATCCACTTGACTGGGGTGTTTTGGACAATGGTGAAACGAATCGTCTATGGGATCAATGGGAATGGCGGGAAAAGAGACAAAAGACTCAAATACAACACATACAGACAGACAACGGACAGGATGGATGGATGGATGGTAATGACAGTGGCCTACTGGTACAGTACTAGTTAGTTACACGAGGAAACACCCCATCCCCCCTTTGAAAATGGGAGTCTGTGGAAAACGCGGGAGTCCAGGCGGTTCTGGCCAGGCGTGGCCTTGGTTTATTATCATTTTCCCTACAAACCTGACCCTTGAAGCAGCCAATCTATCTGTCAATCACCATCACTCTGTATCTTTTTTTCTTTGTCTATCTGCCACGTAAATAGATGGATGATTGGGGAGGAGTCCTGGGCCAGGTGATTGATCAATCCAGAATTGTGATCAGCTTCCTGACCTCAGTGCCTGCATGCCTGCCTGTCTGCCCACCACAGAGCACAACAACTTGTTTCAAGAAAGCGAATTTCAAAGTCCAGTTCTACCTTGCCAGCAGTCTCACTCGTGCAGTAGTTGAAGCAGCTGTTCGCTGTTCGCTGAAGAAAGATGGATACTCTGGAGCATGCATTGTATCAATTTCGGTAGCAGGCCATCATCATCCATGGTGATCATTGGACGCTTGCAAGAGGCTGTTTATGTTCATTTCTGACATTGTTGAGTTGGTGGTAATGTATCTTGATGTCTTGAAGCATGTGGGGGAGGTTTCAGCTGTAACTTCCTTTACATTTGATGATCAGTTGGAGGCCTCCTGGGATGCCAAGTTAGAGGCCCACTGGGATACCAAGTTGATAGACAAGAGATGGCACAGCAAACCTGCCGCTCAGGCTGCATTGTGACATATCTGCAGGCCACTGTCCTCTATCTTCACATCATTCTGTTCATGCCATGCCATTCATAGCAATACCATTGACAGGCTTTGCTGAGCAGGTGTATTAACTTACCAGGTGCGGGATAAGACATCTGAGCCTGCCTGGCTGCATTTCTTCTACAAAGCATCTTCTGAAATTACCTCACACCTCAAAAGGAAACACGATTTAAAATCATTCTGGGTCCTTTTCCGAGTTCGCGCCTCGCGACCAGCAAGTCTGACCGAGGCTGCAAATCCCGTTCAAGGGGAGTAGTAAGATAACAATGGTCTCGATAATCTCAATCTTCCAGGCAAGGGGGCCATATTATTTTGTTTTCCTCAACAGGTGTCAACTGACTTTCCAAAAACACCAAGAGGGCGTGCCAAGTTTGGTTACCACCTGGAGTGGAGCTTCCTGTACTTGCCCTCACAGTAGAAAGTTAGAATATGATGACAGAGGCAACTAAGCAGGCAGGGCAAGGCAAAGCTAGCAGGCTGCTACTGCTACTATGACTAGCCGTGTAGGGAAGCTAGATATTACAGTAGTACTATGTACAGTGTACATGAATGTACGTACTCTGTAATTATGTCTCAGAGACAGAGACACAGCTGCGAAGAAATATTTTTATTACCTAATGATCAACAAGGACATCCATCCTCCGCCCAACATTTTGTCTTTCTGCCATCATTCATCCTTGTTCCCAACTGCAGCTAGGACATAGTATATATGGTGAAACAATTTATAGATAGACACACATAATTGTGCGGTGAGTTTAGATCTGCATATTCTTTAACTAGCTTTCTGTCCTGCTCTGTCATGGATAGTGCCAGCTCTTGTTCTTTGAGATGCCCACTTTTCAAACTACTATTTTTGACTGTTTGTGTAAATTACATTGATTACATTGATTACATTGATTACATTGATTACATTGTCTGACCACAACCATTACTCTGACCACAGCCATTACTGACTGTGGCCATGACTCTGGCCATGACCATTACTAACTGTGACCAACCGACTGCAGGGCTACAAAGTCAGTAGTAGATCTGGGTAAAATTCTTTATTGTCAATATGAACATGTCTTGGCTTCTCCCGGTTGAAGAGAGAATAACAAGTAGTCTCATGGTCAAGGCTTGAGACTTTGTCTGCTTCTTCGCGGAGAAGAATAGGGTTGAATCTGCTGACAAAAGTAAACACAGTCAATCACATTTTTACTCTATTTTCTTGGGTGTAGTTGCGCGCAGGGGGTATCTCAAAATGTTGAATGTCACTTTACCTACGCCGTGTTCATAAAGCCATGCATGAACTTTTTTCCCTTCGTCACCAACTCCGTCGTGGCATGGGCTGTTGTGGCAAGCGGCCTCGATCTTGGTTGAAAAGATTTCAAGAGGCAGATGCCGGCCCATCATGATGTATTCATGGCATGACTTTTTGACGTCTTCCATCTCGATCGACATCATCGCACGCCTGCATCAGGAGGAGGCAATCGCGGTCGAGTCGATCTCAATCAAGCTGCCCTACAGCTTGAGCTCCTTGGGCTTCTCCCACGGGAATTCCTGGTTGGTGAAGTGGCCATTCTTGGCCGTTTGCTCGTAAATGGGGTTGGTCAGGTTGAGCTCCTTGACGATGACGCCGGGTCGCAGGTCGAAGTTGTTTCGGATGATTTGGACGAGCTCGGTCGACGTCTTCTTGGACGTGGCGTAGGTCTCGACAAAGAGTGAGGTTGGGTCGGGTACGCCGATGGCATAGGAGAGCTGGACGAGCACGCGGCGCGCAAGGCCGGCATGGACGAGCGACTTGGCGATCCAGCGAGCCAAGTAGGCACCGGATCGGTCGACCTTGGAGTAGTCCTTGCCGGAAAAGGCTCCGCCACCGTGAGCACCCCAGCCACCATACGTGTCGACAATGATCTTGCGGCCAGTCAGACCAGCGTCTCCCTGGGGACCACCGATGACGAATTTGCCCGAGGGCTGCAGGTGGTAGATTGTCTCGTCGGTGAGGTACTGGGCCGGGATGGTCTTCTTGATGATCTCCTCCTTCAGAGTCTTCTGGATCGTCTGCAGTGTGGGCTCGTCCGAGGTCTGGGCCGAAATGACAATGGTGTTGACGCGGAGGGGAACGACGGCGCCACCGTCATGCTTGTACTCGATCGTCACCTGGGTCTTGGTGTCGGGCCGCAGCCAGGGAATGGCGCCGCTATTGCGTGCCTCGACCATGGCCTTGTTGAGCTTGTGTGCAAAGACCACCGTCAGCGGCAAGTACTCGGGCGTCTCGTCGGTGGCATAGCCGAACATGATGCCCTGGTCACCGGCGCCGAGCTCTTCGTCGGGCTTATCATAGTGCAGGCCCTGGGCAATGTCGGGCGACTGCTGCTCCAGGGCATTCATGACATTGCACGTGGCGTAGTCGAAGCCCTTCTCAGAGTGGTCGTAGCCAATGGACTTGATGGTGTTGCGGACAACACTCTGGAAATCGATCTTGGCCTTGGTGGTGAGTTCACCGAAGATCAAGATAAGACCTGCACCTTGGTTAGCCGCACTTGTCGGCGCTGCTGAGTTGCTGGTTGCCCATACCCGTCTTGGTGGCCGTCTCGCAGGCGACCCTCGACTTGGGATCTTGCTTTAGACAGGCGTCAAGAACGGCGTCTGAGATCTGATCACTGGACGCTGGTCAGCGGCATGCACGGTCTCGGGGGCTAGATGGGCAAGGTAGAAGACGGCAAGCTCTTACCAGATCTTGTCAGGGTGGCCCTCTCCAACCGACTCGGAGGTGAAGAGGAAGTGCGAGTCGTCAATGAGCTCGGCCCGAGCGGGGACGACGCCGTTGGGAGAGACCATGGCGAACAACAGCAGAGCGTGATTGCACTGGGAAGGGGGGAACGAGAGAGGGGCGAAGAAAATGTGCAGCAGAGAGGAAGGAACCAGAGGAACAGAAAAACAGAAAGATCTAGAGGAGCGAGCTTGGGCGAGGAGACAGATCAGTGACGACTAATTAGCGGTCTATGGGAATAAAAGTCTTTAGAGGGCGTAATCGGGAACAAGTGGACGCGGCGTTGGGGGGGCTGTAGGGCCTGCGTCTTCTGGCGCCGTCAATTGGTTCGGTGCATTTGATGGGGGGGGTTGACGCTTCGAATTTGCCGATGACCGGATGGCGCCATCGGGGCGAATCCTGCCACATTGAGAGGACGAGGGCCGGGAGGGCGGTGAGAAGGGGCAAAATAAGTTTGGGACGATGAGGCACAACATCAACATCAACATCAACATCAACACCAACAACACCAACAACACCAACAACACCAACAACACCAACAACACCAACAACACCAACAACACCAACAACACCAACAGCACCAACAACACCAACAACACCAACAACACCAACAACACCAACAACACCAACAACACCAACAACACCAACAACACCA
>QRBJ01000039.1:0-229329 GCA_003709865.1 Chaetothyriales sp. CBS 132003 | reverse complement strand
AACCCTAACCCTAACCCTAACCCTAACCCTAACCCTAACCCTAACCCTAACCCTAACCCTAACCCTAACCCTAACCCTAACCCATAGGTTAAGTATAGAAAGAACAAATAAACAAAGAATAAGAAAGAGAAGAATAAGAAAGATAAATAAAAGGATAAAAAAGAGAAAGAGAAGAGTAAGAAAGAGAAAGAGAAGAGTAAAGAAAGGAGGGGATAGAGAACTAGATAGAAATATTCCAAGTATTACCCTAGTAACTTCACTATTAACCAGCAGAACATTAGGCTTACCCTCCTGTATCTAGTTTAAGTACTTAATATAAGAGTAGGGAAATAGATACTAGGCTTAAAGGCCCACACTAGATATCACACTATATTCATACTGCAGCTAGGATTAGAGAGAGAATAAAAAGAAAGACAAGGAATATAAGAGAAAGAGGGAATATAGGGAAGGGAATATAGATAAAGATAGAGGAGGGAGAGAAAAAGAAGGGTATAGGACAGGGGGAAGGAAGTAAATAAGGGACAATAAGGAGAGAGAGAGGCCTAACACAAGGAGTAGAACATTACTTTAATCCTCACTTTAATCATCACTTTAATCATCACTTTGATCATTACTTTAATTATCACTTTAATCCTCACTTTAATCCTCACTTTAATCCTTATTTTAATCCTCACTTTAATCCTTACCTTAATCATTACCTTGATATAGAGAGGCTTTCCAACACTAGAGAGGCTCACATAAATTCTACCAGTACTAATGATTTATCTTTCTTAACTCAGTTATCTTCGCCTACCTTCTATAATCAGGCTATTACGCCTATCAGGCTTAATATCTAGTATAGTAACTAGGGTTAGACATCATAATTCATACTCTATCCTATAATCTTAAGACAGGTTAAGTAGGCTAGCATACCTAGCAAGGTCAGGAAAATAGCAGTATTAAGGTACCTATCTTAGTGTACTAACTAAGAATATTATCACACCTCTTCCCCTTCTCACTCATACCCTAAGTAAGTATAGAGCTAAGCTAACTAGCCACAAGGGAGAAAAGTACCTAGCAGTAGTTATATAGTTATAAGACTAATAGATAGGGCAGTCCAAAAGCTATACACCTCTTATATCCCTTAATCTCAATTCATTATTCAGCTAACACTTAATAAATATATCAAAATCTAAATAAATATATCAAAACCTAAAATTATTTAATCCAAGTCTAGAGATAGTGTACTACTAGGTAACAGCAATATATTTTCCCTAGCTAATCATATAAATTCCTATACTCTAGATAACTATACTAATATTATCCCCTAATTAATCATACAGATACTACCCCTGCCTCCTACCAGATAAGGGCTATCACAATAATCACTAAAAACACATCACCAATATATACCTTAAACTTCTACTTATCACAACTGGGTCCCTATAATTCCTGGCCAAGCTACACTAAGTCTATCACATCATCCAGAACACTAAGCGCATAAAAGATAGGGCAATAGAAGTAGTAGTACAGCCATATATAACCAATAATATCACAGACAAGATCCTCCTAGCAGCATTTATTTATACCCCTAATATTACTATCTAGATATAGTCCCTTAATCAGAAGGCTATAGACATAGTGTATCCCAGCCGGTAATATACCCCTTAATATAGATCACCACACATATAAAAGGGTACAGAGCTTATTACCTATCACACCCGGATACAGACAGCCAAGCAAAGTATAACCCTTCTATATTCGGCCTAGCACCAACCAACATACTATACAGCCACCCCCCTCTCAATATCAGACTCAGAGAGCAACATTAACAGCTATATACAACCAACAGTTAGGATCGCCTCAGTCAAGCTCAGCTATAATACACCAAACAGCAGGGATACTAATCACCTCAGGCAGTATAGGAACAAAGTTACCAGTGATTATATAATTAGTAGCGCACCCCTCATCTACACTATTAGAGCATAGAGAAATCAGCACAACAGCCAATATAGTGTCACTCAGGACAGAGCTAAGGGTCATACTAGTCCTATCAGTCCCCATACTTACCATAGCAGCCTCACAGGCCTCCTGGTCAGCACCTAACAACTTACCTAATCTATCTAATTACTTTAATCCTAGTATCTTATCAGCCTAGGCTACCACCAGCAAAGGGAGAGAGATTACTAGTATCCATACCTCACACCTAATCCAGAAATGTTAACTTAGACTTATAGATAAGATCAGGGTCACTATAGTAGTCCCAAGCTAGAAACATACCACAGTTTTCACAGCCTGGATACCAGCCATAGTCAACATATAATACATAGCCATTAAAGTACTCACCCAGTACGACTTACCGGTAGCTAGAAGTCATCAGAAACTTATAAAGTACATAGTGATCCTATACTTCTATACTGTAGTTAGTCAGTCCCTACTTAAGCTGATATTGAATCCTATCAGCCTATACTAGGTCCAGTAGACAACAAGAAAGGCCCCTTCATCCAGCTTATCCAGCACAGTTAGTATACTATAACAGCGCTAACAGACCATAGCTACCACTATAGTACACCACCATCCCAATATCAGGATAATCAGTACCCACAGTAATAGCAGATATACCCACTAGTACTAATATGCCACTCCTTCACTCATCCATCACCTACTACTGCTAGGTAGGAGTACCAGTATATAGCCATACCAGCACCAGGAGCCATACTATAACCTCCGCCACCTCTACCTATATCATAGTAATAACCAGCATTCTCAGCCCATATCTAATTACATACTAGTACTACACCTTTAAGAACACAGTATAATATACCCATTCAGCCACCTCAACACCAAAGAAAATATAGCTAATATTAATATCACACTAGACTCTGGTCTAAGGGGTAGCTGATCCATCACTAAGCATAAATCAGAGCTTTTCCTCAGTATAGAGGGTTAGGCTACCAGACATAGCAACAATCTATACATTTATCTTCTACCAGCAGAGTAAGGCAGCCACCTAATATAGAGCTATACACCAGCGCTCATCCTCCGGCCCAACATAGGCCTCATCAAATACCAGGGCAACCAGCTAGCTAAGATCCTCCAACCACTGTAGATACTGACCAAATTTAGGTATACTCACTAATTCAGGAGTCACCAACACCAGACTAGTTATCACAGCCTGGTTACTCACAGCCCACTCACTGCTCTAAAGAGGGTTTAGTAGTTACAAGCACCATACATATAGCTCCCAGTATAGGGCAGTATATAGCACAATAAGCATAGTTACCTTATCCAGGAAGGCTATTACCATAGCCTAAAGGATTAGAGTCTTACCTACAGCCAGAGGGAGACATAGGATCACATAAGGACAGCGCTCAAGAATGACTTATTTAATAGCCTCATCCTGGCCATTACAGCACACAACTACCCCCATACCTAGGACAGCTACTACAACCTTATTAACTAAGTAGCCAGCAAACATACCAGCTACACTAGGCTTAACTTATGTCTACTTTGTTACTAACTTAGCTCAATCAGACTCTGATAGTATCCACTTATAGCCAGGAGTATACTTCTAAACAGGGTTAATTAGCAGATAGAAGTATTACTCTTAAATACTACCCAGCAAGTACTACACTAGGCCCTGATCCAGTAAAGATAACTACTATAGTAGTGGTAGCAAAGAAGACAACATAGCGGACTATACCAGGCTAAGAAGACAATCCACCTTGATATTTAACTAGTCAACTATCTATTACAGTAAGACCAGCGAGGATACCAATAAGACTAAAGATCCTGCCAAGACTAAAGATCCTACTAAGACTAAAGATCCTGCTAAGACCGAAGATCCTGCTAAGACTAAAGATCCTACCAAGACTAAAGATCCTGCTACTTATACTACTGATACCAACAATACTATCAGTAATCTCTCACCCTCTACCTATTGCCACCACCACACTAACATACACTAAAATACCTACAGATTATAAGAACTCAGATAGTATAGTATACCCACACTAAGGCCATAGTATCATTACTTAACTTCAGGACTATACCTAGCCTACCAGGTATCATCATTATTTACAACTATATCAGGATATTTTTCATAGAGTCACTAAATAATAGTAATAAAAACCTAGCATAACCCAGAAAGAGTCAGCTAAACACCAAGGTATTATATTATCTCCTATACTAGGAGTGTTAACAGCTGTTCTGTTATCATAGGTCCACATCAGGTCTCAAACAATAGCCAAGATAGTATAGGTAGTAGTCTAGTCCTCTTATCTTCCTCCTCTTCCTCCTCCTCCTTCTCCTCCTCCTCCTCCTCCTCCTCCTCCCCCTCCTTATCCTCCTTCTTTAGTAATATATCTATTAGCTCCAGTAGTAGCAGTACCACAGCTAGCCAGGTAATAAACAACACAGCCTATTTATAAGAAAAGAATCAGGCAATTACCTTAGCCCAGTTAGTAGTAGCCTAGGTCTTATTATACTCCATTACCAATACTAACTAACTATCAATAATAAACAGATTACACATACTAAAAGGCCTATTAGTATACTTCCAGGATCTTAGCTCTAAGCCACAAATAGGACCACCTATACCTGTATAAGCCAGGAGGGCCATATATTCTCAGCTAGTATTTCTATTATACAGAAAGCGCTACATACTCCCTACCTTAGTTACAGTGCGAGTAGCTTAAGTAGCTATAAATCCATACCATAGCTGTTAGGTATCAGCATTTATAGAGCGGGATAGTCACTTAAGCACAGGCTGCCAGACATTCCTAAACCTATTGCGCTTGAAACTAACAAAATTATCCCCCTACTTATACCAGACTAGATCATTAAAAAGTCAGTTAGGTCAGAACTCACTGTGTAGAGCTACCTTATCTGTCTACAAGAGCTACTCACAGAAGTACTTAGTTATGTGTTCCACCAGACCCAGGATCTAGCCCTATAATCTAATCATCTCAAGGCACTCCCCTTTAAAAAATAGGGCCTCTCCACTACTTAACCACAAAACCTATTCCTTACTATAGTCAGAGGCTACTACCCGTGTATAGGCCTTAATACTATATATCTCAGTAAAGATATATAGGACCCTATCACAGAGGTAGATTATCAAAACTTCACATATACATCTATCTAATCCCCCCTCATCCTTATCACTATCATAGCTATTATCATCGCTATCTACACTATTATCATCACCATCATCATCTTCTTCTTTATTCTGGTTATTATTATCCCTATCATGATTATCACCATCATCATTAATACTATCCTCCTCCTCATCATCATCATTCTTACTGCCCTTAACATTATGGTACCATATAGGAAGCGCCTCCTCCAGCATAACTAGTTATATTCTATATATAACAGCCAAGAGCCAGGGCTAGTACTTATCCGCACTCTTCCACCACTATTTCTCTATATTCTAACCCCAGACACCAAGAAAGACCCAGAGAGGACTATAGAAGATATAGCTACTAATATCCTGTTTAACCAGCTGAATAATAAGGTACTAGATAGCACTGGTAATTTATCTTAGTCTTATATTAGTAGCCATGACACTACTAGCTAGTTAATTAATCACCTCCTTTACCTTAGGAGACAGATATAAGTATACTGCCACCTTTAGATCAGGAAGAGAATATATCCACAGAAGAAAGCAGATCAGATACTTCTATATCCCTATATACTTAGAGCTAAGCATCCTTTTCTACACCAAGCACATCAGAGACCCACTGATAATATCTAGGTTACTATCTACAGAGCAGAAGAGGTATAGTACTAGGGTTAAGTATACCTTAGCCCCTCTATGATAGAGCCAAAGCATTCTAACTACCACTGGTATCAGCCTCTCCCTCCACTCTAGAGGATCATCTGGGCCAGGAAGACAGGTTAAGATCAACAATATATTCAGATCTAAGCCTCAGAAGTAATAAGCCCAGCAAATATACCGGTCCTAGCTATGGTGCTAATCCATGCGGAGCTTAAGCGGAATACAGGTATAGTTCTACTCTGTATACCACCAGCACTCCTAGAGAATCACAGCCAGATCTGTCACCTTCAGATAAGAAGAACTAGGTCTAACACTGCCATTCAACTCCTCCCGGACCCAGAAGAATTAAGGGAGACCAGGTAGGGTCCAGAAGACTGACTATAGAGTTACTAAGACCCCAGTATAGCCAATAACACCATACTTAACCTTAGCATAATCCTTAATAGCATCAGTACCCTAGCTAATAACAGAACAGCTTAGATCAGTATTACAGCAGTACCCACTATACAGTCTCAGAAATAGTACCTTCTAACCACACTATTAGATTTCACTAATAGCGGCAAGGTCCTATATTATCAGGGGCTACACCAGTCCAATAAACCATTATATAATAGCCTTTCTCTAACCCTTAGCTAGTGTTTAGCCATACTTCTCACAAAGGTAGATTAACACACTAAACACTGTGCCAGATACACTGACTTAGCACTACTAACAGATAATCAAGTAATAGACCACATAGTAGAAGAGCAGCTCCATAGTCAAGTTATTATTAAAGTCAGATTAGAGGCCCACAGAGGCATCATAGTTAGTAGGTTACACAGTCAACATATCAAATACTGTTACTTCAAGTCATCAATACTATTACTTCAAGTCATCAATACTGTTACGTCAAGTCATCAATGCTATTACTTCAAGTCATCAATACTATTACTTCAAGTCATTAATATAGTAACAGTAATAGAAGCTAGTAAAAACAAGGTAACTCTCTTATAGATAGATCCTCACTAGAGAGTGAATAGCTTCCTCCTCAGCATCACATACTTCTACTTATCCATCCTCTTAAGCCTAAATAAGCACCCCAGATCAACTCTTACCTCTAGATCAACCCGTTCTTCCCCTACTTAATTCTTATCAGTCTTACTTTCACCCACACTCAAGCATCCTCATCACATTCCTACTCCTAGCTTCTAATCTTAATTCCTGATCTTGACTCCTAATTATCCAGCTTAGGTTAATCTAGAGTAAATAATCCCAATAGTAGTTACAATCTCCCACTCCCAACAAACCATACCCTCTCTCCTATCTATCTATACCCCACACCATCTATTCTTTCTTAACCAAACCAGAGGTTACTAGCCTAATAGGTTAGAAGTCCAAAGCAGTCCCTTAGTAGTTAGTAGTAATCCAGGTTATAGGTATTAGCTTAGGCCCTTACCAACTCTGTCCTAACCATACTATTTCTAAGAGGGCAAAACCCTAACTCTATCTATTTAGTTCTTAGCTAACTTAATTTAACTCAGCTAACCTAATTCAACTCAGCCAACCTAACTTAACTTAGCTAACCTTACCATTATCTCCTTTGCCCTACTACCAGGGTCTATTAGGTAATATTTACTTATAATAGATCTAGTTAAAACACCAGTACTATTCCTAGTCTATACAAGATAGCTTCATGATTATAATATAGCTACTAGGTAAGACAAGGGTAGACTAGCCTTATCTATTCTAGCCTTAGTAGAAGAATAGTATTTCTTAGAGAGTAAAAGTATAAGATAAGATTTAGTATGGTTAGGCCCACCTAACCCAGAATAATAAATAGGCCCACAACCAGACTTTCTAGACCTACCTTTAACTATCCAGGACCTACTTTATATTAACCAGGGCCTATATTATACTAACTAACTAGACAGAATCCCTAGTTAGCCTCCCCTAGACCCACTCTCTACCACAGACCATACTAAACTTATCCCTACCAAAATCACTAAACTTACTAGTTTATTATTCTCCTCTACCAGGCTATTATAGCGCTTAGCCCTTTCTACAAGTAGAGCAAGCTAACAACTAATAACAGCTAGCCTCAAAATAAGAAACACCCTTCCCTTACACCTTATTAGTCCCAAGATTAACATCATAATCCTGATTAGATATTTACTATAATCTAGGAGAACTATCTAGTAATTTACCTCCATAATAGAGAAGCAAAGTATAACAATAAGGGTAAGGATCACAAAATAGTCAGTATCTTAAAGTTTCCTAATAGAGAACCTCAGCTAGTCTTACACAATTTTAGAGTGCGAAATTTATTATCTCTCCCTCCAACACGCTACTCCTTTATCTCTCCCTCTAACACACTGCTCCTTTATCTCTCCCTCTAACACACTACTCCTTCATCTCTCCCTTTAACACACTACTCTGACAGTCATCATCTACCTCAGTATCCATATCTTCTATCAATTATAGCTTGCTATTATCCTCATCTAACCGGTCAAAGCAACCTTCCTATAATACACTATCAAACTATTACTGTAACACGCCACTATAGGCCAAGTAACCTTTCCTCTACTCCATAACCACACACTCTAGTATCCAATTACTAAGCCAGATATCATAGACAACCACTCCCCCAAGAGCTGCATTTCCTTTACACAGCATCCACACACTTACCTATTCCTATATCACCAGATCACCATTCTGCTTAAAAAAGACTACCCATGACACAGCTATCATAGTCAAGCCAGTACTAATAACCTCCAGATATCTAACCACCAACTCATACTTATACTCTTAGAACAAGTCCACCATCTTCTAGCACTCTTTTATAGACATAGCTATATAGATCTAGGCCACATGTACCTCTAGCCAGCCCTCCTACCAGGCTATTAAATTATAGTCATATTAAATAATCTTCATTAGGGTGTAGGCTAACTCATTATACTAGAAGAAGACAATTCCCTATTTACTATACCAAAGCTTCGCCTCCAGAATCTATATAAATAGTAGTAGCTTTATATAGCTCTCCTTTAGCTTTTTAATATTCACTAGCAGGTCAAAGGCATTATATTCTAGCTTAAGATAACTCTTTATTACCTAACCAGCTCTAAAGGTAAAGGCCTTACTCAGATCTAGATTAGGTATCCTTATAGTCCTAAGGGCTATAGCGCTAAGATACAGGAATATACCTACTTTTCCCTATAGAGTATAATTACTCTTACTATGAGCCAATAACTACTATAGTTTACAGGTAATACTCTTAGCTACAGCCCACTCATAATCGCTCATCTCAACACTAATAAGTCTATATCTTATTCACAGTAATTCTATAATACCCTTACCCCACTATATACTATAATAACCACACTAGATCATTAATTAACTAGTTAGGTTATTCTATATATCTATAGCCGCTTACTGCCTACTATTATATTTCAATAGCATCTATAATACAATTTTATTAAGCCAGTACAGATTACTATTCCTCCAGAACTTACTAGGGATCTCACCTATAAGTATCTTCTATTCCCTAAGTATACTAAGTCTTCTAGTATAAACCTAGGCCTAGCTTCTTAATCATACCTTAGACTTACCCTTAGTTATTTTATTAATCATAGCTATAAGCTCACTCAGCAGTATAAATAATATTAGGCCTTATAGGTCTCTTACCCCTATCTATAGAAGTATATTAGTAATAATAGTAAAGTAGAGAGCCTAGCTAACTAAACCAATATTATACAGGACCAGTTCGCACAGTACCATATTTACTATTGTTTCTATACCCGGTTCTTAATGAAACTTATCTACAATAACTTAAGCTATTAGCAGGATATACAGAGATAACTTCATCATATATTATTTATACCTATTCTTTATAGTTAGGAATAGGACCTAAGATAGCTATAGATAGCCTACCCACTCATGGAGTTACTTAATATCATTCTTAGATATACACAGCTTATTAAGGTTAATCACCTCACCTATAAGGGGATCCTCTACCTTAGGCTTAGACACACCTATATACTCAGTATTCTAGACATAGAGCCAGAGGCCACCCTCAACAACACTCCTGTTATCAACCTATATCTACCACTCAATATAGGTATTAATAAGTAAGTTAGTCAGCATAATAAAGATAGTAACCCCTCCCTTAGCTACTATCCTAGCTGCCAGTATAGCTATTATACAGGGACAGTAGATTATACACTCCAGGCTGTTTAATAGGTATCTCACATTAGCCTCTTACCCCAGTAAGTCTAACACCGCAGGGAAATATTGGCTATCCTTCTCCTTCCTTAATATCATAACCTCCTACCAAAGCTAGTAGAGTCTAATATATAAGATAATCACTAAGGCTACCACAGCGGTCTTTCTAAGCCTAAGCTTATCACTAAGAACCATTGTTCCCATACCCTTAATATTAATCTTATCCCGGTCCTATAGGTATTATATCTCCCCCTAGAGGATCATAAAGGCAGTATATACCTAGTATATTATAAAGGGATATCAGAAGCTAGGGATACTAACCAAATTATCTATACTAGTTAGACCATTATATTTAAAGAACTACTTCATCTTCTTAAGTAGGTCTAGGTTAAAGTGTTCCTATATATACCTTAGTTATATCTCTAGCAGTCTCTGTTAATAGAGTATCTTATACTTATTTTTAATCCTCTCCTGTAGTTCGTGCGCTTTCTTATCAGTATCAGCGGCTAACTCAGGCAGACAGGGTACTTCTATATTATCTTCACTGTTAGCAATATCCTTAGTATCATTATAGCCATAATAATGAAGTATCTTGTTAATCTTAACATCATCCCACTCCTCTAGCATATTATTGTTGAGTAACAGTGTTATATCTTCCTCCTCCTATAACAGCTTACTATTAGTGTCTAACCCAAGATTAAACACTACATCAGCATCCGCCATCACTGGCTACATATCTATCACTAGCTACACATCTATCACTAGCTACATATCTATCACTAGCTACATATCTATCACTAGCTACACATCTATTACCAGCTATAATAGACTAGTACCACAAGCTATAGTACCAGTCTCAATACTACTAGGTCAGTACTCTAACCAATTCACAACAGAGAAGCTATACTCAAACAATAGTAGAGCAAGGCTATAGCTTAATCAGTTAGGGTAGCTATCAATAGCAGGATCAGCACCATCACTCTCAGATAATACCAATAGCTACAGTATCTCAGGCACAGGTAGTAGAAAAGTAGAGCCACCGCTACTTAGCTAGATATCCCTATCATATACTTCTAGTAACAAATATCTAGTATCCGCTCCTAGGATAACACACTAATAACCTTAATTACAAGCTTACTCCACTAGCCTGGTAAGAAAAGGGCTATTATCAGATTCAACATAAAGGCTCTCACCACTACCATCAGTAACCATATTCACTCGCAGCAAGGCAATCTTAGGCCAGCTATCACACCCTGTGCTATAAGGATAAGCTACTACCACTAACACATCAGCGCCCACACCCTGTATAATATTCTTAGTCCCATATATATACAGAATAGATATAGTAGTTAATTACCCAGGTATACTCGCCCTGCTTATCATATTACCCAAGCCTAGCTACTTATCCTCTACATACCATAACACCAGCTCCTATATAACCTACTTCTTTAAGGGTAGTACTGCTCTCAGAATCAAAGACTCTCCATTAGTACTAGCTTATCTCTTTAACAGCAATTAGCATTTCTTCTATATATAAAGTATATATACAACATACAACCTAACTATATAGTAGATATTATTAAACATTTCATTACCAAAGCGCTATACCTATAACAGCCAGATATAAACAGAGTAATCATGATGGTCTAAGGCCTTGATAGCTATCCTATCCAATAACCCTGATAAATAGATAGAATCAGGGTCTAGGTCTAAAGTAAGTACACCACTCTCATAGAGAAGTCATTTAAACACAATAAAGAACTCTTCTCACTCTATACATCATGATTTTTTTTGGTCTGGCCCTGGGCTCCCAGGGCTGCTGGTAGCTAAAAAGGGTAAACAGCAAAACATTGACATCCTGTGCTGCCACGGCAAGTCTAACTTACTGTGGGCTCATACAGTAAACCTTAATTTGCTGTGGGCTTATCCAGTAAACCTTAATTTGCTATGGGCTCATACAGTAAACCTTAATTTGCTGTGGGCTCATAGCTAATATTAACTTGCTATAGGTACATATAGTTCTCTTACTTCTTATGGTTTATCTATAACTATAAGATCTCTATAATCCTATATAAGTTTAATAACCTTATATATCAGTAGATATAGAGAAACTTTATTCAAAGCCAGAATATTCACTATTATCTTCCTTATACTTCCTTATTTAAGTTAGCTTCCTCTTCATTATCCTCCTTATAACTATCCTCCCTATAATTATTCTCCCTGTAATTATTCTCCTTATAGCTATCTTCTTTATGATTATCTTGCTGATAATCATCCTCATTATTCTGCTTCTGACTAAGTATACTTCCTATAATAGGTAGTATATATAAACTATATGCTTTAAGTATACTGATATTATCTTTAAATAGGTCCTCTTCTACCTTTTCTTCTTTCTTATCTCCATGAAGTTGTTTGATATATGAGAGGACTCGGTTTGTCAGGATTGTATAGATCAAAGTTTGCTTCTGGTGACTTTGCTGTAACCATAGCTTATAATAGCGCTCATAGATCCCTGATTAATAATTAGTCTATAAGTATTAAATGAAAGATAATAATTATAGAATGATTACCTTTAATACCTTTGTTAAAATCACAGCGGTGAACCTCTCTCTTACCTGACTCATACTCCTTTACACACTAGTAGAGAACTGTAATAATGTAGTAAATTGTCTCACTGTGAAGAGGATTGAAGAAATGGGTAAGTGCAGAGAACCGAGTAATACCAGACTTGGCCTTTAACCAGAATACCCTGTATAATAATATGACAATAGATTGGGATATCCACTTGTCCCTGATGTTGGGCTATTTCAAATTAGAGACTTAGAAGTTCAAAGAGAGATTTAGATGTACTTTACCTCAGTACCCCCTGTAGTCCTAGGCCTATATATGAATTGATTGTCTTCTAGGAGCTTATAGACTTTGTCTGTAGTTTCAGTAATATCCTTAGGAGGAAAGTACTGCTGTGTAATCACTTCCTGACCTTGTTATATAATCTTTAACTGGTAGTCACTAATATAGTCTTGTATCTATTAGTAGTATGACTAGTATTAGCCTTCTATACTTTATATACTAATAGGATCAGGTTAGGATACATACTGCTTGTGCCTCTTGATGTTGTGGTTTAGGCTTAATCATTAGGTTTGTGGGTACCCGGAAGAGCTCTCTGTTAGTGCGCATGTACTTCCAGATCTCAAGGATAAGTGTTGCTGTATACTTATCATTTCTGTGACACTAAGGATCTGATTGTTGTCTGTTGGGTAGACATGCTGTTCTATTACCAGACATGACCCTTGCTACTATTAAACCTTTATAAGCTTTCACTATCTCCAGGTGAGCCTCAGTTGATTCTAGCTGTTGTTGATGCCTTGTTCTATCAAAAACAGATCGCTTCAAACCATTGGTCTGATCAGCAAGGCCATGCCCTCTTCTACGGCGGCTCAAAGGTTGTGGCCAAGTGGCTTGATGGGGGGCAGGATGTACTTGGAGAGGGCTGTATGACTGTTGTGTATTGCTATGCTTGGTCTGATTAATGGAAGAGGAAGAGGGGGGCAAGCTTTGATAGATGGAGGCATGGGAGGAAGCATAGATATTTGAGCTCCGATTGTTACTGCTTGACCGCGACGTGTTGGATGACAGTACTTGTTTGCCCTTGTTGACATGTATGGCTGACTGGAACAGGATCAGTCACACTAACTGTAAACTCATTGCTGGGATAATGTACTTACAACCTGAGCCACTGGCATTCTCCTAGGAGGGGAGAGAACCAGTTGCTCTACCTCTTCAGTGTTTGATCCTATATCATCGTTGTCATTGTCATCATCACTAGCCTAGCCTTGGCCAGCTGCACTGGCAGAGGACAGATGTTGTGACTGTTTAGCATGTCTGGGTAATAGAATGGCATCCTCGGAGGTGTCATCTTCCTCTAGCTGTCGCCGCTGTAAAGGATCAACCAACCTTAGTAGTCGAACAATAGTACCAGTCAAGGTATTGATAGGTTCCCTTGTGGGCAAGGACAGGTGGTAATGGTACTCACTTTCAAGGGCCTCTGTGTTTCTTGTGTTGCTCGCTGTTTAACCCATATTAGTTCATGTACGAACACAAGAAGTAAGCCTTAACATACTGGGTCATTGTCTCCTTGACTTCTCCTAGTGTTTGTCATTGGATTTGTAGACCTAGTAAAGAAGAAGATAACAAGGACACGCAGAACAGAAAGGAGATGTGCTTGTTATGATTTTGACGCGCCCCTTGTTACTACTAGCTCTTGTTAGTAAGGCTCATTTTGCCAAAATGCGCCATAATCTTACCAAAACACGCCAAAAGTGACCTTGCCCAGAATGAGGGCTAGTTAATCCCTGGAACCTAAACGCATCATTTGGGAGGTTGTACCATGAACTGAAGATGGCGTTCACCTTGACTATACATATCCCAGAGAGCTGCCCTCCACTGACGTTCGTTAAGCACTTGGATTCTTCCCTCTTCTCTGCTGTAATAGCTAATGGTCTCTCTGCCCTCGATGTACTTCAAATCTGCCAACAGAGTGCCCACAAACTTCTCGAACAGCAAATTGTCGACTTTGATCCTCCTGGAAATGCCATCTGCATTACAGAAGTCGTTTAGCCAATATATCCCTACCTCCCCTCGATGGCGGCGCACCACAATCACACTGGCTTCAAAATCAGACAGAGGGGGAAGAGGGATTGGCATTGCAGGAACCAGGCCCAGACCGTCTGAGCATAGCTGTGTATTAGATGAGCCAGATACTTCACTCTCTGTCAGAGATTTGGTGTAAGGACTGCCGGCTGTGCTACCATACAAGGAGACTGCTGGTTGTGTCATACCATATACTCTAGAATGTTTTTGGTTATGCTCCAAACATGATCGCTTTTTCCGTCGTCATTTGTAACAGCCTAGTACTTGTGCTAATCATCGGAAGTCATTCTGTAGGGTGCGCTGGTCGATTTTGGGCAGTGAACATCGAATCAGCCATTCTCGTAGGGTAGTATCGATCGCACTGCTTAATGACTACTGTACTGTTGTTCCCTGCATGCGTTGCCCCCATATGCCAACATCCTTAAGCGCATTCTGAAAGACCACGCAGATGTGGTCGTACTCAGTCAGTGTGACATTCCATCAAGACTTAATGGTTGCAATACAATCTAGACTCCCCACAGCCATCAGATAGGAGAGGTGTTCAATAACCTGTCTATTTGGCGACACCACCACACAGGCAAAGTAGAGAATATACTTAGAAAGAGAACTAGGAAGGCCATCTATTTTGTCTCTCCTGCGGCCGCTCGGTCACAGATTAATGAACACGTGATGTAAACTAGACTGGACAGAACGCGCAAAAACACCCAGTACACAAGCAGGGGAATCTGAGATCGTGATCATAGAATCAAAATCAGCAATCCCGATCGCAGATGCCCCTGCTTTCCAGCTATCTCCTCCATATCCTCCAAGCCCATGCCCACCACCAGTTTGAGCGAGGTGGGTAGCAAAACAGTTGGTGGAATTGGTGTGTCACCAAGATGAGATTTAACTTAAATATATTTGAAGCAAATTGAATTGTTTCTATCTGTTGGAACTCCTCTTGATTGCCTGGGCAACTGCCATATCCTTTTGCAGGAACTTTGGATCATACACACTTGTGTATTGATCAAAGTCTACATAGGCATTGACATAGAAGTTGTTGTTGCTATCTGAGTCTCCAGCAGGGACCAAGTGGGCACTTCGGAGGACCAGACCTAAATGGTAGAAGCGCTGATAACCAAGACTGTGCTGAGCTGGGTTGGTATCCGGGGGATGGCGTTGTGCTTCTATCATACCATGTGACAAACCTTGTTGACCACCGTTTTTAAGGGTGTACACATCCACAAAAGCACCTGTATAGACAGGACAGGCCCTTCAGTCTTCTACTCCCATGGGATCAAGCACACTCAAAATGAGCTGCAACTGGCCAGGTAGTCGGCCCTCAAGAGGATGACAATTCTCACCACTTCCAGGATATTCTTGTACCCAGATATAGTCCCGTCTCCACTGTCTTCCCTGCCACCTCAGTGCACATCGTACGAACTCACTTGTCTGTATGTCAGGATTTAATCCCTCATCGCGACCAGCTTTCCAGCATGCCAAGGAAGGGTGGAGGCAAACCAGGAGGTTGTTTACCCATGTACTATCACTCTCCCTTTGATTCAAGGCTCGGTTACTAGAGTGTATACCTTTGTGCCGATGTCGCTCCTCCCGGACAAAGACTGCCAGTGCCTCTAGGAGGCCGGGAATCCCCACATAACTCGCAACAGTAGATGCATACCGCCAGTGGTCGGCTGTTCGCTTAAGGTGTGGGTGCGTTGTCTGTGGAGGTAGTTGTTGTTGGTAGAGTTCAATCATTGCAACCTCTTGGTCCCCACTTGGTACCCATTCCAGGGATTTAAGACTCGTAGCTACAGTAGCAGAGGTAGCTTGCACCTTGACTTCCCTCATAGTGGGAACCAACAATTCCCTTGTTCTGAGGTTAAGTAGTTCCGTCATGGCAACCATGTTGACAGCTCGCTGGTTATGCTCAAGAATCTGATATTCATAAGTCTTACCCTTGTTGGTCAACTTGTACCAGTCCTTCACCATAAGACGGTGTGCCAACTCAAACATAGAAGTATCATATCCATCAGCACTACCAAACTTTCGAATCATCATTGGAGTATGGGTAATAGCGTGAAACTTGGGAATATTGAAGCCATTGTCTGGAGCAGTAACATGTCGGAAGCATTCCTTGAGTAGGTCCATACGATGAAGTGCAGCCTCCATAGACTGCAGTGTCTCTTCATCATGAGTATAGTATTGAGCATGGAGGGTAAAGTCAACAAGTGCCCGAGTGAATTGAATCATCCCTTGTGGCAAGATTGGTGCCAGTGCAGGTACAAGTTGCCTGACTAAGGATTTCTGCTCTACACCTGTCCATTGTGTAGTGGCAGTAAAAACAATAGAAGTCTTCAAGGAAGGGAATGGTGGGATCCTAGCAAAGCGGCGGTCAAGAAGAGCACCTGCTCGAGCATCACCCTCTTTTACCACAAGGGCAGAATACACCCATTCGAACAAAGTGCGGTGCACAATACCTTTCAAAAGCTGGTGGAGAATATCAATATGCATGACCTCGTGCATATTCGAATGCCGAAAGTTCCACATAAAGCTCATGATATCATCAACTTGCATATCATCACTGTTATGAAGGCTGCCAATTTGAGATGCGTACCTCCTCTGTTTGTGCCTCCGTGAACTTTGGATACAATGTTGAGTGTATTCATGTGAGCGCAAGGGATATCGCTCAAGTGGGAACAAGTGCTCCCGCTCATTGGGAGGGATTTGACATAGAGTGCAATGCTGACCATTTTTGACACCTGTGATTAGTACCTGCTCCTCATAATCCATAACGAAGCCTGCTATTATAGGGTAGCACTCCCTTGTATGACCATCAGCACATCTTAATCGGATACCTTCAACTTCGTGGCGGAGGAGTGCTAGAGTACATTAGCCATAACAATAGAGACTTAGGAAGAAGCATGGTCAGAAGTTAATACCTACGTTTGGTCATGATTGACATAGCATCGTTGTATATCAATCGTTTCAGAGTCAGAGGCTTAACGCCAACCTGTCGACAATCTGTCTTCTGTGGAATAGGAATAAAGCCGAGGAGGATTTTCGAAGGCCGGCTAGCAGCACGTCGAGTTGCCTTATCCAGATTGCCAATAGTGATGTACACAGGATGAGAGGATTTGTCGCCATGATGCTGCGTTAGTTGTGTCTTGTCTGATGCCAAAATCACTGGAATTATGGTTGATCCAGCAGGTAGGTTTTTTTGTGCTTCCCACCACCAAGACCCGGTATGTATCTCATTCCATATAGGCACAGTTTTGTCTTCGTCCCTGAATAACCGTACTGGTGCGTATGCGAGGTTAGGCCTGAATGGCTCATGTCCAATTAAGAATTGGATAATGGACATAATAGGCCGGCAGAGAAGTTGGTACTCCAGATGTCCACTGCCATCGGGGTGGTCATACCGGATCTTGTAAGTCTGCACATTGTCATCTGGAATTCCGTATGGAATTCCGTGTAAGGCCTCTTTCCATCTTTTGACCGAGTTGATACTGGAGATATCTGAGCATAGTATACCCACATCAGAATCGAAAAACTCCTTGAGGTGATTCATACTCGTCTTATTCTTGAGCAGCCAATTACATAGACTATACTCGGCATGATTTTCGAACGGTGCAAAGAACGATGGATTAAGGCGCCTTGGCGAACCTGGCGGTATTGCTCGAGATAAGGGAGACTCTTGACTTATGTGTCCTGGGACAGATAGGTCCGGAGGGCATGGCTGTCCAGGTGGCAGACTACCACCTTCCACCTCAATATAGGTCTGTATAACAGTAGGCGCACCTGAGGCCAGGGTAGGAGCAGTTTGGGGAGGGACAGGGCAATCAGGGTTGGCCCCAGCAGCCTCCAATTGGTCATCCATTATGACAAGGCCATCCTCGTCTAGGTCGGAATCCTCAGGAATCAGGCGCTTTCGACCATAAACTGGTAAGTCAGGGCGGAATGGTTCTGTCGGGTTAGATTGCGATGGAGGCTGGTACCTCCATCGCGGCACTGATGAGGGGCCATGACATTGAGCCAGATGCCGGATAACTCCTCTTGAGGAACGAAATAGACGGCCGCAAGACGAGCATGTATGGTCCATACTATTGGAGTTTGAGTACGAGAGACAACACAATAGTTTACTGTGTGTTGGCTGAATTGACCACTATCTCACCCCATTTGACCGCAGTTTGCCTTGATCTAGCCAGGGTTAGGGCGTCTTGGCTACTAGTAATAGCAGGGAGATCTGAGATCTAGATCGTTATTCTTAAATAGCGATCCAGATCTCAGATCTCCCTGCTATTAATATCGATCTACATGGCAGACACCCCCACCATTACCTCTATGCGGGAGACCTCTGTACTGGAGATCCGAGGGAATCTGTCTGATATACATATGGGCTGGGGCAATGCAGCGCTAAGATCACGTGACGCGTATATGCTCCAATAAGAGCATGTGGATTAGCTTCAGTTAATAATAAACAACGCGTAACTGCAAGTCAACACCATCTCCCCCTCTCGCCATACTTATCCAACATTATATATCCATCCACCTTTAACACGTTTTGGACTATGATCATTCTCATGTCTAACTGGCTGCTAGTTCTGGGCGTGCCTATTCTCTCCTCCCTGCAACATGAGTCTTGGGACTCTATCATGCTGGCCCTGTACAGTATGTACAGTATATATCAAGGTAAGGGGGTCAAGAAACAAGCCCAGCAGGGACATCTGCGATCGGGATTTCAAAAATTCAACGGTCACAACTGCCTTTACTATACTCACCTCGTTGTTGCCACCTCCTCAACCGCCTGCTGTATATCTCAGATATCTTGGCACTTCCAGACACTTTTGATTTCTTCAATTGTTGATCCCATTTCCTTCTCTACTTCACCTTCAGGGCCTTCTATTGATTTCTCGTCTGTTCCACCGAGCGTATCCACTGTCGCCGCCCTGGTCTTCACTGTCGCTGTCCTGGTCTTGGCAGCTGGTCTTGGCATCTGACCGTCTATTTACTCTTTCCAACCTTCCTATCACTCTCTCCCCTGCTTCATATCCTGTCGTCTGCCCACCTGTTCCCCCGAGTGTATCCACTGTCGCCGCCCTGGTCTTCACTGTCGCTGTCCTGGTCTTGGCAGCTGGTCTTGGCATCTGACCGTCTATTTACTCTTTCCAACCTTCCTATCACTCTCTCCCCTGCTTCATATCCTGTCGTCTGCCCACCTGTTCCCCCGAGTGTATCCACTGTCGCCGCCCTGGTCTTCACTGTCGCTGTCCTGGTCTTGGCAGCTGGTCTTGGCATCTGACCGTCTATTTACTCTCTCCAACCTTCCTATCACTCTCTCCCCTGCTTCATATCCTGTCACCTGGCCAGACCTGAGGTAGGTAGCGATCCCGATCTCAGATGTCCCCCCAAGACAAACTGCTAACCACAGCCAGACTGTTGTCTGCCCACCCCATGGCTGACCCTGACGAACAACCGGCCAAATCGACCCCGCCAAAGTCAAAGCGATCGGCGGCATCAAAAGCAGCCCGAGTTGCAACCAATCGCCCTGTAACCCGTCAGTCACACAAACGCGCAGCAACCTCTGACCCCACCGAGCCAGCAACACCTCCAGCTCCGGCTAATCGGCGTCGGGATGCGAAACGACGCAAGCAAGCAGAGCCAACGTCACCCTCCAACAGCAATACTGGAAATAGACCCGTCAATGATCTAGAGGAGGACGCAGACCAGGAACTTGGTGATGAGCTCTCAGTCACGGATAGCCTTGGTAACACACCTTCCGCCACCCCGACCTCACGTCGATTCATTCCCAAGAAGACTCGGCAATACAATAAGGCACCCAGCTCAAAACCTGTACCCAAAGGCCTAGGCAACCTAAAGACACAGGAGCAAACAGACAATCCACCGGCGGCCACTCAGAAGACACCCGAACTTGAGGACGAAAAGGACGCAATTGCAGCACATGCCAAAGTCAAAGAGTATGGGATTCGTGTCATGTGCGGCAAACTGGAGCGCGACGCCAGTGCTCTGGCAGGATACCTTGGTCTGGAGAGCACAGCGGAGGTGCAGGAGATCTTTGAGTCCGACGAGCTCCGTCAGATCTGGGAAGACTTTTCGCATATACGTTCAAGTGGGTATGGCGTCCCCAATGCTGGTGTCAGTGTGGCGGTTGAGAAAAAGATACTGTTCAACATGTTCCAGCAAAACGACACAGATCGCATTCAACCTCTAACACAGGCCCGCCGTGTTATACCCCGGCTTGACAAAGCATTCGAAGCGTACAGCAATTCAGATCGCCAGATACGCTATCCCGTGTGGTTCGCAACAATATGCCTCATGATACGCAAGGGCAAGCAATGGTTCCCAGACACGCACAAGACTGACTTTGATGGCCCAAGATGGGGACAGTTTGCTCGTGAAGATGTTCATCGAGCCTATTACCTGATCCGACACTACTGCTTGTGGGAGAGCAAGGCGAAGGACCTAACAAAGGGCCGTGGTCTTCGTATGGCCATGCCGATGCGCTGGTATGACCCTGCCAATGACAAGCAAGGGCCTGCAGGAGAGACATCTAGGATCGCGATCGCAAATGTCCCTGCTGGCCCCCCGGTTCGACATGTCATGCCAAATGCTGCGACATTCGGTAACCCAGACCTGGGTACTGTCAATCTCTATCACATTGAACAGGTGCAACAGGCAAGGGTTAAATTCAACGAGCTGAACAATGATGATGGGCATGGTGTCGAGACTGCGGACTTTGATAGTCCTGAAGTACCCCAAGATGCTGCCAATAGACTGTTGGAGCAACTGCGTCAACAGGAAGGCAAAGGCATTGAGCGACCTCCGCTGAGCAACGATGAGACCAAGGACTTTTTGCGGATCATGGGTGAACAAGCTGACGTGCAGCATGACAGCTTTCTGGAACCAACCTCAACTGTCGCACCCCCCAAAAGTGTGGACCCGGCTACCTACGAGGACCATGTCACGGCTTCAGAGGTCCATGCATATGGTGCCGATGCCGTCCCTGATCATACCGACTCCTTCTGGACCCTGCATAGGGATATTGCTGCTTCTTCCGCACCGATTCCTACATGGACAGACGCCTGTCTGCAACTGGGTTTCACCGAAGAACAGGCGGCCACGGGAAATGACGCCATTCGCATCAACAACAGTTCCTTCAAGCCAGAGCACGCACAGGTGCTTGCTGCCGCCTGGATGCAGCGTATGGAGGCAAGTCCCGTTGGCGGAGGCATCTTGGCACTGGATGCTGGACTTGGCAAAACTTTGACCACTCTGTTCCACATTGTTCTACAGGCACAACGTCTTGAAGCCCAAGCTGCAGCCGGTCATCCAGTTAAGGCATTACCCACATTGATCATTTGCCCTGCAATCATCATCCCAGGTTGGTACAATGAGATCAGAGCTCATTTCAGAGATCACCTGAAAGTCCGATTCTACTACTCAAGCCCAAATGAAGATACACTCTCTGCCCAGCAGAAACTGTTGTGTCTACCAAACAACCCACAGGAAGCCAACGACGAACTTGAACGTTCATTTCCATCCAATAATCCCGCATCTGCCCGAGTTGTGGTGCTAACATCGTACGAGACCCATACCCAACGAAATGTGCAAGTGGCGATGCGGGCTGACGACATCGAGTTCCTGGGCAAGGAAGGGTTTGGCGATACTGGTAGGTTGCCATGGCAGGGAGATCTAAGATCTAGATCTTTAATTTGCTATTTGAGATCTGGATCTCAGATCTCCCTGCCAGACCCCCTGGTTTCCAATACTGACTTTTACTAGAGTTTGCCAAAGACCGAAAGTTGATTCCCGACCCTCTTGATGCGACAAGAACCCCTCACGGTAGTAACTACGGATACGATGACCGAGTCGTATACATGAATCCGATGCGTGGCCGATTCTGCCGTGTGGTGTGCGATGAGGGTCAGAAGGTCAAGAACTGCTACTCCAAGACCCATGTGGGTGTGTGGTACAGTTTTGCGCAACACTACTGGATCGTGTCAGCCACACCCATGCTGAATTCTGTCGTGGATCTCCTCGGCTATTTGTGGTTGTTTTGGCGGTCATCATGGGCTATAAGCCACCACACTAATGGCGAGGTTGTTATGAGCAAGACCCTGTACGCAGCCGATGCTCGAGCCAATGCGCGACGCGATTTCCCGGATTATGGCACCAAGTTCGTTGAGAAACCGGCCCCCTGTGACATGGATCTGTTTGTACTGGACCCCTCGGTCTTTACACGATTGGCAAACAAGGGCGAACTTCAAGCGGTGGCTGGCTATGATGTCTTGCGGGCTGTGCTTGGCATTTTGCAGTTCAAGGTGACGATGGCGACTACGTTTGATGTCAATGGGCAGACAATCCGCGCGGGCACCAATCTTGTTCCCTACAAGTCAACAGTTGTCGAGCTGCGCCCTACCCCATTGGAGGCACGTGCACTGCAGAACATCTTCCGAGTCCACTTTCCCGACCTGTACAAGCCAGGTGGTGACAGATCCAAGTAAGTGAGCCCTGGCGAGGACATCTGCGATCCCGATCGCAGATGTCCCTGCGCTTGAGTCATGTGCTAACAATAGATCTAGGGGGAAAGACGATAGCAGCACCAGTCACGGTCTACGAGACGTCAGAGTACATCGCGCGTTGAGTGTAAGCACGAGCGATGTTCGCCTCTACCACATCGTCAGCAAGGTCCAGGCTTTGGCAGATCAGTGTAGCACTTGGACTGCCGAGTACAAAGACCGTGGGGCAACGTATTACTTCAACACGGTACGCCCAGACAACACATACATGGTCTACGCCACACGCTGGGAACTGCTGGGGTTCATTGCATCATCGTCAGTCAAGCTTCGATATCTTTGTCGCCTCCTCTACCAATGCCTCTATGGTAACAGCACTGACAACACCACCCCCCATGAGGCCGAGAAGCTTCTCATTTTCACCAACTGGCCAGTAGAGCTTTGGGAGCTCGGCTTCTTTCTCGACCTTCTCGGCCTGCCATTCCTGGAGCTTCGGTCTGGTCAAACCGTCCAAGAAAAAGAGATGACGATCGCCCGTTTCAATGACCCCTACCAACGAGCCAAGATACTCATCACAACCTTCAAGGCGACAGCAGTTGGTGTCAACCTCCACAAGGCGTGCCATAATGTGGTCATGATGTCTATGCCCGAAAATGTGAACTCGGCATTACAAGCTATTGGTCGTGTCCATCGCCTCGGCCAGACACATAATCAAAACATCTGGATACTGGGTGTGGTCAACTCCTATGACGAATTCCTACAGGTCAAGGTTTGCGAAAAGTTCAAGGCACAGATATTGGGAGAGGCCAAGATCATCAAGAAGACGTGGTCGGATGACGAAATCAATTTGCTCCGACAAGAAGAGATAGCCAGAGACCCAGATGGCACAGTGGATGTGCGCGTTCGTGACCGCATGAGCCTAGAGGACAACCAATTTGTCTCGCGACAGGCGTATGGCTTTATTCGAGCCCTCTTGGGTTTCCGTCGCGCGTTTGTTGAGTTTGACACGCAACGTCAAACAATTGTCACTGACGATGTGGTTCCACCTACACCTTGCAAAGTTCAGGCCTTTCGGCCTGTCACAGCCACAGGCCGCATTGCTGTAACAGCAGGCAATGATGTGGACGGCGTGGCAGATGGTGACGCCAACAATGGAGGTGAAGTGAGTGTTCCATCCTCTCCTTTGGACGGAAAAGGCAATACTGAGGAGACGCCAATGGATGGCACAATGGGCAGCGATCATAATGATGCTTAGAAGGCATCTATAATCCCAACGGGCATAGCCCTGGTGTTGTGGGCGGAGCAGTGGAGCTGCGGAGCAGCAGAGCAATGGAGCCGTAGAGCTCAAGAGCGATGGAACTGCAGAGCAGAGCAATGGAGCTGTGGAGCTGTTTACATTAGCTAGGTAAACATGCCAGTAGTGCAGCAACATGATATGCATTATTACACAACATTTTCTCCATCAGTACGACCTACAGTTTGCAGGATATCACTGCAGGCATTACCTTGAAGTTCTCTATTGGTGTAGAGACCGGCAGGGATATCTGCGATCCCGATCGTAGATGCATAGTACAAGTACTGGGCTCTTAGAGCAAGTTTAGTGTACTATAGGCTTATAAATAGCAAAGTACAAAAATGATGGGCCCTCACAGCAAAGTCACAATGCAATCAGGAGCTATGGGCTCTTTTAGCAAAGTTATGATACAATCAGGAGCTATGGGCTTAGCAGGGCTACTAAGCTAAGCCCTGGGCTCACTCAGCTTCTGCAGCATCTTGATTTACTATGGGCCACCAAAAAAAATCATGATGATAATATCAAGCTACAGAATTACCTCAGCAGTTCTAACCAAGGTACTATCTAGGTTTCTAAGTTCAGCATAGAAGTAAGTAGACTTCCACACCCAGTTCTAGTCCTACAGGGTATCAGGAATTACTATAGCAGCTAGCTATTAAGAGAATAATAAGTAATCAGAGAGCTACAAGAGGAGGTCTAACTAACTAACTAAGAGTGACATAATATTCAAAGAGATAACAAGATAAAGGTAAAACCTAATAGATAACAGCAACACCAGCTTAGGCCCTCTATCATGAGTCTTACCAGTATTTAGCTCCTATATTAAGAATCCCCAGCTAGAACAAGGCCCAGGCTCAAAACACTGCAGACAGTATATTCTTATCTATATAAACATACTAAGCTTAAGGCCTACAGCAGCTCTAGTATAATCACCCAGAACACCATTATCAGAAATAGACTTAATCTTCCTACCCTTAGAGTTAGTTATAATAGATAATAGGCTAACCAAAGAATTAAGTCTAGTTCTTAGAGGAGAGCATAGCAGAGCCAGTACCAACCTACTATACTAATGATTACTATTCACACAGTAAATTCCACACCCCAAATAATATACTTAATATAATGGAATTTATTAAATCTCAGTATATTACTATAGATATCAGTACCTATTAGTCTAATATATAACCTAAGTTATAGTGAATTAATTACTAAGATATTTATATAGAAGAAAGGGGGACAGTGAGACTAGCTAGTTTTCAGTTTAACTTCATTAGTTACTTAGATATATATAATATTAGCTGCTAACTTAAATAATAATATCCTATAATACCATGATTACAGCTACCTATTAATATGATATAAAACTATATGCTAAGAACAGGTATATTAAGACCACTAATAGTACCCTAATAAAACAGAACCGTAGTAATAGTACAGTCAATACAAGTCAAGCAATAAATCAAGGTAAACCCTTATAGTAGTGGTTAATAAGGTTAGTAACAGACTACAGTCTACTCGGTGTTAAGAATATCTATATCAAAGGAAGCTACCACCACTACTACCCCCTATTATCTACAGATCTTATCTGCCCTTATCATCTATACAGTAGGTTCCTAGTATATAACTACAAAGTAGATAGGTACAGAAATACCTAGATCCTTATTAATAGTATATATAAGGAACTTATTAAGAAGAGTATATATTAGCCATATTATATTAGGGGTAGGGGATAGGCAGCAGTAATTAATTAGATTAAACAGTAGCAAAAAGATTTCTTCTATAGAGATACATACTAATACTCATTTCTTTCATACTCCAGGGCATTAATATCAGCTCTTATAATCCAGCCCAACCCAGCTAACTTGAGAATTTATTTAGGCAATTCTGGCGCATTTACTAGCCCTTCCTACACTAATATAGCTAAATTATAACCTGGTATATCCCCGCCTTTAAGTAATTAACTTAACCATGATTATATAGTTAACACTGCTGCTACTGTCACTATCCTAATTATCACTGCCATTATCCTGGTCTATATTATTAAACTAATCCTCCTCCTCACTGCTATCCTCCTCACTACTGTCCTCCTCACTACCGTCCTCCTCACTACTATCCTCCTCACTACTATCCTCCTTACTACTATACTTATCGCTACTATCCTCCTCACTACTATCCTCCTCACTACTATCCTTCTCACTACTATCCTCCTTACTGCTATACTTATTGCTACTATCCTCCTCACTATTATCCTGATCACTACTATCCTAATCACTATTATCCTGGTCACCACTAACTTAGCCACTACCGTCCTGATCATTACCACCCTGATCGCTCTCCTTAATATATAGCTTAACTAAGAGTTTATTAATATATATATCTAATAGCTTAGTTAGTTTGTGATAATCCTTATCAAAGCGACCTACTTATACACTAATCAACTTTCACTTACAGTATAATTCCTGGTCTATTATCACTTATAGCTTACTCTAGTACTTCCACCAGCTCCTTAGTATTAACCCTAACCTTAAACTCTATATTACTGATATAAAGCCTAGTTATAAGAGATTACAGTCTATATAGATAGTTAAGCTATTACATACAAGACATAATACTTTCTTTAAGTTTCTAACTATAAATTATACTGTTATGAATTATATCCTATATATTAAAGACCTTAGTAACCTCTCTGTTAGGAAGTTAAATATAGAATAATAGCTTCTAGTAGCGCTAGAGAGTAAGCCCTATAACAATCAACTATAGATTAGATTCTTAATCAGGTATATATATCATAGTACTGTAGCTAACCCTCTAGAGAGTAAGTATAGTCATTATATAGACCTTAACTACCCTCTAAATATTCTCTAGCTTCTTATCTCCAATATCTATAGCCCAGCAAAGTCACTAGCTAATATTATTACTATAGATTAGAATATTAACTACTATATCATTATATTCTTAAGTAAGAGGGTCACTTAGAGGATTAAGTTTCCTATAGTACTAGAGGATTACCTTAAAAATATAACAAAGCTTATATCACTTATTAGGCTTAATATACAGGACAGTTTTAATAATACTAATAGGAGGATTAGGCTCTCTAAGCCGGTTATAGATATAGGCCTCCTTTAGTAACCATAGCTAATCGTTAGGTATCCAGGATATAGCTATAAGAGGCAAGAGTAGTTAATACTAAGCAGTTAAGAAAACTAAAGAGACAATCAAGGCCAGAGTAATTCAGAAAACAGGACCAAGAAGAGATAACTATAGAGAGAGCTAAGGAGAGATAACTAAAAAGATAACTAAAAAGATAACTAAAAAGATAACTAAAAAGATAACTAAAAAGAGAACTAAAAAGATAACTAAAAAGATAACTAAAAAGAGGACTAAAAAGAGGACTAAAAAGATAACTAAAAAGATAACTAAAAAGATAACTAAAAAGAGGACTAAAATAATAACTAAAGTAAGAGATAAGGAATATTAAGTGTAGAGCAGAGGAGAGAATAATAAGCAGGCTCAGTACCTAACCTTCACTATAGCCAATCAGTATTTAGCTTAAGTCCTATCAGTGTTTAGTTCAAGTACTATTAGTATTAGACTTAAGTACTAAGACTTAATACTATCCTAGTGTTAGCCGAGCTACCTATGGTTATTATTATCACCCACAAGACTAATATACTCTGACTTCACTCAAAGAGAGAGAGATATAGATAATATAAGAGTCACTTACCTATAGAAATTAACCATAGATACTCTTAATAGTAGTAATTAACACACTAGGCGCAGTACCCGCGGCACATCTAATCTAGTTATCAGAGTACCAAGTAAAGCCATAGTATCTATACTTTACTTTGCTAAGCACTAAGCAGTATAACTATTAGAGATAACTAAGCCAAACCTAGCCGCTCCTGCTAGCTTAATATCATAGAACCCTGGTTATACAAGGACAAGAAGCCAGGATAACAGACATATCTTTACCTGTTAGTTTTGAACACCTATTAAGAGCAAAAAGACTAAGAATAAAACTAATAAATAATTTATTAATCTATACCAATCAGGCTACTATTCTTAGTATTTACTGTTCAAGATAATATAATATTCTTCTTATACTCAGCTATAATCTACCAGGGTACACCATTACTGTTTTTAAAATATACTACCTACCTTACTCTCCTACTACCACTACTGCTACCAGTTTCATAACCAAGATTCCAGTGTAGTCCCCACTGTCCATCTATAATAAGAAATAGTAGAAACCTTCTCTCTATATGCTACCTAATAGTATATATCAGACCTTAGGTCTAATTAAATTACAAACTTAGTACTAATTAGTTACTTAGTATTATCAGAAATAGCACCTGTTTTTAAAATAGCCCCTATTTTTTTAGTTTCTTACTAGGAGTACATATCTTTATTACCGCTTTAAACCTAGCAGTCTTTAGTACCTTTTTACTATTAATATCTAAAATCTTAATAGCTGCTTCCTTATTATCTAAAATAGTATAATATTTAAATATAGGTATGATCTATATGGCTAAGAACATGATCTATATAGCTAAGGGCATAATCTATATAGCTAATCTATAAGGTATACCTATATCTATATATAGAACAATACTCCAGTTTATAGACAATAGTCTTACTAGTTTAGAGTCAGTTATCTCAGCATATTTAGATTCACATAGTATTAGGGTATAGTATATAAGGCTAATAACCTTAGCTCAGTATTATCTCTCCTTACTGTACTCACAAATCTTTTCTAACAGAGTAGTAACACAGGCAGTACCATCCTTAAGTACATCTATATATATAAGGCTAAGAGCAGCTTCATAACCAGACAGCTCAACATAGATACTTTATTATTTAACTTAATTAGCCTCTCCAACTCCAGTACTACAGTAGAAGGAAGCCTTAATATAACCCCAGACTACTTTTCTAACATTAAGGGTGTTCTCTCCTTATATCCTTACCCAGCAAATCCATTCTCTAAGGCCCGGATATACCAGCAACTCATTAACCACCAAGTCCAATTTCTTATCTACTATACAGAGAGAGAGAGTAATTGCAGCATACATTTCAAGCATACCCTAAATAAGGCTTAATAATCAGCTTCGGTATCTGGGAGCAAGATAGAGGACAGTTTCAGCAATAATAATCAGCACATCAAGCTAGTCTAGCTGGCCATAGATATCTGTATCTTTCGGGAACCAATGCTCATTAGCAGCAGGTACAACTAACATTAATGATAGCAATACATCCATAATAGGGGGAGATTAAGAAGAAGACAAGTTAGAGGGAGTTAGGATAATAAGAGATAAGGAGGTAATCAAGATAAGAAGATAAAGAGAATTAAAAGGTAGGAAGGTGAAGAGGATTAAAAGGTAAGAAGGTAAAGAGTATTAAAAGGTAAGAGGGTGAAGAGTAAGTGACAACAGAGAAGTCTAGATCCCGGGTCAGTGACAGTGAATGAATATTACTAAGCCCTGCAACCCTACTAGCCCTACAGCCAAGTATTAAGTACTCTAAACAGGGAGGAGAGGAACAAGATCAAGACAGGATAGGCAGACTAACCAGATTTAATAGAAAAAGAAACACACTAAACCCAAGGGCCCGCAACTTATCCAGCCTCAAAGCTCAGAGAGCTAATCAACCTCCATCTTCTCTTCAATATAATACCAGTTCTAGTCATAATACGCAGTAATCATCAGCTAAAGGGAGAGGGTTACACAGACCTCAGTTACTCTATATTATCTAATAAGGCTAAACACAAGTAGCTACTACAATAAGGCCAAACACAAGTAGCTACTATAAGAGCATACTAATAACAAGCTATAGCTCTAAACTAACTTACCTATCTAGTCTAACTTTTCTACCCATACCATGTAGGTTACGCTCCCTACTATATCTATTATAATAATAATTATTACAGTTAACCTATCCTACTCTGACAGAGTTCTATCTATTATCAGATTATAATAGGGGAGCTAAGTAAAACATTAAACAAGAAGGGTATAAGGACTAAGGAAAAGCAGAGCAACTGAAAACTTAAGGCTCTAGATAGCTATTAATAGGGATTATAGATAATATTATTTATTATCTACTAAGTAACTCCTACTTGAAGGATATAATGACTATTATAAGGATAAGTACTACAAAAAGCTCCTAACCCTTAGGATATAGTCTTGCTTAAAGCTAACCTTAAAATATAGCTATAAGGCTCCTCCTCCTTCCTCCTCCTTACCTTTATCTTCCTCTTCCTTATCTTCCTCTTCCTTACCTTCCTCTTCCTTACCTTCCTCTTCCTTACCTTCCTCTTCCTTACTTTTCTCTTTCTTATCTTCCTCTTCCTTACCTTCCTCTTCCTTATCTTCCTCTTTCTCTAAGGCCTGTATATAGTTTAACTCTCTTCTCACCATAATCCCTTCTTTCTCCATTCCTCTATTCAGAATAATACCCTAACTTAATTAGATAATTTTATATAGTCTAATAAAGAAGATCTAGCTCAAAATATACTTAGTAATATCCTTACTATCTAATAACTCTTTAAAATCATTTAGTCTTAAGTAATTAAGTAGAGATAACCAAGAGTAAGAATATAAAAAGTGAGGCCTAAGGTAGTGAATTAATAAGACCTAAGAAGATAACCATAAGCCTACAGCTAAGTATTAGGAGAATATGGTAGTTAACTAGCTCTCTAAGGGTTAAGATTAGATAAGTTACAGACCTTCAAGCCTAGTATATTTCTTTCTATTAAACCCAGCTAGTCTGACTTCTCTCAATACTCTCCTATACTCTCTTACTCTATCTTACTCTCTTCCTCTCTCTCCTACTCTTACATTATTAAACTCTTAAACCCTTAAACTCTCAACACTCTTAATAACTCTCTCCTACCCTCTTACTCTCTTACTTACCTTACTCTTCCCCTCTTAACCCTCTCTTACTCTTAATACTCTACTACTCTCAACCCTCTCCCACTCTTAACCCTTTTCTACTCTTAACACTTATCCACTCTTAACACTTATCCACTATTAACCCTCTACCACTCTCAGCACTCTACTACTCTTAGTACTCTACTACTCTCAGCACTCTATTACTCTTAACCCTCTACCACTCTTAACCCTCTCTCACTCTTAATCCTCTCCTACTCTTAAACCTCTACTACTCTTAATACCTTCTCACACTCTTACCCTCTCTATTATCTTACCCTACTATCTCTATCTCTTATACTTAATATAATATAACTCCTACTAGTCCTGATCTATAGTAATTCCCCTTTAGAAGAGGAGAAGAAGGAGGAATACAGTAACAATGATCTTAGTCATATAATATTAGCTAATACTACTAAATATAAGCTTCTAGAAATATATAGCAATATCAGACTATATATCTAGCTAAACTTTTCTGTCTGTGCTATATAGGTATTAATCTCTAGCCCCCCTCTATTATAATACTAAACCAATTTACAGTCAAACCATCTAACTCTTCTAGGGTACTATCTGTATTAACCTAAGTGAGTCTTACTTCCTTTAAATCTTCCATTATACAACCCTAACCCTTAATAAGCTTAATAAGCCAGCCCTTAACTCCCCTAAATCAACACCAGTACCCTTTATTAAAATCTACACTATTCTAGGTAGCAGCCCAACACTTACCTAAATATAAGTGTACCTAATATAATACTCTACTACTCCTACTTTACCAATACAAACTAAATATTCTATAGCCTAAAGGGTTTACACATTAATATTAATCCTGATATCATAAGTATACTAATAAACTTAACTAACCCTCTATCTCTTCTTACTAGCCAGGCAGTATTATTTAACACTCCCCAGGGCCAGACCCCCCTATTAAGTAGCACCTTCACCATTAACTACCTTAGCTTCCCAGCTAAGATCAAGGTTACATAGTTACAGCCAGGTACAGGCAGAGAGATAATAGTAGATATTAGCAAGCATATCCTACTAGTATAACTATAAGCACTTAATAAGTACCATATTATTCTATAGAAGATAAGGATATAGCCTAATCAACTAAAGTAGGGTAATCCTAAGTAATATTACCCTAACAACTTTAGAAGCAGGTAATAATAGATAGTACTACTAAATAAAATAAGCCTAAAATAAGCCTAATAATAGCCTTATTTATTAACTCCTTATCCTATCTATCTGACTATATTTACCTAGGATACAGAGCCTTATTAGCAGGTATCTTAAACAAGCTTTAACAGTTACTTATTTCTATACTACCTTTAATCTAACCCTCTCTTACTCTCCTCCCTCTTCTTCCTCTCCTCACTCTCCTTACTCTCCTTACTCTCCTTATCCTCCTTACTCCCCCCCCTCTCTACCTCATATTTTCAGTATTAATAGAAGCTTTTAAGATTAAAGAGGAGATAGAAGTAGTCTCATTACAAGACTAAGTTAACCTTAACACAGCCAAAGATACCAAAAAGAGTTACCTTCTACTCTAATAAGGTATTTAAGACTATATTAACCATTTAAATAAGGAACAATCCATATTCTTTCCTAAAGTATAATCACTAGCTTCCTCTACTATACCTATCTTAAATATATACTCCTCTAATTAGTCTATAGCTACTTACTAATCTATAAGTATATTTAAGCTTAATCTTAATTAATCATCTAAATCTATATCCTAGCTATCTAAGTACTATTAAGGTAGAGGATATAATAAGCAATATATTAGGAGTTAAGATAGAGCGGATTTTAATCATACCAAAGTTAGTTAAGACAAGATTATAAAATCCTATAGCAAGGGTACAGCACTAGATATACTTAAGGTAGTTATAGGTTTAAGTAAGATCAAAATATATCTAATATATATTCTTTTCTGCCTTACAATATATATTACTAAGTTTAATATAATCTTAAATAGCTTATATAGCTATAATTTATATCTAAAAGAAATAATAAAGCTTTAAGTTAACTTATTATATTAATCCCTAAGCCATAATAAGATCTATATATTTAAGATAAGACTAATATCCTCACTATAATAAAGAAATTTAACCTTAATAGATCTATAAAGTCTAATAGACATAGAAAGTAGCTTCTATATAGAATAAAGACCCCTCTATACCATTATTAGGTTATAGAGTAAGAGTAGCTCTTTAGCTCAATAAGCTATCAAGTAGATACTGGTAGCTTAATCTAGATATATAAGGATACAGGAGAATAAGAGAAAGATACTTAGGGCTAGTAGAATCCTTACTAACAACATAGGATTAGGTAAGACTATTATAGCTCTTATAAATATCATTACTAGTCTTCCTAATAACCCTACTAACACACTAGAACCAATACTTCAGTTCAGATAGGTTTAAAAGATTATACTGTAGACCAGTAATTTTAGCTAAGAGCAGTCTTACTTAACTAAGCTCATAGACCTTATATAACAGAGTACTAATATAAGGGAAGCTATTATCCCTAAGTGTATCTATTAATATAAAGCTAAGAGCAGTTTCTTAGTTAGGTAGTACTACATAGATACTTAGCTCATTATAGATAACTCTCTAGCTTTAGTCTAACCCTTAAATACCTCCTTAATATAATTCTGAACAGTCTCTCTAATATTAGGGAGCTCTATTCCCTATACTCTTATCTAATCAAGTTATTATCAAATTACTAGATACATAAGAAACCTATCTATCACAGTTTCTAATTTCTTATTTAACAGGCAAAGAGATAGCTCAACTACTACCTACTATTTAAGCAGGGTCTTAATAATAGCCAGGCTTAACTGCTACCTACTGTTTAAACAGAGTCTCAATAATAGCCAGGCTCAACTACTACCTACTATTTAAGCAGGGTCTTAATAATTACTAGTATTCAGGGTTACTTATTAATCTTAATAAGAAGATTAGTTTTAGTAAGACTAATAAATAAATTAAGCTAATCATTATAGACTTTAGTCTCTTTGATTAACTACTACTTACTAATAGATATACCTAAAGTAGATATTATAGCCATAATATAATATATTTAAGGGAGGAAGATTAAAGATAATCACAATAAGAAGCTAGAGATAATCAAGATAAGAAGCTAAGGACAATTAAGGCAAGAAGCTAGAGACAATTAAGTTAATAAGCTAATAATAATCAAGTTAATAAGCTGGTAACAATTAAGTTAATAAGCTAGCAATAATTAAGTTAATAAGCTAATAACAATTAAGTTAATAAGCTAGTAACAATTAAGAGCAAAAAGTTAAAGATAGCTAAGAGTAAGAAGTTAAATAATCTAAAGAGAAGGGGAAGGAAATAGCCTAATTTAGTAAATAAAAGTAAAACCTAAAACCTATCCTCCTATAATTTACTCTATAGTATAAGTATTAAGGTTATAAATATAGATAAATTAAATTGATATTAAGCTTAACTAGCTGACTATTTTTTTCTCTTTTCTTTGGCGCCCTAATTAATATACTACTGGTAGACTTAACCCAGACTAGGAACTTATCTAATCTCAAAATCTCTAGGAAAGAGACTAATTAACACCAGTTTATCTCCCTATTCTCTCCTAATATAATACTACTAGTGCTTATACAGCCCAAGTCTATCAGTAACCCCTCTAAGAAGGAGGATAGTAGTAAACTACAGATCAATCTATAGATCAGTAATACCATTCAGGCTAATCATAACCAGCTCAGACCAATACTGATAAATAACTTTAATATTAAACTATAACTCTATACTTCCTTTCCTATCTGCGCTATATAAGTATTATTAATAGTTATCCATAGTCTTATATTAGATTTCTAACTGTTTTATAGTTAATCTGTTATACTCTGGCAGAGTGCTATCCATATTAAACTATATAAGCCTTACTTCTATCAAGCCCTTAATAATAGAACTCTGAGCTCAAGCAAGCTTAAAGTAAACCCTTAACAAACCCTTAACTTACACCATATACCCTTCCTTAAAATCCATACTAGCCCATGTAGGGGGATCCTAGCCTAAATGTATATAAAGATTTCCCTTATATAGTCTTCTGCTATTACTGCTGCTGCTTCTGCTCTCCACAGGAACCAGGACTAACAACCTATTAGCCTAGAGGGATTATAGATTAGGATTATACCTAATATTACAAGTAATCTAAGCCATAGGATACTAACTCCCTCTACTATCATTTATAGCCTAATTATGCTCTTTAACCCTTTTCAGGGCGAGCCTAGCCCACTAAGTAGTACCTTCATAGTTAACTATCTTAGTTTTCAGACCCAGTTTAACATTAAGCGACTATAGTTATATCAGGGTACAGGAAAAGCAGTAATAACAGCATACCTAGATTCAAATACACAAACTAAACAGCCGCTTATAATTAAGGAACTACATAATATTCCATTCAGAAAAAATAGGGATTTAGCTTAATACTATATTAGCTACTTCTATCTAGCATAGTATAGCATAGACTACTAATATTAGAAGCTAGTAACAGCACAAGCTACAGAATAAAATAGATAATAGCCTTAATTCTTATTTTAACTTTATTATATACTAAGGCTAAGTCTTAGCAACTCTCTTAAGTAATAAGAGACTTATTCATTTTATTCTTGATAGATCATTATCCAAGACAGAATACTTTTAATAGTTACAAGACAGCCTATATCTATAGATAGCTATTATAAGTTCTCTATTAATCCCTTATCCTTATCCCTCTTAATTTCAATCTTATCTGCCCTTATTCTCTCTCTATTAACTCCTCTGCTCTGCTTATAAGGCCCTGCAGCCTAATAGGCTTTATTTTTTATTTTTTTAATTTTTCAATTTTTTTTTGATATTACTTCTGTTCATCTTGGTAACACTACTGTAACAAGAAATAAACTATTTAGTCCTAGAGATATAAAATAATATATATTTAGACAGAATATAAGACCTAATAGATAGTATATTAGGTAGCCCCTAATTACCTATTATTTCAAGTCCAGTATTCTCTATCTTTATCTTCTTACTCTCTATCCCTAATTCCCTCTTAATTCTGCTTATTCTTAATCCCCCTAAGCCTATAGGCTTAATATCTTTAGCTTAACAAGCCATCAAGTAGATACTGATTTCTAAATCTAGATATATAAGTATACAAGAGAACAAGAGAAAGACACTCAGGATGAGTAGAATCCCTACCAATAACACAGGATTAGATAAGACTATTATGGCTCTTACAAATATTATTAATAGTTACCCTAATAACCCTACTAATACATCCTAAGTAAACACTTATTATCACCTTAGTATCACTTATCCTATAGTGGTTTACTAAGATTCTTAAGTATATAGATATAGCCTAAAACCTGTAATTATATCATAGTTTACTGCAGCTTAAGTAGCAAGCACTTATTTATTAAATCCTGAGTTCTTCTTAGATCTTCATAATATTATTATTACATTATATACCAAATTAAATAAGAGTATACCAGACAATATTCTACCAGAGTACCTAGTAACTAACCATTTTAAACAGGAATAGTTTAAGACCTATTTCAAGATAAACAAAGATACTCTATATCAGGTAAAGCTTTACTTCTTAGTTAAGACTTATATCCATAATAGGTAGGTTTAATAGCTTAGAGTTATTCTCAATAAAGCCTACACAATTAAAACCTATAAGAGCAAGACTAGTAATATAGTATATAGGCTACAAGTAAAGTACCCAATAGACACTATCTAGAACTCTAGTCCAGAACTTACTAACCAAATTCTTTACCTACTTTAGTTAGGACTTATATTTATATATAATTACCCTATACTAATATATCTTAGGATTCCTATAAGCAAATTATACTAGTAATTTTAAGCTTTTTAAGAATAACTACTACACAAAAGGCTCTAAGAAAGCTCTATAACAATTAAGACTTTAACTTAAGGCTCTTATTATCCAACAGACTTATTTATTATCTAACAGACTTATTCATTATCCAACAGACTCATTCATTATCCAATAGACTCATTCATTATCCAACAGACTTATTCATTATCCAACAGACTCATTTATTATCTAATAGACTCATTTATTATCTAATAGACTCATTTATTATCTAATAGACTCATTCATTATCCAATAGACTCATTTATTATCTAATAGACTCATTCATTATCTAATAGACTCATTTATTATCCAATAGACTTATTTATTATCTAATAGACTTATTTATTATCTAACAGACCTATTTATTATCTAATAGACTTATTAAGACACCATATTTAGTTACCTCATTATTCAGCTTCCACCTATTAAAAACAGAATAGTTAAGCTTAAATTCTCTATTATAGAGAAGACCATCTACCACCTTATTTACAAGTATTTTAAGGCTAAGATTAAAGATATACAAGGAACACTCAGAAGTTATCAGCACAACTACATCTTTATATATATCCTACTACTCTATCTCCAGTAACTCACAGCACATATTTTACTGATTAAAAAGACCCTTAATAAACTCCTTAAGGCTCAAGACTTAGACCAACTCTATACATTAACCACAAACCACTAATCTTTACTGCCTAACTATTTTATAGGGGAGTTCATTACTCTTAGACAGTAGAGTTAACCTAATAATAATAAGATAAAATTACTACATAGGCTCAATATAGCCCTCAAGATCTACCTCTAAGCCAGTAACCAGTATAATAGCTAAGGTATAGATACAGATATATCTATACAAACCTACCAAAGCCATAGTCAACTAAACCACAAACTCTCCTATTAATTCCATAACTATCTTACAGAGGGTTTATATATTAATCTTGATCTTAATATTATAAGTGTTCTAATAAACTAGACTAAATATCTATCTAACCATATTTGCCTAGGATATAGGGCCTTATTAGCAAGTATCTTAACCAAGCTTCAACAGTTACTTATTTCCATACCACCTTTAGTTTAACCCTCTCTCTCTCTCTCTCTCTCTCTATATATATATATATATATATATATATATATATATATATATATATATATATATTATAAGACCAGATATAGTAGGAGGACAAGTAGTATAGTAGATATAGTAGATACTCAGTAATAAGAGGTGCACCCTATAATTAGTATCAATAACTTATAAGACTTAACTTGAAAGTAAGGTATACTATAAGTAATAATAATAAGAATAGAGAAGAGCGTATATGAAGATAATAACAAGGATAATAGTCCTAATAGGGTAGCAGGGTTAGTAGCAGTAATCACAATAATAGGTTATACTTAATAGTTAAGCTTAATAGTTTTAGATAATAATTATATAGCTTCTCTCTCACTCAGTACTAGTAGTAGACTACAACATAGACACTAATAGTTAACTACAACATAGATACTGATAGTTAACTACAATATAGACACTAGTAGTAGACTATAATATAGATAAGAAGGCGTATACTCAACAGCAATAGTAAGGAGATAGATTAATATCTAACAGTAAGACACACACACACATATATATATATATACTTAGCAGTTAAGAGTAGACCTATATCAGTAATAACAAGAATACACACACTATCATATATATATATATATATACTAAGAGTAAGGCCCAGTATATATAATAATAATAATAATAAACAATAATACCTAACTTCAGTAGCAGACAATAACTGACCTCAGCAGCAGACAATAACCACAATATCAAGGTATATACAGTCAAGAGTTACAGTAAACTACGATATCAATCCAAAAGAGAGGAGAACAGTACACACTCCAATAGTCTAGTTAATCAGTAGCAACCAGTAACAGAAGCAGCACTATAATATTACCCCAGCCTACACAGAGCGCTATATATTAAACCCCCTTCTCCCCTATCCAGGAGGCTAATAATTAAGAAGGGGGGCGCTATCAGGTTCAGGTAGACCCCGTGACCGCGACAGTATTAGGATAGAACCCGCAACTAACAGTATTAGGTAGATCCAGCAGTAAAAAGATAGACCGCGTATTATTTATATTAGGTGAAACCCCTGAGCAGAGAGATAACCACATAAACTAGAAGCTAGGCTAAAGGGAGTAATTTTTTTAAGGTAATACCTGATTAGGAAATAGGGGCCAATTTCACCTGAGAATGCTTGGCATGCCAAGCCTGGCCTTTTTGTATGGCACATAGGGGCCATTCTCAGGCTAAATCCGCTGCCCATAATGATAGATTAGCTAGTCCTGTTACTTTACTATAAGCCAGTATTCTTAAGGGGGATTTACTATCTAGCTTTAGAGGAGAATATTAGATTATATAGATATTTAAATCTAGTTTATCTATAGATAGAGATATAGATAAGAGTTTATAAGGTAAGTAAAGATAACCTTTAAACTTAAGCTTTAAAATAAATATAGCTAGTATAGATAGCCCTACTGAATCTTAAGGTATAGAAAGGGAGGTAGATAGTCTGGTTAATAGGATAAGGTCTATAGATCTATAAGTCCTAAGGAGTATAGAAATAATACTAGTCCTTAATAAGTATAAGGACTAAGCTTATATTTCTTCCTTAGGTACTGGTTAATACTATTAGACCAGATTAAGAGTATATAGCTATAATAGGTATAAATAATAATATATTGAGGCTCTATAATCTTAAGATATAGTAATTAAAGTTAGCTTTAAAGAGTAGTTAAGGTTAGGTTAGACTACTATATTATTAATATAAAGAAGTAGTAATGATGGTAATTAAGGATTACTATGATTATTTAAGGGGGGTTATAAAGATGATTAATACCTATTCTCTAGTAGCCTTATAGGAATAGGGGTCCTTAGTGTCTATAATACTGTAGGCTAGGCCTACCTAGCTGTAGAGCTAGGGAGATTTAAGATAAGTCTTATATCTAGCTAGTATAATAAGTATTATAAATCTCTCTAGCTGACTAGCTAATCTACTAGAGGTTATAGTACTAGGTAGGTATTAGAGATTAACCTAAGAGACTTACCTAATCTCTAAAATTAGATGTATATTTTTGGTTTAGGAGGCCTTCTAATAGGCTCTTTAAGCTCCCTCTTATATTATTAAGGGTATTTATTACTCTATATCTATTTATTTACTATATTTACTGTTCTTAATTAGGAAGTCTTTAACTAGGTAAATTATTAGGTACTGTATCTCTCTGGGTTATGTCTTAAGAGGATTCTAGTAACTAAGCTACTAGCTTAGTAGAGTATATATAGAAGGCTAATAGAAGGCTAGAGTAGCTAGTTTTATAGATTATTAGTAGAAGTAGAACTATCCTACTCTGAGTATATATATAAGGTATAGGGTAGTTATAAGGGAGTAATAAGGTATAATTATAGTATATAGTTAATAAATCTTAATCATTAGACTATAGAAAAGGCTCCTAGCCTAGGAGGAAGGAGAGAGGGGCCTTCTTTAAGTCTCTCTATCTATAGTATATCCTAATTATATAGTCTCTTAAAGTAGCTATTAAATAGTAGCTACTCCTAGTAGGAGAATATATGATAGTTATTATATTACTAGCTAGATAGATAGAAAGGTACTAGAACTTATTAAGCCTTATATAGCTTATATAGCTTATGTAGCTTATTGTAGCTTATTATAGCTTATTATAGCTTTATTGTAGCTTATATAGTAGACTATAGGGACCAGTAGTACTATTTTCTCTTTTAGGTATACCTAATCTTAACCCTAAATTTTAGTTAACTTAGGAGGTATAGTAGTACCCCTAATACTGCTTTAAATAAGCTATAACCTAGTTAGACTGTTTATTATGATAATATAATAATTTATAAACTTAAATGAAATTTTTTGACCTAGTAGATAAGTAGGAAATATATTACTGGAAATACATTGCTAGAGTGGTGGGGCCAGAGGAAGTAAATCATGGGTAGTGATTAGTCTAGAGTATGTATTACTGTGTGTTTCCCTGCTGCCTAATGTTAGGAGGGTAAGAAGTTAAATAATCTGAAGAGAAGGGGGGGAAAATGGCCTAATTTAGTGAATAAAAGTAAAACCTAAAACCTATCCTCCTATGATTTATCTTATAGTATAAGTATTAAGGTTATAAATATAGATAAATTAAATTAATATTAAGCTTAACTGGCTAACTGTTTTTTTCTCTTTTCTTTAGTGCCCTAATTAATATACTACTAGTAGACTTAATCTAGACTAGGAACTTATTTAATCTTAAAATCTTCTAAGAAAGAGGCTAATTAATACTAGTTTATCTTCCTGTTCTCTCCTAATATAATACTACTAGTGCTTATACAGCCTAAGCCTATTAGTAACCCCTCTAAGAAGGAGGATAGCAGTAAACTACAGATTAATCTATAGATTAGTAACATGATTCAGGCTAATCATGACTAGCTTAGACTGATACTAGTAAATAACTCTAATATTGGACTATAGCTCTATACTTCCTTTTCTGTCTGCGCTATATAAGTATTATTAATAGTTATCTATAGTCTTATATTAGATTTCTAACTGTTTTGTAGTTAATCTGTTATACTCTGGTAGAGTACTATCTATATTAAACTATATAAGCCTTACTTCTATTAAGCCCTTAATAATAGAACTCTGAGCTTAAGTGAGCTTAAAGTAAACCCTTAATAAACCCTTAACTTACACTATGTATCCTTCCTTAAAATCTATACTAGCCTATGTAGAGGGACCCTAGCCTAAATGTATATAAAGATTTCCCTTATATAGTCTTCTGCTATTACTGCTGCTACTTCTGCTTTCTATAGGAACCAGGACTAACAACCTATTAGCCTAGAGAGATTATAGATTAAGATTATACCTAATATTGTAAGTAATCTAAGCTATAGGATATTAACTCCCTCTACTATTATTTGTAGCCTAATTATGCTCTTTAACTCTTTCTAGGGTAAGCCTAGCTTACTAAGTAGTACCTTTATAGTTAACTATCTTGGTTTCTAGACCTAGTTTAATATTAAGTAGCTATAGTTATATCAGGGTACAGGAAAAGTAGTAATAATAGTATACCTAGATTTAAATATATAAACTAAATAGCTACTTATAATTAAGGAACTATATAATATTCTATTTAGAAAAAATAGGGATTTAGTTTAATACTATATTAGCTACTTCTATCTAGTATAGTATAGTATAGACTACTAATATTAGAAGCTAGTAATAGCACAAGCTACAGAATGAAATAGATAATAGCCTTAATTCTTATTTTAGCTTTATTATATATTAAGGCTAAGTCTTAGTAACTCTCTTAAGTAATAGGAGACTTATTTATTTTATTCTTAATAGATCATTATCTAAGATAGAATACTTTTGATAGTTATAAGGTAGCCTATATTTATAGATAGTTATTATGAGTTCTCTGTTAATCCCTTATCCTTATCCCTCTTAATTTTGATTTTATCTGTTTTTATTCTCTCTCTATTAACTTCTCTACTCCACTTATAAGGCTCTACAGCCTAATAGGCTTTGTTTTTTATTTTTTTAATTTTTTGATTTTTTTTTGATATTACTTCTGTTTATCTTGGTAATACTGCTGCAATAAGAAATAAACTATTTAGTCCTAGAGATATGAAATGATATATATTTAGATAGAATATAAGACCTAATAGATAGCATATTAGGTAGCCCCTAATTACCTGTTATTTTAAGTCTAGTATTCTCTATCTTTATCTTCTTACTCTCTATCCCTGATTCCCTCTTAATTCTGTTTATTCTTGATCTCTCTAAGCCTATAGGCTTAATATCTTTGGCCTAATAAGCTATTAAGTAGATACTGGTTTCTAAATCTAGATATATAAGTATATAAGAAAATAAAAGAAAGATACTTAGGATAAGTAGAATCCCTACTAATAACACAGGATTAGATAAGACTATTATGGCTTTTATAAATATTATTAATAGTTACCCTAATAACCCTACTAATATACCCTAAGTAAATACTTATTATTACTCTAGCATTACTTACCCTATAGTAGTTTACTAAGATTCTTAAGTATATAGATATAGCCTAAAATCTATAATTATATCATAGTTTACTATAGCTTAAATAGTAAGTACTTATTTATTAAATCCTAAGTTCTTCTTAGATCTTTATAATATTATTATTATATTATATACTAAATTAAATAAGAGTATACTAAATAATATTCTATTAAAGTACCTAGTAACTAACCATTTTAAATAGGAATAGTTTAAGATCTATTTTAAGATAAATAAAGATACTTTATATTAGATAAAGCTTTACTTCTTAGTTAAGACTTATATCTATAATAGATAGATTTAATAGCTTAAAGTTATTCTTAATAAAGTCTATATAATTAAAATCTATAAGAGTAAGACTAATAATATAGTATATAGACTATAAGTAAAGTACCTAATAGATACTATCTAGAACTCTAGTTTAGAACTTACTAACTAAATTCTTTACCTACTTTAGTTAGGACTTATATTTATATATAATTACTCTATACTAATATATCTTAGGATTTCTATAAGTAAATTATATTAGTAATTTTAAGCTTTTTAAGAATAACTACTATATAAAAGGCTCTAAGAAAGCCCTGTAATAATTAAGGCTTTAACTTAAGGCTCTTATTATCTAATAGACTCATTTATTATCTAATAGACTTATTTATTATCTAATAGACTTATTTATTATCTAATAGACTTATTTATTATCTAATGGACTCATTTATTATCTAATAGACTTATTTATTATCTAATAGACTTATTTATTATCTAATAGACTTATTTATTATCTAATGGACTCATTTATTATCTAATAGACTTATTTATTATCTAATAGACTTATTTATTATCTAATAGACTTATTTATTATCTAATGGACTCATTTATTATCTAATAGACTTATTTATTATCTAATAGACTTATTTATTATCTAATAAACTTATTTATTATCTAATAGACTTATTTATTATCTAATAGACTTATTTGTTATCTAATGGACTTATTTATTATTTAACAGACTTATTTATTATCTAATAGATTTATTTATTATCCTAATAGACTTATTTATTATCTAATAGATCTATTTATTATCTAATAGACTTATTAAGATACTATATTTAGCTACCCTATTATTTAGCTTCTATTTATTAAAAACAAAATAGTTAAGCTTAAATTCTCTATTATAGAGAAAACTATTTACTACTTTGTTTATAAGTATTTTAAGGCTAAGATTAAAGATATATAAGGAATACTTAGAAGTTATTAGTATAACTATATCTTTATATATATCCTACTACTCTATCTCTAGTAACTTATAGTATATATTTTACTGATTAAAAAGACTCTTAATAAACTCCTTAAGGTCTAAGACTTAGACTAACTCTATATATTAACTATAAACTATTAATCTTTATTACCTAACTATTTTATAGAGAAGTTTATTACTCTTAGATAGTAGAGTTAACCTAATAATAATAAGATAAAATTACTATATAGACTTAATATAGTCCTTAAGATCTATCTCTAAGCTAGTAATCAGTATAATAGCTAAGGTATAGATATAGATATATCTATATAAACCTATTAAAGCTATAGTTAACTAAACCATGAACTCTTCTATTAATTCTATAACTATTTTGTGAAGGATTTATATATTAATCTTGATCTTGATATTATAAGTATTCTAATAAACTAGACTAAATATCTATCTAACTATATTTGCCTAGGATATAGGGCCTTGTTAATAAGTATCTTGACTAAGCTTTAATAGTTGCTTATTTCTATACTATCTTTAGTTTAACTCTCTCTCTCTCTCTCTTTCTCTCTCTCTGTATATATATATATATATATATGTGTATATGTATATATATATATATATATATATATATATATATATGTATATATTATGAGGCCAGATATAGTAGGAGGATAAGTAGTATAGTAGGTATAGTAGATACTTAGTAATAAGAGATATACTCTATAATTAGTATTAATAACTTATAAGACTTAACTTAAAAGTAAGGTATACTATAAGTAATAATAATAAGAATAGGGGAGAGTATATATAAAGATAATAATAAGGGTAATAGTCCTAATAGGGTAGCAGGGTTAGTAGTAGTAATCATAATAATAGGTTATACTTAATAGTTAAGCTTAATAGTTTTAGGTAATAATTGTATAGCTTCTCTCTTACTTAGTACTAGTAGTAGACTATAATATAGACACTAGTAGTTGACTGTAATATAGATACTAGTAGTAGACTATGATATAGATAAGAAGGTATATACTTGATAGTGATAGTAAGGAGATAGGTTGATATCTAATAGTGAGATATATATATATATATATATATATATACTTAGTAGTTAAGAGTAGACCTATATTAGTAATAATAAGAATATATATACTATTATATGTGTATGTGTGTGTACTAAGAGTAAGGCCTAGTGTATATAATAATAATGATAATAAATAATAATATCTGACTTTAGTAGTAGATAATAACTAACCTTAGTAGCAGATAATAACCATAATATTAAGGTATATATAGTTAAGAGTTATAGTAAACTATGATATTAATCTAAAAGAGAGGAGAATAGTATATACTCTAATAGTCTGGTTAATTAGTAGTGGCTAGTAACAGAAGTAGTACTGTAATATTACCCTAGTCTATATAGAGTGCTATATATTAAATCCTCTTCTTCTCTATTTAGGAGGCTGATAATTAAGGAGAGGGCTACTGTTAGGTTTAGATAGACCCTATGACTATGATAGTGTTAGGGTAGGACCTATGACTAATAGTGTTAGGTAGATCTGGTAGTAAAAAGGTAGACTATATGTTATTTATGTTAGGTAGAACCCCTAAGTAGAGAGATAACCATATAAACTAGAAGCTAGGCTAAAGGAAGTAATTTTTTTAAGGTGGTATCTGATTAGGAAATAGGGGCCAATTTCACCTGAGAATACTTGGTATGCCAAGCCTGGCCTTTTTGTATGGCGCGTGGGGGCCATTCTTAGGCTAAATCCGCTGCCCATAATGATAGAGTAGTTAAGGTTAGGTTAGACTACTATATTATCAATATAAAGGAGTAGTAATAATAGTAATTAAGGATTACTATAATTATTTAAGGGGGGTTACAAAGATAATTAATACCTATTCCCTAGTAGCCTTATAGGAATAGGGGTCCTTAGTATCTATAATACTGTAGGCTAGGCCTACCTAGCTATGGAGCCAGGGAGATTTAAGATAAGTCTTATATCTAGTCAGTACAATAAGTATCACAAATCTCCCTAGCTAACTAGCTAACCTACTAGAGGTTATAGTACTAGGTAGGTATCAGAGATTAACCTAAGAGACTTACCTAGTCTCCAAAATTAGATATATATTTTTGGTTCAGGAGGCCTCCTAATAGGCTCTTTAAGCTCCCTCTTATATTATTAAGAGTATTTATTACTCTATATCTATTTATCTACTATATTTACTGTTCTTAATTAGGAAGTCTTTAACTAGGTAAATTATTAGGTACTGTACCCCTCTAGGTTATATCCTAAGAAGACTCTAGTAACTAAGCTACTAGCTTAGTAGAGTATATATAGAAGGCTAATAGAAGGCTAGAGTAGCTAGTTCTGTAGATCATTAGTAGAAGTAGAACTATCCTACTCTGAGTGTATATATAAAATATAGGGTAGTTATAAGGGAGTAATAAGATATAATTGTAGTATATAGTTAATAAATCCTAGTTATTAGACTATAAAAAAGGCTTCTAGTCTAGGAGGAAGGAGAGAGAGGCCTTCTTTAAGTCTCTCTATCTATAGTATATCCTAATTATATAGTCTCTTAAAGTAGCTATTAAATAGTAGCTACTTCTAGCAGAAGAATATATAATAGCTATTATATTACTAGCTAGATAGATAGAAAGATACTAGAACTTATTAAGCCTTATATAGCTTATATAGCTTATATAGCTTATTATAGCTTATTATAGCTTATTATAGCTTCATTATAGCTCATATAGTAGACTATAGGGACCAGTAGTACTATTCCCTCTTTTAGGTATACCTAACCCTAGCCCTAAATTTTAGTTAACTTAGGAGGTATAGCAGTACCCCTAATACTACTTTAAATAAGCTATAACCTAGTCAGACTATTCATTATGATAATACAATAATTTACAAACTTAAATGAAATTTTTTGACCTAGTAGATAAGTAGGAAATATATCGCTGGAAATATATCACCAGAGTAGTAGGGCTAGAGAAAGTAAATCGTGGGTAGTGATTGGTCTAGAGTATGTATTGCTGTGTGTTTCCCTGCTGCCTAATGTTGGGAGGGTCCTCTTGGATAGGATAGGATAATAGTTTACTTCTATTATATAATTATTACTAGGGATATTAATATCGAAGGAGAGATATTATAATAGCCTAGATACTAAGTCTTAGGGTTAGAATATTACTTCTATAATATTACTAAAATAGAGTTCTAAACCGTGTATAGGGGCAGAATATATCTACCTCTCTATACTTAGAGAGGCTTTAGCCCAGTAGATATTAGGACTTAGATTAGGGGCTGTTAGGGGACAGGATAAATAGTGAGGGATCCAGAGAGGAGAACAAGGTTCTCCAGAGATTAGTTTGTATTCTGAATGATATACATTGCTCTACAATATAGTGCCTATTACATAACCCTGACAACCATTACAATTACACAGCATAATTATAATAGGCTGTTACAGCTAGGGGAAGTAAATTGTAGGTAGTGATTGGTCTAGAGCATGTATTGCTGTGTGTTTCCCTGCTGCCTAATGTTGGGATTACATATTTCCATGTCTTCAGCAGTATGAGAGCTTAGCCCTCACAACACTGGCAGTCCTCATAACGCTGGCTCACACCATACATGAAGACGTTTACCATAAAAGTAGGGAAGGAAGACATCTCGCCACACTAAATCTTCAACTTTAGTCTCATCTAACTTCATCTCCAACCGTCGTAACAATGTTGCCAGTGCAATGTACATCTCGCAGTATGCCAAGTTTATACCGAGACAGCTTCGAGGCCCTTTGCTGAAGGATACGAGCCATTTGTCGAGGCCAGCCGCATCAGGGCCAATCCATCTGTCGATGTCAAAGACCTCCGGATTCTTGAATACTTCGCTTGATTGATGAATAAGGACAGTTGACATGCCAACTGCTGTCCCACCAGGGATATACCTGCCTCCTATTGTAGCGCCTGTAGGAGGAACCATCCTGAGTAAAGGAGAAGGAACTCCAGGTGCATATCGCAAAGATTCCTTGATTGTAGCCGTGAGAACCGGTAGTTTCTGCAGAGATTCATATGTTGGGTGGGTGTCAAGGTTCGGCCATGCCTGATATATCTCACTCTTTAATCTATTGTATATCTCGGGTTGGTCTAATATGTGGAAAAGGCCGATCGTCAAAGTATTCGCCGCTGAATCCCCCCCTCCAAACATCAATGCTGCCGCTTCTTCCCGCAGACTTTTCGCGTCAGGTACCGGCTGACCCTTATTTGCCTCCTTATCCAGTAATCGATGATAGATGATTGGATGTGGAGCTTTGTTCAAACTTTCGGGATTCGTTATAACTTCGTTCACCTGGTCAGCCAGGATGACCTGCAGATTTGTCAAGCCTGCCGTTTCTGGCGAAGCCTTGATGGCCAGCCATGGTGGGAGACTGAAGAGTGTCTTTCGAAACAGCGGGAAGTGCTTCAACAGCACGAATGTCGGGTTTGACGTATGCATTGCCTCCACGATTGGAGCTTGGAAGTTTGGTGCGTCTATGGCATCGACTGAGCGTGCAAAGCAGAAGGTTGTCACCATATCGATAGTGAAGCAGCGAAGTGCGAAGAGCATATCGACAGACTTCCCGATCTTGTTCTGGGCGGACATCTTGCTCACAAGGTGGTCAATCTAAAAACCTGATCAGCGATATATTCTCAGCCAGGAAAGAAAACTAGCCTTTTCCCAGCAGAGCGACTGCAAACTGTTGATGGCTCTAGTTGAAAATAGAGGCTGCATGATATCTTTGCGCTGCTTTGAAAGCTCATAAGTTCGAAAGCCGAAAGAAGAGTGGTCCTCCCCAAAGCTAGCATACAGCTCGTTTTCCTTGTCCCATTTGGCGCTTGCATTGTAAATGTCGTGGAAAGCAGAGGGATCGCTGAAATGAAGCTTTTGTCGACTCTTGTTAGCCCGTAAACAGGCTTGAAGTGATCTACCACCTACCTCGTTTGGTGACACTCTCACAATGCTGCCTTTCAGGAAAGGTTAGAATAGACAAAAGAATCGTAACTCCAGCGTACCATATTGCTTATGTAGTTTCATCACAACATGTACGAAGGACTCCTGCTTCACTACTTCGATATACGTCTTCCACCATGTTGTTGAACGGGCGCCCAACGGTCCAGGGTAGCTGCCCAGTGGATGTAGGAAGAGATTGTAGAAGACCCCGTAGACATGCAGGATCACCCAGGCTGAGAACAGGGACCAGACAAGGACAGTGATAGACACTTCCATGATTTCTCGGAGTGGACGATCTTACCTCGAAGAAAACCGTTGTGAAGCAAGTATTGTAGGAAACGAAAGAGATAGAGCTTTCCAGAATAAGAGGGCCAAAACCTGCAGTTGGGTGGGATTGCGAGGGCAGTTCCCGTCAGCTCGCCAGGTATTCCAACCCGGAGAATTCCTGCTTCCCTCTAAACGTGCCAGGATGCGTTCACGCGAATGAGAATCAAGACATTAGTTTCCCACCCTTGCAGTCGAAGCTGCAGCTCCGGCCGTCGTTAGCTACCGCCAGTGGTATGAAGCTGCCCCTCTTTGATCTTCTGGGCTGCTGATTCGAATTATAAGCGACATTCTTGAGACAGAGTTCTCGAAGCTCAAACTGGTGGATGGCTCGTTTCCAAACACGGCCTAGGACCGGATCCACTGATGCAGCCTCGGAACACTAAACAGAGTGGTTAAGCGAGAAGCTAAGTGACGGTGACAGTTCCGATGGGCTCTGATCTATCACCAATTTTCTGATGACTATCCCCTCAGCAGAAACCTTGAGCTGGGCTAAAACTAAGCTTCTGTCGCGCCTCTACGCTGCGTTTACAAAGCTTCTGACCTAGCCTACTAATTCCGAAATAAGCGTAGGCGGAGGGTGTGAAGGAACTGTTCAGGCTACAATCCGCTTTCCAGTGTCTGTAAACAATGTGTGCGGGTGGAAACAGCCCTGGGGTTCATGCATAGAATGTGTTCTATTGATACAGTGCGGGTGGAAACAGCCCTGGGGTTCATGCATAGAATGTGTTCTATTGATACAGTGCGGCTGTTTCTTTTTCTTGTCTACCAATGCATTCCGTCCTCCATCCAATTGTCAAAATAGGATATCATTTTTGCAGCCCATAGGCCAGACCTGATTAGGAATGATGTATGACGAGGACCACTTCATTTTCACAAATGAACATGTGTTTCTCGGCGCTCCTCGTAGTTCAAAGCCCACTCTACGCCTTTGCGAATAATCCCTCGACTACTATCATTGCTTGCCACGCTGTGTTCGTCGCCAGGGGAAGCGACGGAAGCAGTGTGCAGACGCTTTGGATAGGCGTGCACATTGCGTGACGATAAGACACTCTTGTCCTTTTTCCACCCTGAGAGCGAGCTCAAAGTGATGCTATTCTTCGAGTGTCCACTCCCATATTTAGTTCCACTCCCATATTTAGTATTCCGCCTTTCCTTTGGTTCAATTGGAACTTGAGTGCTTGTAGCAGTTATGAATGATCGCGAGCAGGGGATGGTTGCGGCAACAACCCCGTAAGTCATTTCGACTTGTGTCCAGATTGAGGCAAAAAGGCCGTCATACGTTGGGTCATCAGAGTTAAGCTCAAGTCTCAGGTAGTGGAGGCGAAACGCAATTGCAATGATTATCAGTAGTCGCAAGCCAAAGGTGACCAACACTGAAATCTTTTTGGTCCAGGACATCTGGAGGCTGTGGATAATGTAGAATGCCAGTGCGAATAGAACTACTTCGGTAAACATATCAAACACGGCAAAGACCAGCCATCGAGAATACTTTAGGGTCTCTTAGTGCAGTTGCGCTTTAGTATGGGATCAGTCTTACCAAGTCGGTACATTTTGGCCGGATGAATAACCAGGGGTGTCCAAGATCACAACTGAGGGTGATGACAAAGGTCGAGACGAGAAGGGATAAGACCGTGGTTCCGACTAAGGCTGCTTTTGAAGCCAAGCGGTGGTGGCGAGCTGGAGACAAGCGGAGGTATAGCAATGCCATGGAGCATTTTGCAAGCCATAATGCGGTGATGAATAGTATGTTGCTCGCGTACGAAGCCTGCTGGTGTCAGAGAATCAAACAGCGCATTATTCATGAATGAGGCGAACCTTCTGGAGGTGCACTAGCTCTGAAGCATCAAGATCCCGTAAGACCTTTCCAAGGCCATTCTTAGCTTCCACAAATACCATGCTGGTTTGAAAAACATAGAACAACTGGCATTTGTCAATCGAGACTCTCAATCAAGATCCAAATAGGACTGACGCTGGCAGCAAGGATCGCGTAATCGTCCCAGGAAAAAGAGTGAGTAAACCTCACGTATACCCTGATAACGAGAGAGACTGTGCCAACCACCAAGGCTATACCTGTTGCTATCAGAACAACCGCACTCCGATCTGTTGAGGTAATGACGCTGACAGGAGCGGATTGTCCTGGGAGTAATCCGGAAGCCATGATGAAAACGATAATGTCGAAGGCACGATAACTTTGAGCACAGGAGGGCGCATATGTAACGAGAAGGGCTGATCACCCCGAGACTTGCTTGACTAAGCTTGTACCTTTCATATCTAAGTAGGCGAGTTGAAGCATCCAGCCTGGCCAACCAAATGTCAGATTAAGCAACAAGGATAAGGTTCGGGGCGTCGGGTAGCATCCACCCGAAATCCGCCATGAACTCAAACGGCCCGGATGTCAGGCGGCCCCGCTTGTGTGGATTTGGAATGTTGTCACATCTCTAAGTCTGTGTTTGAGGTATCCTGAAGTTCTGTGGTTAAGTGGATTTTCCGGTCCTTGAGTGGGTTTACCTCAAGTTACTCCTGAGGCAAGGCCTCGTCCGTGTGTGGCTGCATCCTTCACGCACATTCAATACTTAAACAGGGGTCTTATTAGTGAGTAGTGCCCTTGAAACCTTCTGGACTTTGCCATAAACAAAACTTGCGCTAGACTGCATGCTCTCTAGAGTGCGGCGGCACTTTGGTTAGTCGATCAAATCACTTTCCGGGCTCGCGCTAGAGCAGCCACGCGACTATCCGGAGCCATTAGCCTTACCCTTTCCTTGCCTAATCAGGTCTGATCGGGATTGAAGGGGCTCCTAAAGCTTCATGAAGCTAGAGTACTCTGCGCCTCCATGGGCCTAAAGCGACGGCTCACGGCACTTGCTTGTTTTAGCCCCACTGAATGAGATCTCGGCCAATTCCTGTTGCTCTCTTGGATACAACAAGCGAGAACGGCATCCACGCCGCACTAGAAGGAAGTGGATTCAAAACGCTCCCTAGTACGAGCGTCCATATGTGAGCTTCTGGACCGTTGCTTCATCTCGAAAGCTGCCCCCAACCGCTCTTCCTGAACCCGGCTCAAGCTTTGACATTCCTAATTTTCTATTCCAACCTACGCTACTTATTGTACCTGCTCAGCTCATCGGCTCAAGCTGTAAGCATGAATATCGACAAGAGTTGCAGCGATACTCGCATTTCCTGCAATGATGACAACAGTACAGACGTTGAACTCCGAGATGCCGCCAAGTTCGGTGGTACAGAACATGATCAGAACGATATGCAGACTTTGGGAAAGACGCAGCAGCTGAACGTGAGCCATTGTGCACTGGGAATAGGTCCCAGATGATTGACCTGAGTCTAGCGAAATTTTCGTTTTCTTTCCATACTCGCTTTCTCCTGTTCGGCAATGAGCACTTGGGAATTTTCTCTTGCGTATGTTCCTCACTAGCCAATTCAATCGGCCTTTGACATTGAGATTGTTCTAGGGCAAACAGTTTTGGCTTACTCAACGGAGGCACCGCAGGATTGATTTGGGGCTACCTTTTTTGCTGGATCGGCTTCCTGCTTGTTTTTGCATCCATTTCTGAGATGGCGTCAATGTTAGTGGACTTCTTTCCCTCATCTAAGCAACGCCGTTGATTGACCGTTCGCAGTTCTCCCACCTCGGGTGGTCAGTATCATTGGGGTAAGCACACTACTCAGCCTTCAGAACGTTAAAACTTACCGTCTCTACTCCAGTATCCGAGTTCGCGCCGCCAAGTTGTCAGAAGTTCCTCAGCTTTCTCGTTGGATGGTAATCCTCCAAGCTATTGATATCAGGAGCTCTGTTGACTTCTACATAGGCTCTCCGTCCTTGGGTGGCAATGTGGACTTGCGTCTCTCGCCTTCGTCGATGGAACCGTGATTCAAGGCTTAATTGTGCTGAACAGTTCCACCTATGTCTACGAGAGGTGGCACGGCTCCCTTCTTATCATCGCCATATTGTCGTTCTCAGTCTTCTTCAACACATTTCTAGCCCAACGACTGCCTATGGTCGAAGGTTCGATCCTCGTTCTTCATATCATTGGTTTCTTTGCGATCATAATCCCGCTCTGGGTATTGGCACCTCGAAATTCCGTGAAGATGGTTTTCACCGAGTTTCAGAATTTAGGCGGTTGGAGCTCGCAAGGTCTGTCTTTTATGGTCGGGCTCCTCTCGCCCATATATACTCTCCTTGGCGTGGATTCTGCTGTGCATATGTCCGAGGAAACTCGCGATGCTAGCTTGGTCCTGCCACGGGCCACCTTCTCTGCAATCCTTATCAACGGCCTCTTCGGATTTGTTATGGTCATTAGCTTCTGCTTCACCCTAGGCAGCCCCACAGCTATCCTTCAAACGTATACCGGTTACCCATTCATCCAGTCATTCTATGACACAACCGGCAGCTATGCCGGTGCCTCGATCATGGTAGCGATTATTATCACCACAATTACATCCTCCTGCATATCCACTGTTGCAACTGTGTCCCGGCAAATGTGGTCATTTGCCAGAGACAATGCAATGCCATTTTCACCGATGATAGCGCACGTGAGTCTAACCGCATACTGTTGCTCTTCTACATTTTCTATCAGGATTCTGAAATCAATATTCTAACATCACTTACAACAGGTCATACCTGGTTGGAAGATCCCACTAAACTCCGTCCTGCTTACCTTGCTTATAACCTCTTTGCTCTCCTTGATCAACATCGGAAGCACTGTCGCCTTCAACGCCATCAGCTCGAGTTCAATAACGTCGTTACTCACAACTTACATCATCTCCATCACCTGCGTGATCCTCCGCAGGATCCGTGGTCCCGCTCTACCACCGCGTCGGTGGAGCCTTGGGCGCTTCGGCCTATTCGTTAACATAGGGTCGATCCTATTCCTTGCTGTCATCTATATCTTCGTTCTCTTCCCAATATCTACCCCGGTAATATTATCAACCATGAACTGGAATTGCCTCATCGTTGGTGGAACGGCGATTTTTGCCGTGTTCTACTACTACGGCTTTGGAAAGAAATCCTACGTCGGTCCTGTGACATTGGTTCGACGACACATGTAGTGGGTATTGCTGGTATTTTAAGATTCTTATTAAATGAGTGTGCTGGATATCTGTTTACTATCAGGGTTGATAACCAGCGTTTCAGTTATGAATACTTAATTAAGAGGCCCCCGGAGCGCTAGAAACCCGGTAGAGAAACTTATAATCCCTTCTATTAAGCAGCCGAGCTGCGTGGGAGGCTTAATCCATGAATTGGAGCAGATAGAATATCAGTTAAGCAGGTGTCGAATGTTAGGCTATGAAATTGAAGCTAAAATACTCTGCCACGAGTACTGAGGACGAGGCTCAAGTACAAGTATCAAGTACCGAGGGTTTGAGACCGGAGTAGACTGATTTCAACTATTCAGAACTCTGAACACCTCATTCCCTACTCCTCTTGCTCTCTATTTGATTCCCAGTAACATACTCAAAGTATATATTAAAACCTAAGATTTACCACTCAAATTAATATTATACTGAGAATAAAATTTCAGCCATAGTTGACACCTAGGTGATTGAGATATAACCAGGCGAAAATATCGTGCTTTGGTGTAAATGAAGACAGCCCAAGGGTTTTACCGGTCACTTTACGGGAATAGTAAGCAGCATGCACCTACAGTTTTTGTAGTACACATATTACAATTCCGCACTCCTAATGGCTTTAATCAACATTCATTAGGTTTGAATTCGATGCAAATGCTTGGGAGTGACATCGTCTATCTACAGAGCCGGAATGATGCTCGTTTATCTTAAATTCTTCCAATAGATCCATGATCACGTATGATACTCACTAGCCCTGATCCCTCAAGTCTATAACGTGAATGAGAATCAAAGCCCTGCAAACGCATCCTCCATCAACTTCTTGGCTTGCTCCTCATGCACACTCTTGAAACCAGTTGCGGTCGCCGCACTGGGATCTCTGCCCACATACTTGACCTTTTTTTCTCCATGACTATCTGTCTCCTTCAATACTGTCTGCAATCTTCCCTGCACATACTCCCACGCACCTCCATTCATCGGTTCTTCCTGGCACCATATGATTTCCGCGGCGTTGCCATACGTGTTGAGATTCTCCTTGGCCTGCTGGAATGGAAAAGGGTGCAATTGCTCAATTCGCGTGATCGCCACATTGGAGATGCTGTGTTCTTGCCGATATCTGAAGAGTGCAGCGTACACTTGACCAGAGCACAGGATGACCCTGCGAATTTTCTCCGGAGAATCGATTGTCTTACCGTGCTTAGGGTCTGAGATGATTTCCCGAAATGTGGAGTCGCCCAGAAAATCTTCGCGTGGGGACTTGGTGAATGGATGGCGTAAGAGGGATTTCGAAAAGCAGATGACGAGGGCTGAAGAGAAATGTTAGTAATTGAGAGAGATATAATCCATATCAGAGTATCCGCTTACGCTTACGGAACTCCCGGTGAATTTGCCGTCTCAATACGTGGAACAAATTCGCGGGAGAGGTTATGTAGACAACTTGGAAGTTGCAGTCCTGATGTTGTCGAGCCAATTGCTCCGGAGTAGGGAACAAACGAGAGTCTTCGTTGCATAGCTGCAGAAATCTTTCAACACGAGCTGATGAGTGTTCTGGCCCTTGACCGTCGTAGCCATGTGGGAGCGATAGGACGAGTCCTGATTGTTGGAGCCACTTTGCCTCGCCCCCTGAGAGATATTGGTCAATAATGACTTGAGCCGCGTTGGCAAAGTCACCAAATTGTGCTTCCCATTGGACGAGTGCGTTCGGTGATGCGAGAGAATAGCCATACTCAAATCCAAGAACGCCATACTCGCTCAAAGGCGAGTTACAGATAGTGAATCTCGCCTGGTTTTCATTGAGATGATCGAGGGGTGCCCATTTCTGGATTGTATCAGTGTTAGGCAGAAACCGTTGGTTATGCACAACTGCGTGCCGTTGTGAGAATGTTCCTCTCTCAACATCCTCACCCGAGACGCGGACATGCGTGCCTTCGAGCAGTAACGACCCGAATGCAAGAGCTTCCGCAGAGGACCAGTCAATGCTTTTCCCCTCCTCTAGACTTTGTCGGCGGGCCAGGATAGCTTTGCCGACGTTCTGATGTACCGTAATGCAGTCAGGGACGACACTTATGCCATTCGTAATTTGAGCATAGGTACTTTCATTGATGGCGGTGGACTTCGCAGGCACTGTCACTTCCGCGAGTTCTGCAAACGATCGGATTGAAGGCCAGTCCGTTGTATTCCATTCAACGTGATGACGTTCATACTCCCTGCTTGCCTCGAACTTTTCCGCCATTTGGTTCCAAATTTCTCTTTTATGTGCATCAATCTCCTCGGCTGAGAACTGGCCATCTTGCAGCAGTTTCTCGATGTAAATTTCAAGAACCGGTTTCTTTGCCGTGATCTTTCCATACATAACCGGCTGGGTGAACAAAGGTTGATCCATTTCGTTGTGGCCAAACTTGCGGTAACAGACCAGATCGATGAAAACGTCAGATTTGAACTTTGCTCTCCATTCCGCAGCTAGCTTCGAAACGAAAGTCACAGCTTCCACGTCGTCGGCATTGACATGGAAAATAGGGGCATTGATAGTTTTTGCGACATCAGAGCAATACATGCTTGACCTTGAGTGGGCCGGATCCGTGGTGAAGCCAATCTGGTTATTCACAATAACGTGGATCGTACCTCCGACATTGAAAGCTGGCGGTCTCGACAGTGTCAATGTCTCGTAGACGACGCCTTGGCCAGTCACTGCAGCATCACCGTGGAATGTCAAGCACATCGTCTTGGAGTGGTCTTTATCACCTGTCAAGTGTTGAAGTGCTTTGGTTTTGCCAGCAGCCACGGGATCGTCGGCTTCTAAGTGGGATGGATTGGGGAGCAGGGAAATCTTTACCTTCTTGCCCGAAGGGCAAGTACGTTCACCTGCAAAGCCTAGATGTGACCTCACATCACCTGACTCCCTCGGGTGCGAGGGCTGACCTCCAAGTGAGAATTCCTGAAATATCTCTTCCAATGGCTTCCGGACTAAGTTTGTGAGAAGACTCATTCGCCCCCTGTGCTGAGAGCCGATTACTATATTGTCAACGCCGTGCTCTACGGACGCATCGACGAGAGCCTTGATTCCGGCATTATAAGACTCGCCTCCCTCCAATCCATATCGCTTCTCGTTGGGATACTTTGTCGCGAGGAACCGTTCAAAATTGCTACTCCAGATTAGGCGATCGAGAATTTGCGTCTTCTCTGCTTTTGAGTAATCAATGGGGTTTTCCAATTCAATACGATCTTGAATCCATGTTCGCTTTTCTTGTTCATGAATGTGTTGAAACTCGACTCCATAGGCACCACAATAAGCTCTTTCGTAGATGGCAAGGATGTCTTTTAATTTCATGGTCCTTGTGCCACTTTCGTAGAGCCGTGGGAGTATCTGAGGTCCTAGTGCGAATTCGGCGTCCAGGTCCGCTTCTGTTAGACTATGATTCTGCAGCTCGAGTTCAGCAGAAATTTCTGTGCCCATACCGTCACAGAGACCGCGCATTCCTAGAGGATCAATATCTGCTCTGGTGTGTCCATGGGTCCGGTAGGCTTGGACCAATTCGTAGAGACTTAAAGCTTTCTGGACTAGTTGATCACGAGCTACAGAATCAGTAACCCAGTCATTCTGCCTAGCCCTCGAGTCCCCAAGGCTAGAAATTAGTCCTGGGGGGGGTTGAAATGCTAAGTGGGCGGGAATGAGCCCCTGATCCATGTTTCGGAAGTAAATCTGCCACGAAGTGTGAACAGATTCAGGAGACTTCCGCCAGTGGTTGTACATTTCATCAATGTAGTTAGGAGAGCAATAGAGCAAAAAGCTATCATTTGGATGCTATTTATTGTGGTCAGAGTTAGTGAACCTTCCTAGTATGCATATCACGGAGTCTTACAGGTGCTGATTCCGCAGCTGTTGCTTGTTCTTTAGTGGAAGAGGCTGTCTTGAACCCAGCAAGACCTGTGCCATTGTGTACTGAGAGACGTAGAGATGTACTTTGTCTCAGCGTATGATACTGGAACAACCTGGACCTTCGTGCGAGCATCGTGTATGTGAGAGCAAGCTCCTGGCTGGTTGCTACATGAGATCGATACTGGCCGAAGCCGTAACATCCACCAAGTCTAATATTGATAAATAAACTCGATATCTCCTGATCACGAGAGTAGAAACCAGTTCTAATCTTTTATTCTAATCCCAATAGAAAACTCATATGCATCTGAATGAATCAGGTCCGCACTGAACGAGTATACGAGCAGAAGCTTGGAGCCGATCCGATTGTCTTGGCACCGAGCTCGGCCTCGGGCGGTATCTCTAATCAAGATTCGGAATGCTTCCGATGATAAGATTACGAGGCTTAACGTGGCCGGACCATAATTAGGGCTATTACAACCATGTCAGATCAAGCATAGATAAGGGACACTTCGCTAAGTCGTAGAAAAATCTCATACATGATTCATGTCTCCTAGTCGAACATCTATGCTCAAGAAGCGCTCTCTGCTTGCTTAGGCTCCGCACCCTCAACTTCTTTGGCATTATACTCTTCTGAGACACGCCTCAATTCCCCCGTTTCATTCTTCGATTCAACCTCCAGTCCAGGTCTTGGTAATTAAAAGGTCTCAGTAATACGGCCGTATGAAATCCCACCAAGCTGCACTAGGGGCGCATTTTGCAGAGATCGATGTTATTGTAAGCCTCAGTGACTGCGTCCTCTCGCACCCAGAATCTCGAGACACGATTGATGGCCAGCGCACCATGTGGCTCACCGGGAGTACGTCCGTAATCAAGATCTTTCACCTCCATGGAGAAGACGGTGTCCTTGACTATCTTTGGCTTGACTGCGGTCGATTATGCTGCTTGGAGTCTTGATAGTTTCCACTTTGGGTATTGCTGAGAATTTCTAGAGATGTCCAGCACTCACTTATTTCTACAAGGTTTCGTTGAGTATCCTTTAGCTGGTCTTTAAGTGCTAAGAAGCCCCTAACAAGAATCGGCGGATCATAATCCACAACTTGGAAGTAGCTGAAGGGAGCTAAGTTCGTTTTGGTTCCATCAGCGGAGATTGTGCTGACATAGCTAATGGGGCGCGGAATACTAGCGAACAGAAGTTTGTAGTTGAAGACGAAGGGTCGATTTAGAGCTGAAGGGTCTATTTGGATATGAGAGAGGCGCTGATTCTCGGTGAAATTGACACCGTCACCATAGTTCCAGTTGGGCGATGGCGTTTTGGTAGGTTGGATGGAGCATCTTCACAGACGCTTCTTTAGCGGCCGATCATGTGGTTGACGTCGTGGAAGTAGAGCAGTTCCAAGTGCCGTTCCGTAAGCTTGTCGCAAGGTCCTGATACTGCTGCTGCTCAATGGTTTTGGCAAAAGAATTTTCCAGACTTCTGCCTGTCTGTAGGCGTCGGGGAGACTTCTTCTAGCGAATATGATAATGACCAGACCGAGCCGATAACAAAATATATGATGAGATTGGCACGCACAGCCATCGGAAGCAGGCTACATGCCCATACTATACCTATTACGATGCTCTGTAATTTGACAGTCATAACTTTGCTGAAAAGCTGTATGGAGTAGTTCAATCAGAAATCTCAAAGTGAAGCGCCCTTCCGATGCCCTGGCGTAAACTTCGGATGCGCTAGCATGCATTCAGTGTCCATCGGACCGATGCACTATGTACAGGCAGACTAGTCACCGGATATCCAGAAAACGGGACTGGTAAGCATAGAGGGTTCAGGTCCATGACAGCTTTCACATGTGCGTGACAAGTTTCTGCACTGATCAAGCGGCCGTTGCTAGAGGCATCGCCATCAGCTACAGTAGATTTCAAAACAAGTGTAATGTTTCCAGAGCCGGGCCTGGATCAGAAGGCTGACTAGCCAAGATTACTCTTCGCAAGGTCATTGGTTCTTGGCTTTTGCTAGATCCTCGAAAGTTAATTGTCATCAGTCAGAATTCATATGGGATGTCGCCCGATATCTCAAGTTCGTGTATACTCCGAAGCCGGACTTTGGAAGCATTTCTGTATGTATCCGAGCTTCTGTACCAAGTAAACTACATGGACAAAATAGACACAGTCCAATAATGATGTAGACAGTCATCAGCAAGTGCAGATTGATATTGTCTCGGTACCCTCCATTACTTCCACGTGCAAACCGGTACAAAGAGGACATTCGATACGATGGGAAGTAGTCACTAATGCTTGCGCTAATGAGTCTGAGAGATACCGATGCAGTGGCTGTTTCTGTAGCATCCGAGCCCAACTTGTGTATTAATACTAGTTAATTTGCGCTCCCGTTCTTGGTAGGGGGAGGACAGTGGTTCTCCAGCTCTGAAAACTGATCTCATCAGCGTTAGCAGTCATGAGATACCTGGGCCGCATGATACAGATGAGGTTTCCTGGCTTCGCGGCCCGACAGTACCTCAGAACACCTTCACCCTATGTCACACAAAATCATGCTAGGGCATTCTCGATCTCGATGCCACGAAGGATGATGGATCTGAGCGGATTCACTGAGCAGCAATTGTGAGTCAGAGATGCAGTTCAGAGAATATGCGAGCAGTTCCCCTCGGAATATTGGCAAGAACACGACCAGCAGGGACAAGATCCGCAATAATTCCACAGTGTTCTAGCTGCTGATGGCTGGCTAGGCATTGCTTTATCAGAAGAGTTAGGTGGCTCCGGCCTTGGGATCTTAGAGGTAACAATGATGATGCAGACCATTTCACAGTCTGGGGCAGGGATGGCAGGAGCTCAGTCTATACAGACCAATTTGTAAGCAACACAACCATTAGAGGCTTTTGGATACCGCGAGCAGCTTCGGTCAACCATCCCCAAGATTGTCAATGGCGAATGGCGCGTCTGCCTCGGCGTTACCGAGCCAAATGCTGGTCTGGATACTGCAAGTCTGAAAACCGTGGCTAAAAAGTCAGCCGATGGTTCAAAGTACTTTGTCACAGGGCAGAATATCTTGATTACCTGTGCCCAAGTGGCCTCTTAAGATGATTCTACTTCCGCGAACAACTCCTACTGAGCAAGTCAAGGAACCGACAAATGGATTATCACTTTTCTGTATTGGAATTGACAGAGCGACAAGGGGTCCAGGCCTGGAGATGTACGAGATCAGGAAGATGGGAGGACGCACTGTAGACACGAATGAAGTCTGGTTCGACAACTTCGAGACCCCCTGTCGAAACGCTAGTGGGCACTAATGGCCAAGGATTCCGTGTCATCCTCCACGGAATGAATGCAGAGAGGTACTTACTGAGAGGAGAGGCCCTTGGGCTGGGATGTGCCGCCCTCGAGCGCGCCGCCACATATGCCCAAGATCGTGTGGTATTTGGCCGACCAATCGGCAAGAACCAGGTCATCGCCCATCCACTGGCAGATGCGTATATGAATCTCGAGGCGGCCGAGCTGGCTGTGTACCACGCCGCTCGTATCTACGATGCGAGCAAGACCGACTCAAGTATCAAGCAGGGTGCAGAACCAAATACCTGGCTGCAGAAGCTGCATATTGGGCCTGCGAACGGGCAGTCATGGCCCATGGTGGTATGGCATATGCCATGGAATATGATGTAGAGCGTTGGCTCCGAGAATCTTTCGTTCCAAGAATCGCTCCGGTGAGTCGAGAGACGGTACTGAATTTTGTTGGTGAAAAGGTGCTGGGCTTGGAGCTGAGTTACTGGGCGATGCCATTTCACAGCCCCGCGCCTAAATACGTGGGGCGCACAAGGGAGAAGGGTGCTAAAAGCAGGCGAAGTTAGTTGGGGTTAGGTGCTTGCGGGCTGCCACATTATTGGTACCAGAGGGTAGTATGGTGGCCCATTACCGAGAACCGCCCACACATTGTTTTTCGTGCAATCAACATCAACAATTGCGCATATAATTATCCCTCACCATATTTCTACCACAAAAACAGCAGGATTTGACCTAGCTCTCCATTAGTACTCACTAATTAGAGTATCATATCCTCATTCCAGGTAAATTTATCCTCTCTACTTATCTATATAGAACATAATTTACCCCTAACAATAGTAGCTTCCTAATCACATGTCTGTAAAAGAATATGCCAAGACACTAGTTAGATCACATGAGTCTTGGCAGTCTGTATTAAGACACGTGATCAGAAGGTGATTTAGACAGGGTTGTTAGTAATAGCAAATATACAAGTAAATCAGCTAGTTTAAAGGCTGTAGATTAATGATTAGCTAATGCGAAATCAGAGCTGGGTTAAATCCTGCTGTTTTTGTGGTAGAAATATGGCGAGGGACAATTATATGCGCAATTGTTGATTGCACGAAAAACAATGTGTGGGCGGTTCTCGGGGTAGATAGCTGTCGACACCCACCTTACGTTATCCACAACAATTAGAAGCGCTCATTCCGGTCTTCGAAAGCTTTGTATTTGGTGCTACCTCTAGCTATGACCCTAGAGGCGAATCAACCTGAGCTAACTCGTGTGCAGACAGCGTGAGCCATACCCAGAAATCTCAGATATTAGGCCTTCGAAGATCTAACGGGGTTTCTAGCTGTCGCTTTTGTCGCCATAGCAAGCTCAAATGCTCGGGCACATTGCCCTGCGATCGCTGCCACAAGAGATCGAAAGAGTGCATCTATGACCCCAGAGAAGATAACGATTCCCGACAGGCTAGGTACGATCTACATATAGATCAAGTCAAGACTAGAGGCGGTTGAGTGTCTGACCACTGGTCTAGACCTGTGCCTCACAAACGTCGGCGCCTCGATTCTAGCTCGAATCCTGTGTTTGCCACAGGCCTAGCGCCCTTCCCACACCCACGTTCTGTGTCAAGACCTGCCGTGCCGCATCTGATATCTAACCCGAATGCCCATCTCGCAGCTCACAGCGAAGATGCCTCCCCTCAGTTTCTAGAGAATAGGCCTGGCAAGGGCAAGCGATGGTGTAAGGCGTAGTCTTAGTTTCTGGGATGCGAAGCTCAAGTTTGTGCAGTGTACCTTGGCGCCTCCTCAACATGGTCCTTCAACATCAGAGTTGCGACACTCATGCATTCTCATCTGAAGGATGATCCGAAGGACAAGTATGAAGGCTTTACCTTGGATGGAGAGGTTCATACATTCGCTCTTCGACAGCCCAGCTCAGATCGCGCGTTGGATTTTTCGCGACTGCCCTCGCTCGACTATGCCATCTACTTGATCAACACGATCAAGTTTCATTTAGGAGGCATGATTCAGGTCTTCGACGAGCCCTCGTTCCTCAAAATTCTCCATGACTTCTACTCTGGCGGTCCGGAAACGGCACAGATGAACAGGCTATGGTATACCCACTTCCTCCTCCTTCTGGCCTTGGGCAAAGGTTTCCTGAATGTTAGACATTCCCCTGACAACACATCGTCGCTGGACTTGTTTTTGAGAGCCATGTCTATCTTACCAAATACGATCATCCTGCATGAGCAACCGGTTCTGGCTGCGGAGGTACTTGTAACGATCGCACTGTATTTCTACTGCTTGGACATGAGAAATTGTGCATACTCATACGTGAGCTGTTTTCCCCCGAGTTCGATGATTGATCCTACTGCTGACATGATCGGCTTGAAGATTGGGCAAGCCATGCGCTTGGCTCTGGTCGAAGGGATGCATGCCGATCTCTCAGAGGAGCAGCTTGGTACTCCATTCGCTACACGATGTCGAAATTTGTGGTGGACTATCTACATACTCGATCGAACGTTGTCCTCCGCCGTAGGCGCACCAGTCTCTGTCCAGGATGACCATATTCGTCAGCCGCTTGCTTCTGCTAGGGATTCATCGCAAAGGGATGCGACATTAATAATGCACGTCAAGCTATGTCGTGTCGTCTCATTTATCTTGAACGGTAGGTCGCTCTCTTTGACGTCTAAGATTAATGGTGCTAACAATCTTTAGAACTCTATACAGCGAATGAGAACCTTGGCCAGTCATACCTTAGCAAGACACGGTCTGTTTTACTGCACATGGCTGAGATTGCAGAAGAACTGGAAGAGACTATCGAATACAAGTTCAAGAACTCTTTTGAAACCCTATCAAAAGGGGCTTTGTACCTGAGAATGCTTTACAACCAGGTAGGGAAGACACTGCTTCTCCTGCTCCTGCGAATTGCTGACAAGTACAATCAGTGTATTATTCTCGCTACACGACCCCTGCTTATCTGTCTTCTTCAAGATCTTCTCAATTCCTTAGCCACCGGAAATGGCGACAGAGCCGAGATGCCATCCTCGCTCCACGATCTGCTCCAGACGTGCGTCACTTCCGCCACCAAGACACTGAAAATGCTAGATTCTCTTCATGATCATAACTTGCTAGGTACGTTTGACGCTACGTCCGCAGATAGAAATTGTAAGCTTATGAGTGTCTTTGAACAGACACATTCTTGCCATTCGACCTCGAATTTGCTTGCTCTGCGTCCTCCGCTCTTATCATGGTTGATGATGTTCTACGAAGCCACAAGCTGAGCCCTTCCACCAAGTCCCTGATATCGACGGTGCTTGGCAAGATAGCCCAAGGAGGTAACCGAGTGGCACCCTCGCGACAAACAGAACTTGAACACGTATCACATCTGGCAAGTCGAATATGGGGATCTATTGAACCCCGCGAAGTGAGGCAGTCCGAGTCTCGGAACAGACCCGGCTTAAGTGCCTCGATGGAGCGCTTACGACCCACTGCCCCTGCCAGAACTAATGATAGATTGGCTGGCCGACAGGATGTTGGCTTTGATGGCGAAGCTGCGGGAGACGGTGACAATTCACTTTTGATGCCACCACCCTCCACGACGTCTCCTACGGACTTTGCCCAAACCTTCGATTTCTCGCAAGATCAGATCCTTTTCCTTGCTGATCACCTGGCCGATGATCCTCTGCCGTTTGTGCTTGACTTGACCAATCATGGTCTTGATGAATGGATATAAGTTGCCCAGCAGTAGAACTTTTGACTCTGATCGACCAGAATGTCCTGCATGCTTGATTTGGCCCGAAACCCCTTTTCAACAGCTGACTTATCTTGGACAATGTACCGCTGCCTCATCTCTCTAGATTAGTGACCACACCAATTCAGTGCAGCAGCTGAATATGCCAAGCAGAATGTACTTGGACGCGGGCAAGCACGATAAGAGTTATCGGTCCGGATCATTGCGCGGCGCGACTACCCGATTCAGATGCAAGCCCAAGGGACCTCGAATACGATCACCAAGTCTTTCCTATCAATTATAGGAGGAAGGCTACCAAGTCTTGCTAGGTCATTCGCGTAGAGCGGGGTGTGGCAATACTCTCTATTCGCGGATACGCTCTGCCTTATCGGTATCGCATCGGCCTTCGAGTTCCGGAGCGGTTGTTCATTTACGCAAGAGGCCGAAGCCTGTCTCTCGAACACTAGAAAACCCGCATTCTTTGGGATTCTACTTCCAAGTGCCTTACCAGTCGATATTGATGAGATATGATTTGACTGCACCTCAATCCTCTTTTCTCTTTATTCTAAAATTCCACTGTTTCAGTATGACGCCCAGAGCCGGCTACCTGAAGCGGAGCTCGTTCTCGTCTGATATTGGTGGCCTTCTTCACACCTCATGCCATGGTGTTGCGCCATTTTTCAGATCAGCATCAACTACGGTTAGAGCTAGAATTGAGCCCAACAATTTGCCATACAACAAGATATGAAAAGGCAGTGATCGTGGCAATACCCCGAGGCCGAAATTCTTTCGGTTGTCTACGGCAGCTCTTCTACGAAGCGTAATTTTGGCAAAAGTTCTCCAGACGCCCCTGATCTATCATCCCTGCCTCCGTGTCTTGAGCAGACTCGCTGAGTCAAAGTCGCAGTTTTTGGACGCAGATAAAAATGTCCTTGACCGCCTTGTTATTTACCCGCTGATGTATAAACACTTCTTCGCTGGGCGCAATACGACCGAAATACAGCAGACCATTGATGGAATAAAGCAATGTGGTTACTCCGGAGTTATTTTCTGCTACTGCAAAGAGGTCATGGCCCGGAAAGATTCTGAGGGGCACCAATTTAGTGCAAATACTGACAGAGACGTACAGCAAGAGATTAAAGACTGGCGTGACGGGAATTTAGCTTCACTCAGCAACGTTAGCGAAGGCGATTACATTGGCATTAAGTATGTAGCCTGGCCCTATTTAACCTCTTCAAACACTATGCTGATTGAGAACTAGATATACCGGCGCTGGTCTATCAGTCTCACAAGCTCTCAGGGAGGGTAAAGATCCACCCCCTGCAGTTCTGCAAGCTCTGTACGACATATGCGACCAAGCCCGCACCGAGAATAAACGTCTGTGGATCGATGCCGAGCAGCAAGTTTACCATCCTGCTATTGATAGGTGGACTGTAGACTTGATGCGCAAATATAACCGGGAAGGCCAGGTCGTTGTCCTAACAACCATCCAAGCCTATCTCAAGTCTGCACGCCACACTGTTGACTGGTACCTCAAGCAATCGCATGCAGAAGGATGGACACTGGGTATCAAATTGGTGCGCGGTGCCTACATTAGCAGTGATGTCCGCATCCGCATCCACGACACTAAGCCCGACACTGACGCTTCCTATGACGGCATTGCGCATGATTTAATAGCGAAAACCTGGAAAGGTTTCGGGGAGAAAGAACCCTTTCCTCGAGTCCATGTCTTCCTGGCTGGTCATAATGTGAATTCCATTCGCACGGCCATGGCACTTGTACATCGTTTGGCGGTGACCGGTGAGCTGACGGAGCCGGTGCACTACGGACTATTACAGGGCATGGCGGATGGTATTGGCAGCGAGATGCTGACGTTAGGCGAGAGATTGGCGGAAGAGTCATCCGCAAAAGATCCTGCTGTGATGGAGAGGATGAAGATAACGACGACGGCAGTAGCAGCGCTGGCTGCACCAAAGGTCTACAAATGTCTGACATGGCGCTCCGTCAAGGAATGTCTGCATTACTTGGTGCGCCGGGCAGTGGAGAACCAGAATGCTGCCGAGAAACTGGGGGAAGGCCTGAAAGATATGCAAACCGAGCTGTGGCGCGGTTATTACCTTGGAGATACAGAAAAAATTGACTGTGTAACAAGGAAAGGGATGATGCCATGTTGATACGCTCTTGTTGAGAACTGCATAAACTAACCAGTTGGATCACCAACCCCTAGAAAACCCGTACACGATAGCCTAAACCGCTGTCACAGCAAAGTACATTCTCAAACCTCATTTGAAGGATACAGTACTTCCTTCAAAGCACCAAAGTCCTCTTTGATTGTCCTGACACTCGTAAATCTCTGCAGATGAGCCATCGTGCCGGTCTTGTCGTTGGTGCCACTGTCTCTGCTACCTCCGAATGGTTGCTGCGCCACAACGGAACCAGTACACTTTGTGTTGATGTAGAGCATTCCAGCAGCATGCTTCAACTTGGTTTGAGCCTGTCTCAGAGCCCCCTGATCTCGGGAAAAGATAGCCCCAGTGAGAGCGTAGGTCGATGTACCGTCCAGGACCTCCAGTGTCTGCTCCCATTCGTTGTCTGGATACACGTAGACCGCCAATATAGGCCCGAATAGCTCGCGAGACATGATATCGTGCTTAGGATTGGCAACCTTGTACACAGTAGGGTGGACATAGTAGCCGACATCTTTAGATGCCTTGCCACCAGTCACTAACTCGAGCTCAGGATCAGACTCAGCATCCGAGATAACCTTTGCAAGCTTGTCAAATGAACGCTCATGAATCACCGGGTTGATGAAATTGGAGTAGTCTTCAGGATCTCCAACTTTGAGTGACTTCACTTGCGTTTCCAATTGTTTTCTGAATCTAGGCCATACTGACTCGGCCACGTATAGCCGAGACAGAGCTGAGCACTTTTGGCCTTGATATTCAAAAGCCGCCCTTACGCAGTTGTTGACTGCACTTTCGATGTCAGCAGATGGGTGAACAATGGTCCAATTCTTGCCGCCCGTCTCACCAACAACTCGGGGATAGGAAGCAAAAGTGTTGTCCCCAATGGCATTGCCAATCTTCTTCTGGAGGCCTTTGAAGACTGCAGTAGAGCCAATGTAAGAGACACCAGCAAATTCGCGGCGCTTCAGCACCGTATCCGTGATTTGCTCTGCGTCACCTGGAAGGAACTGAATGACATCTTTTGGTAAACCTGCCTCAAGTAGAATTTGATGCAGTAACCAAGCAGAATGAACCGCAGACGGCGATGGTTTCCAGACCACGACATTTCCAAGCAGCGCGGCAGGCCCTACCAACGTAGCACCGAGCGCAGTGAAGTTGAAAGGTGCAATGGCATAAACAAAACCCTCGAGCGGGCGATACTCGAGCCTGTTCCAGGTTCCATCAAGCTGTACTTGCGGCTGTTGTGCGAACAGATTCCAGCATTCCTGTATGTAGTAGCGGAAGAAATCCACGGTTTCTGCAGCTGCGTCGATCTCAGCCTGCCAGATATTTTTACCTTGCCCGAGCATTGTGGTTGCGACACACTCGGCGCGATATTTGCCAGAGATCAGGTCGCATGCTCGGAGAAAGATGGCAGCACGATCGTCAAATGCCATTGCCTCCCAGGCAGGCTTGGCTTTAAGCGCTGCATCGATGGCAGCATTGACATCTTCAGGCGTCGCTGAGGCATAGTTGGCGACAGCTTCTGAGTGACGTGATGGATTTTCTTGAGAAGTTGTAGTTTCTGAGTTGATCTATGTAGGCATGTGAGGAATTAATAGCGCTAAGTGGTAACAGGAAACTCAACTTACGGCAAACCCGTTCACGACAATTGGGATCTTGGCGGGTAGCTGGCTTTTCACTTTCTCCAGTGCAGCTTGAAGTTGTGCACGTTCTGGAGAGCCCTTGGAGTAATCATACTGCGCTATTAATTAGCCTACGTGTTCAATGATTTAGTAGAACTTGCCTCTACTCACTGCGGGTTCATTCGCAAATTTTGGAGGCGTCCACAGAGACAAGAAGGCACGTGAGATGCCATTTGGCCTCCGCAGAGATACCAGTTGTTGAGACGAGGCTCTACTCGCTGGGTTCAATGCTTTGGAAAACATGTGGCAGCTAAACTATTAAGGCTTCGTAAATATACAGGATGCCAGAAGGGATTCCAGTCTCACCAAGTTATCGTTTTGTATACATTGGAAGCGGGGAGCCTGTGTCGCGAATGTCCGATTTGAGATAGCAATTGTATCGGATCGGAGGGTGGGGGGTTCGGATGTTAGCCTTGTCAACCTTCCGAATGGCCACTACACCATCGGCACAGTATTGCCTGACTCGGCAAAGAAATTATTACTCAGAAATAACAGTAGGTCTTGATTTCATTTGAAAGGCTGAGAACTTAGGCTTGCGGGCAACAGAGCTAGCTTCAGAAACACACAGGCAGTAGTCCAGACAATGGCGCTGAGTTCAAAGTTCGAGTATTTAATCGGATCGCATTTTCTTCAAGCTTCGAACCCTTAGACAAATCTCCCTAGCAGTATGAGCATACCTCCTCTGGTTCGCAGGCTTGGTCGATCGTCGCTGTCGTTTGCCCACGTCTACACACATGAAATGCGGCACCAAAACGCTCGTAAAGTTGCTTCTGTTCATCGACGCTCTCGAGAACAAGGGGTTCGTTCCATGCAATTCTTCGGGGCCGAAGCGTACGAAAACAGAAAAAGGGTGCGACGGAGGAGAAGCGCTCATCGTCACTGTCCAGTCCAACATCCACGTAGAAGCCAAATATGGGCGGAATGTAGGCCAGAGTATCCGCCGTGAAACATGCACGACGATGCCCTTGAGCGACAGCCAGTTTGACGGCTGCTACCCTGTCTCATCAATGGCTTCAGGCGGGGTAGGTACTCTCGGTATGAAGGGACATATTGATAATTAAGCCATCCAGCTGCAAACGTAGTTCGTCAGATGTGGAGGATTCCCAAGACCACGTTGGAGATAAGCGTTTCCTGCGACGTCTAACTTGGCCTCTAGGGATCGAGAGGCGTAGGCGTAATTCACTCCCATTTACCCAGAGCAAATCCATCGTCAAGCAATCGCACCACAGTCCGACAAAGTCCTTGACGGGTCTCCATACGGGCATGTACTCGGCAAGTCCCTGGATGGCCACAATTCTGTCTGATTCGTAGGTGAGGCGAGTGCCGCCATAGGCTTTGGCAAGGTGATGCCACTCCTGTACGGGATTCTGATGATATTTGCGCCGAGTGCTGCCCCGAGGAGGAAGCTTGATAAAGACTTCGGGACGCCGATCACCGAACAGCCATAGGTCGTATTTTACCTTACAGATTCCCTAACAATGGCACGACCGCAGTTTCCTGAAGAGCCGAAATAGTTTATCTTTGCCGAAGAACAGAGTCTCAGGTGAGGGCGAGATCTCCTGAAAGACCCAACCGCGCGATAGGGGGGGAAAGTTGCTAGTGCAATGATCAATAACATGCCGCACAAAGAGCGGGTATCAGCAACCGAAGCAGTAGGTCCCGTCGACCTCAACAGTGTGAAAGGTGGAGGATAAGCTAGCATCGCAGCTCAAGCTGTGGTAAATTCACGGCCAGCTCACTGTGCACTCACTCAACCGCCTGCTATTAATGCAGAGCAAACCGATGGCATGCTACTTGGAAGGCCCAATATCAGGCACACCTGTCAAGAACTCACTTAGATAAGCTGACCGGTCATGAGGATCACTATATGCAGCTTGGCTTTGTGTAGGCGTGTGGCTGGTCATGAGGGTACGGGTGAGGAAAAGGCAACATGCAATCAAGAAATGTACCTGACCGGCAAATACTTAGATTTGTGGCTAAGTTTTTGATTGGAAAGAATAAGTTTCCTGGGCACGTGACTCTGCTGATTTATTTGAATTATATTATTCGCAATCACAACTGTAATCAACAATCACACAGGTGGTTCCTCGATGGTCTAGTGGTCATGAGTAAGTCCATATTCACAGAACATCAAGTTGCTTCATTATCTAACATTCAATTAGTTTCCGCTTGTCATTCCACATAACGAGCGCGGGAGACCAGGGTTCGATTCCCTGTCGGGGAGTTTCTTTTTTAACTTGGAACATCTTTTTTTACGCATATTCTCAAAGCTCCTCTGTCTCTCCGTCATCAGAGTCAGCGCCGCCGCTGGACTGAATGATGCGCCGGGAGTCTATCCAGCGATGGCTCAGAGTGATATACCGGCGACGCTGCCCATGTCTCTAGAATACGGACGACATCGCCGTCGATATTGGCGCCTAGGTCAAGAAGTCTTGTAGGAAGGACAGGCTCCGGGGTTCCACCGCACTCGACATGATATTTAAGGCAGCTCTCGATTTGCTTGTTCGCCCATGAGAAGCTCTCCGTAGACCGCGTGGTGGATGGCAGATGAGGCCTCTCGCGGTATTTATGTTCCGCGGGCATTGACCGTCTGAACCAATTAGTTTTTACCGGCCGGTCCTTCTGAACCAGAAGAAGGATATGATACATACCTGAAGATATGTACGCCTCGAGTTTGTTATCAGTACATTTTCTTCCATCGCGATCTAGCGGGCCGTGCGGGCGAAAATGATGTGAGGAGACACGAGATTCAGCAGCTGGCTGCCTGAAGCGGTCTCCATGCCCAGAAAACCTTTTAATTAATGCATCTTTCTGGATACCGCAGCCAAAGCACCCAGCATTCGATGACTCGATCAAATCCGCCAGTCTCAGTTCCACGAGAGCTGCCAAGGAAGAAGAGAGTTGAGTCCCATCCAGGCTTTGAGTTCCACACTCAAGAGCTGCTGCTGCCTCACATAGCCTACCTTGCTTATCTGCTGCTCACTCTGACACAGGTCCTGCAGCTGCCCTAGGTTCAGGTGTGTCTGGGTGAATGGAACCCAGGGGTCGTTCGACATGTGCCTCTGCTCAATCGACAATCCAAACTCTGGGAGGGAAACAAAATGGACTCTTCTATCCATTGCATGACTGGCTTGTCACATCCATATATATAATTATGCAATGATAACATTGGCAACTAACAAACGTACTGTGCCCGGATGGGTTGCGAAGTGTACTGAATAGAAGACCCAGAGGCAGGGAATATGTAGCGCAAAACAAGTACAATCAAACATTCAAACAGGAAGTACAACAAAACACTGACAACAGAAAGATTGTATGATGGGGAAATTTTGCGCAAAGGCAACTGCTTCCTACTAGGTCATGTCCATGACCTGTGCAGACCAAGTAATTAAAGAAGAATGGGTGCAACTGAGTTCTTTGTTAGAACAGTCTATTGACGCAGTCCTGCAAGATGCTTGCCTGACTTATACAGATAGATGGAAATTGGTATATACTCAAACACCAACTGTGAGTGGGTTAACTTCTCTTCTGTGTGCAGCCATCCCCTTGCCTCCTGGGCTCAGATGCCCGGGGTTATACTCGGCGTTATGAACAATGGGAGTTTCAGCCAGGTTAGCTTGAAGTGATTATAAGTCTAGTGTCACCTTTTTTAGTTAAAAATCGGGCATGAATCATCGCAGAGAAATATTGGTCTCTGGCTTCTCGGGCGAATGGTCTAGGGGTATGATTTTCGCTTTGCATTGTCTATTCGATGCCTATCGGTTGTGAAAGGTCCGGGGTTCAAATCCCCGTTCGTCCATTCAAGTTCAAAAAAGGGGTTAGAGTCCCCGGTGCTCGATTTCTTTGATTTTTTTGATTTTTTTTGATGTCTGATACAATCATTTACAGCTTGAATTGGCAGAACTTGTCATCTGAGGATGTATTATTGATGTATCTGCAGCATCTAACTCTACCTGGTGCAGATTTGTTATATGTTCCCTTGGCCGTTTGACTAAATGTGCTTCCTTGGACAATAATATACATTAGTTTTTTGAAATTAGTGGCTGAGCTATTAGTTAACTCTAGGGCAGGGCTTGGCATTTTTGCCCTGGAACAAAGATTATGCTGCGCGGAATAAAATATCCTGCTATATCAGAGAACAAATTCATTTTTTGCCCACGGTGTAGTAGTGATTTGACACCAACTGCTATTGTGTTATTGGCCACTAACTCTTGCCAAGCCAGATTGAATTTATTTCACCAGATCCTGAAGACTTAACTTTCTTCTCCTTCACTACCTATCAATCCACTCGATCGTCAACTTCGAACGCATTTGATCCCTCAGGAGCAGACCGTTGAACAAGATGAATGGGGTCAAGCCTACAGTGGCTGAAATGGCCAACATGACTACCGAGGAGAGAATGGCAGGAATGGAGCATTCAGAAGTGCGATACTTTACGAGTTATGACCATCACGGCATCCACGAAGAAATGTTGAAAGATGAAGTGAGGACAAAGTCATACAAAGATGCAATTCACCAGAATCAGCACCTGTTCAAAGACAAGGTTGTCCTGGATGTGGGCTGTGGAACAGGCATCCTCAGCATGTGAGACATTATTCCAAGATGTGGCAGCCGTGGACTATTCCAAGACCTGGTAGCTGTCTATTATTCCAAGACCTGGCAGCCGTGTGTGTGTATGTGTGGTGTTCAGCTGACTGACTGGGTGTGCAGGTTTGCGGCGCGAGCAGGGGCAAAGCATGTTATTGGTGTTGACATGTCCTCCATCATCAACAAGGCGAAGCTCATTGTGGAGAGGAACGGGCTGACATCAAAAATCACGCTACTCCAGGGCAAGATGGAAGAGGTGGAACTGCCTGCGCATGTGATTCCGGACGGCAAGGTAGACATCATCATCTCCGAGTGGATGGGCTACTTCCTGCTGTACGAATCAATGCTGGATACAGTGCTCTACGCCAGAGACAGGTATCTGCGAAAAGGCGGTAAAATTTTCCCGGACCGGGCGACGATCTACATGGGCGCGATCGAGGACGGGGAGTACAAGGACGAAAAGATTGGCTTCTGGGACAATGTGTACGGATTCGACTTCACGCCGATGAAGGCGACTGCTCTGGCGGAGCCGCTGGTGGACACGGTGGAGCTTAAGGCCGTGGTCACGGACCCGTGTCCGGTGTTAGTGATTGATCTCAACGTAGTGACGACGGCAGAACTGGCCTTCTCGCAGCCGTTCGAGCTACGGTGCCGGCGCAATGACCTCATCCATGCGCTGATTGCATGGTTCGACATCGACTTCACTGCCTGCCACAAGCCCATTCGCTTTTCGACGGGGCCGCACGCCAAGTACACGCACTGGAAGCAGACGGTCTTCTACCTGCGCGAGGTGCTTCCGGTGCAGGAGGGCGAGTGTGTGCGGGGCTTCTTATCGAACAAGCCCAACGACAAGAACCGGCGAGATCTCGACATCAAGATCGACTACGAGCTAGAGACGGACGACCCGAATCGGTACGCGAGGGGTTCATGCGAATACAAGATGTAAGTGAGAAAGCCGCTCGGATCAGGCTGCTTGCTAACGAGCATGGGACAGGTGTTGACGGCATTTTGCTTCTTGACCGATTGATTGCATATGGATGGGACACGCACAGCGCTCGGCGTTTTATTTCCTTTTTTTATTATTATTTCACTTTCGCAGCCCTTAGCAGCGATGTCGCTTTTAGCTTCACCCATGGCATTTCGTCTCATCTGACTGTGCATGAAATGTGCGAAGTATGTTGTTCAGCATTGACAGCCTGCAGCAGCGCCCACTAATTGGAGAAGATAGCGGGGCGAAGCGCGGCTAGGCACAATGAATTGATATGGTGACGAGGGCGAAGCGAGAACAAATCTGACGGAAGAGTGCGTCAATTAAGATATATAAGTGATGTATCTTTGGACGCTCCTCGGTTCCACGAAAGATAAGCTCTGAACAGAAGAATATCGAGTCGATGACGCCAGTCTTTAGCGTATTATGATTCAGACGATTCTTTCTTCTAATTAATTATTGATTAATGGACATGCAAGTACTTCTTTAGAAATGATTTGGAGAATTTGAAGGATTACTCACTGGAACGATTTCAGCCTCGGTACGGCAGGTAGATTTTGCGGGGGGGAGCCGAAGATGGATTCCCCGCAAAGGCGTGCTAACGTACGTATTGTCCGCTCTGGAGTGTAATTATACTATTTATTATCCCTGTATTTTGTCAAGTGTGTGTGTGTGTGTGTGCCAAAGGTGCAGAAAGAGTATTGAAGGTCGTCTTTGTACCATTATCTCCTCAACACCAGCCGAACATGTCTGGACCAGGCGCGGGATTCGAGTACCCTCGAGAGGAAGTGTCGTGGTTGAAACGCGATGTGCTGCTGTTTGCGGTCAGCATTGGCAGCACAGCAGACGAGCTGCACTTTACCTACGTATGTGGAAAATCTGCCTGTCTGGTAGCTTTTTTTGCAGCAATTGAACATTCCCGCAGGAACTCGATCCCAACTTCGCTGTGTTTCCGACCTACTCGATCCTCCTACGTATGGCCTCTCTCTCGACCTGAAAAAACCCCCCCCAAAACCCCAGCCCATTCCGACCACTGACCACTGACCACTGCATAGCGTTCAAAAAAACCACCCAAGAAGTGATTGACTTCTACGCAGCGCAGTCAGCCGTGCCTATTCCTGGGGTGCCCAAACTAGACTACAAGCGGGTGCTGGACGGACAGCGACTGATCCAGTTCTTCAAGCCGCTGCCGACGAGCTCAGCCGGGCGGCACTTTGAGGTGCGGCCCAAGGTGCTAGGGGTGTACGACAAGGGTAAGGCGGGCACGGTGGTGGAAATGGAGAGCCTGATCGTGGACCGCGACAGCGACGAGGTGTACACACGCATCGTCGGCTCGGGCTTCTTCGTTGGCCAGGGCGGCTGGGGCGGGCCAAAGGGGCCGGCGACACAGACGTTCCCACCACCACGCGGACGTGAGAATGCGCCGGATAAGGTGGTGAGCGTGCAGTTGACTAATGAGTCGGCGGCGCTGTATCGGTATGTCTACTTTTTGTTTTGTCTTTTTCTTTTTTTTTCTTGAAAAAAAGAGAAAAGAAAAGAAAAGGAAGCTAATGAATGAATACAGGCTTAACGGCGACTACAACCCACTGCACATAGATCCCAAGCCGGGCAAGGTCATGGGGTTCGGCGGGGTGATCATGCACGGCCTGTTCTCGTGGAACAGCAGTGCGCATGAGGTGCTGCGGGCGCTGGGCGGCAGCCGGCCGGAGAACATTAAGGAGTTCCAGGCGCGGTTTGCGGCGCCGGTCAAGCCGGGCCAGCGGCTGGACGTGGAGATGTGGCGCACGGGGGAGAAGGACGGCGATGGGTTCGAGGAGATTCGGTTCGTGACCAAGGTGAATGGCAAGGTGGTGTTGAGCAATGGGCGGGCGCTGGTCAGGGTGGTTGAGGGAGACAAGCCGGCGGCGAAGTTGTAGTGTACTGCTAGAAGGTAGTGAAGTTGTATTGTGCTACTAGTGGGTAGATGAGTGAAAACAAAGCCAGTTATGCTTACTATTTGTGTTGAATGTTGCATTGATGGTCGCCGCCGCACTAGTAAGGGTCATGCCATTTCATGAAGCAATTTACTATTCATTACTCGTCACACTGCATCAATGCCCCATATGCCGGTGTGCAGCACAGGATCAGCCGCCGCTGCCTGCTGCGACCGTGGTCTTGCTCCGCCAGCGCTCAAAGCTCAGGGCCGGCTCTTCGTCGCCCAGCCCTCGGTCTGGGCCTCGGCCACGGTTGGGTCTGCGGTCGGCCTCCCACGCGCCTTCCTCGTCGGCAATCATGGTGTGGAAGGAGCCGACTTGGCCGCGGCCAAAGTAAAGCACGCCTTCCTGGCGCTTGGCCACCTTTTCGGTCACCAGCGCATATCGCACGCTGCTCCCGGGGGCCTCGTACATGGCATCGCCCAGGATGGTCTCCATCTCGGTGCGCAGGGCGCGGGCGCCGGTGCCCATGGCCAAGGCGTTTGCGGCCACAACATGCAGGGCCGGGGTGGTGAAGCGCAGCTCGATGCCCGACAAGGAGAAGAGGGCGATGTACTGGGCCAGAAGGGAAGACCGCGGCTCGGTCAAGATTCGTAGCAGAAGGGTATGAGTCAGCGGCGCTACTGCGGCCGTCACAGGCACACGGCCGATCAATTCGGGAATGAAGCCGTAGGACTGGAGGTCGGCAGGAGTGAGGAGGTCGAGGGGATTGAAGTAGTTGGGCTCGACGGGCGAGCCGTCGGGCGACAGCTGCTCGGGCGGCGGAGCGGGGGTAAAGAAGGGCAGGTGCTTCTTGTACAGGGCCTCCTCCTCGGAGCCGGGGAGGATGGGAATGGGATTGGCGGTGGTGGACTTCTGATCCTTGGACGCTGACTGCAGGCGGCCGCCGGACTTGGTGACGCGGGCGCCAAAGCCGATGCTGCCCTTGGCAAGGCGGTCCATGATGTGCTTCTGGAGGCCGACAAAGGCGCCGCTGCAGATGAAGAGGATGTTGTCGGTGCGCACGTTGTAGACTTCGCCCTTGGCCGGCGGGCTGGCAGAGCCGAGCGGGGGGTTGGAGGGGTGGGAGCCCGACTGGCCACCGGCGCGGGGGGCGTTGCGCTCTGGCTTGGCCTGGACCTGCACGGTGGTGCCCTCGATAATCTTCAGCAAGGCCTGCTGGACGCCCTCGCCCGACACGTCCTTGCCGTGGCTGACCTTGGCGGTGGCAAGCTTGTCGATCTCGTCGAGGCAGATGATGCCGCGCTCAGCCGCCTCGACATCGTAGTTGGCGGCCGCGAGCAGGCGGTGCACACACGCCTCCGCGTCCTCGCCAATGTAGCCGGCCTGGGTGAAGGGCGTGCAGTCGGACATGGAGAAGGGCACCGAGAGCACGCGGGCCAGCGTCTTGGCCATGAGGGTCTTGCCAACGCCGCTGGGGCCGAGCAGCAGAATGTTGGACTTTTCGATCGTCAGCGGCGTGGTGTCGACCAGCGACGGCGGCGGCGGCGACGGCGGCGTGGCACTTGGGCGCACGTGGCCCGTGGCCGGCCCGCCCATGCGGATGGTCAGCTGCTGGCCGGGGTAGTCGTGCTCGACGGGGTGGCGCTCGCGGCGCTCCTTCTGGGCCACCAGCTCCTCCTCCTCCTCTTGCTGCCGCTGCAGCTCGTGGATGCGCTGGTAGTGATTGTAGACGGCAACGCTGAGGATCTTCTTGGCTCGGTCCTGGCCCACGACGAAGAGGTCGAGGTGCTGCTTGAGGCTGCGCGGCGTTAGGTCGCGCGGGGGCCGCTGGGCGGCGCCGCCCAGCGGGCCGCTCGTGGGCAGGCCGGGCTCATAGGAGCCGGTGAAGGGCTGGTTGGCAAAGTCTGAGCGGCGGAACTGTGACGTGGAGCGCACTGGCGCTGTCGCCGCCAGAGGCCGCGGCCGCGGCCGCGACCGTAGTGATAGGGCGAGATAGGCCTGGCGCAGCCCGCCCGAGACCGGCCCTTGGGAGGCGGGGAGGCGGGGGGCGTCAAGGGCCGGGCACAGGAAGGCGGCGACGGGGCGATGGGACGCCATGGCCGGCCGAGGCGGAGCGGAGAGGACTGCTGAAGGCCGATGGCGACCACAGAGGGGGCTGGCTTGATCGATGACTTAACACAGCGCCCGCACCCGATGACTCGATGACTCGATGACTCAACACGGCGCCCGCACCCAATGACACACTGACTCAACACGGCGCCTGCACCCCGCCCGGATGTCTCCTCCGCAGGCGTCCCTCTTTCTCCTCCTCTCATCACAGCATCACGGCTAAAGCACGGTTTATCAACTTACAATCATCCATAATCATATGTCAATCACCCTTTAATGATCTTCTAATCATCCTCCAATCATCCTTCAATCATCCATCAGCACCTACCTGCGTGGATTGCCTGTGGCGATAATTGCATCGAGAGATTTGCCGATGCCAATTCGCCCAAGTGATGAGAGATTTGCGTGAGCCAGTTCTATTCGCGTGAGCCAGTTCTAAGTTCTGTTGGGCTATGAAAGTCGCGCACCGCTGTGCTGCTCGGCTATTGCAATGGAAAGGGTAGAATACTGGACTCGCCACTAACGTTGGATCAAGCTTGGCCAGTGGCCACAATGGCTGTACGCCCAATTACCGTGCGGGCCGTTCGTGTGCATGAGCTTCCCCAGCCGCGGGGCAATACTCGGGGCCTTTTGCTTGGGCGAGCTGTCTCATCCGTCAGTCAATCGTGCGTGCAGCAGCAAAATGTGATCAGATAAATAGCTACACCAGCAGCCTGGCATTACGGTCCTGCTGTCTGCTGTACTGCTATCCTTTGCTCTTGCTGTTCTCCGGGTTCCTTTCTCCTGCATCGCTCCTCCCCGCACTGTCCATCACTGCCACTACCGCCATCACCGCCACCACCACCACCACCACAACCATGGCCGCCACGGCCGCCGGCACCGTAAACGAAGCTGCTGCCAACTCGCTCGTCTCCCATCCTCCACCAGCAGCTGCTTCTGATTCTGCTGCTGCTGCTCCGCCCGCTGACGGCACAGGTTCGCCCGCTCCTTCCCCCCCTCGCTCCTCCCCCCCACCCCCCCACACACAAAATGTGGCTGACCCCCACCACAGGCATCGTCCAGCTCGATCCCTGGCTCGAGCCCTTCACAGCCGCGCTCCGCTCGCGCTATGCCAAAACCCAAAAGTGGATCAAGGACATCAACGAGTACGAGGGCGGCCTGGACAAGTTTTCCCGTGGCTACGAACGCTACGGCTTCGTCGTGGCCGACAACGGCGACATCACGTACTCGGAATGGGCCCCCAATGCTCAACAGGCCAGTCTCATCGGCGACTTCAACGGCTGGGACCGCAACACCACGCCCCTGACTCGCAATGACTACGGTGTCTGGTCGGTGACGCTGCCGGCCAAGGACGGGGTGCCGGCCATTGCCCACAACACCAAGGTCAAGATCTCCATGCTCATCCCCGGCGGCGAGCGCATCGAGCGCCTGCCGGCCTGGATCACGCGCGTCACGCAGGAGCTCAGTGTGTCGCCGGCCTACGACGCCGTCTTCTGGAACCCGCCCAAGAGCGAGCGGTACGTGTCCAAGAACGCGCGGCCGCCCAAGCCGGCCAGCGTGCGCATCTACGAGGCCCACGTCGGCATCTCGTCGCCTGAGACGCGCGTGGCGACGTACAAGGAGTTCACTAAGAACATGCTGCCGCGCATCCACCATCTCGGCTACAATGTCGTCCAGCTCATGGCCGTCATGGAGCACGCCTACTACGCCAGCTTCGGCTACCAGATCAACAGCTTCTTTGCCGCCTCGTCGCGCTATGGCACGCCGGACGAGCTCAAGGAGCTCATTGACACCGCCCACGGCCTCGGCATCACCGTCCTGCTCGACGTCGTGCACTCGCACGCCAGCAAGAACACGCTCGACGGCCTCAACATGTTCGACGGCAGCGACCACCTCTACTTCCACGAGGGTGCCAAGGGCCGCCACGAGCTGTGGGACTCGCGCCTCTTCAACTACGGCAGCCACGAGGTCCTGCGTTTCCTGCTGTCCAACCTGCGCTTCTGGATGGAGGAGTACGGCTTCGACGGCTTCCGCTTCGACGGCGTCACCTCGATGCTCTACACCCACCACGGCATCGGCACCGCCTTCTCCGGCGGCTACCACGAGTACTTTGGCCCCGCCGTCGACGAGGACGGCGTGGTGTACCTCATGCTCGCCAACGAGCTGCTGCACACCCTCTACCCCGACTGTATCACCATTGCCGAGGACGTGTCGGGCATGCCCGGCCTCTGCGTCCCGGTCTCGCTCGGCGGCCTCGGCTTCGACTACCGCCTAGCCATGGCCGTGCCCGACATGTACATCAAGCTGCTGAAGGAAGGCCATGACGACGACTGGGACATGGGCAACATTGCCTTCACCCTGATTAACCGCCGCCACGGCGAAAAGACGATTGCCTACGCCGAGTCGCACGACCAGGCCCTCGTGGGCGACAAGTCCCTGATGATGTGGCTCGCCGACGCCGAGATATACACCCACATGTCGACGCTGACCCCGCTGACGCCCACCATCGAGCGCGCCATGTCCCTGCACAAGATGATCCGCCTCATCACCCACGGCCTCGGCGGCGAGGGCTACCTCAACTTTGAGGGCAATGAGTTTGGCCACCCCGAGTGGCTCGACTTCCCGCGCGAAGGCAACAACAACAGCTTCTGGTATGCGCGCCGCCAACTCAACCTGACCGAGGACCCGCTGCTGCGGTACAAGTTCCTCAACGAGTTCGACCGCCAGATGCAGGTCGCCGAGGAGAAGTACGGCTGGCTGCACGCGCCCCAGGCCTACATCTCGCTGAAGAACGAAGTCGACAAGGTCATTGTCTTTGAGCGTGCGGGCCTGCTGTGGATCTTCAACTTCCACCCCACCAAGTCCTTTACCGATTATCGCGTCGGCGTCCAAGAGTCGGGCGTCTACCGCATCGTCATCGACACCGACGCCAAGGATGTCGGCGGCCTTGGCCGCATCGCCCACGGCACCCGCTATTTCACCACCGACCTGGAGTGGAACAACCGCCGGAACTTTGTCCAAGTCTATATTCCCACCCGGACAGCCATCGTAAGCCATGCCGTTGTGCCCTTTCTGCAGAGCCCAATTACGCTTGCTAACTCTCTCAACCTAGGTGCTGGCCCAAGAGGACACGCTGAGTCAGTAAACCCTGTTATGTATGATGAGCCTATTCAAGCCGAGCGGCGCATGAACAGCCCACAGTTATGTAGTTGTAAAAGGACATGAAAACATAAAAACAGGCATTGCATTGCATTGCATTGATTTGATAGAGACTGAGTCGACTTGATTTTACATGAGTTCTTGGTACACAGGCCTGGAGCATTCATTCATTGCTCGACAGCGTCATGCTGTCGTAGCAGCAGTAGTAGTAGTCGTAGCAGTAGCAGTAGTAGTAGTCGTAGCAATAGGAGTAGCAGTAGTAGCAGTAGTAGCAGTAGAAGCAGTAGTAGCAGTAGTAGCATTAGTCGTAGGGTGCGGAGAGGGGATTGAGCTTCGTTCCTCATCTTTGGCCTGTTTAGCCTGTTTCGTGCGAATCATTCACATAGACTGGTGTCTGAGAATCAGTATCATCAACACCGTCACTCGTGCTTGACATTGCCATTGCGAACCCTCATCGCTGGCGTCTCTGTTGTTGTTGCCGCCGCGGCCGCTGCAGCTGCAGCAAACCCAGGCATCAGCCCCGGCGGCAACTGCTCTGCGGCCTCTTGTTCCTTGCGCGCGCGCGCCTTGCCCAGCAGCCAGTCCGTCAGCGTCACCACTCGGCTGGCCCGGTCGAAGCCGCTGCCCTGCTCGGCATGCTCGATGGTGTGCGTCGCAATGCGCCCCTCGCCGTCGAATGTGAAGATGAACAGGCCGGTGAACTCCTCGCTCGGGTTCAGCCTTAGCATCGGCTGGTCCCCGCCAAGCAGCCGGCTCAGGTTGCGGTTGTTGCTGCTGGAATACTCGGGCGGAAGCGTTGAGGGCGTGAAAATCGCCGGCCCAGCCCCAGCATGCTGTTGCTGTCGTTTCTCCGTCTGGAATTTCACCACCAGCTGCTCATCTGCGCAGCCGTCTTCTTGCCCCTGCCCCCCACCACCGCCACTACCGGCCCAGCTCGTCCGGACCATCTTCTCTGACAGAATGTGTAGCTTGACATTGCCCACCAGCGGCACGCTGCCCCAGGCCACGGGCGCCGTCCACAGAGCCGCGTGGTAGGCGACCCGGCCGCTGACAGTGGGTAGGTGCGGGTGCGTCGAGGGAAACAGGTGCAGGGTCACCGTCGGCGACACGATCTCCGGCGGCAGCGGCGTTGTCGGCTGCAGTATCGTCGGTAGCAGTGGCGACAGCGTGCGTAGCGCTGGTTCAGAAACATTAGAATTTGTCAACCATTCTCAACTAAAACCAGCCGCCTTGACAGCATGTCCCCTTACAATCATCCGTCCATCCATTCATTCACGCACAAAACACGTACTCTTGCCTAGCTTGATTTTCCGCTCGTCCGGCGGCCGGTGGTCATTTCCACACTCGGGCGTCGCCGCCGTCGCCGCCGCCGACGACGATGTCGTCAGCCATACCTCGTGGACAGACCCAGGCAGTCCAGGCCGGACCTGGGCCAGCTGTCTCTTCTGTGTGCGGGGGCTAGAGATTGACGTCGCCGTCGCAGCAGCAGCAGGAAGCGCTCTGCCGCTACTGCACCGCTGTGGCCGTGGCCGCGGCTGTGGCAGTCGAGCGACTTTGCACATTGGCCCGCAACAACTCATCTGTCGCGATCGATCATTGCTCGGATGTATTTCCAACGAGTATGACAAGTTACGTGAATAAAGGGCAAAACATACGCCAATGCCGCCTCTACCAATAGTAGCCCCTCGCCACTCTCCAGTTTCCTCCTCCTCCCCCTCCCCCTCCTCCAAAAGGTAAAGTAACCATGCCTACTATTTACTAATTACCAGGACTCCTTGTCTTAATTTAAAAAAATTGCCCCCCCCCCGTTGGCCAAGGCAAAACTAGACTATTCCCCCCAGGCGGCAGCCCACAATTAGCTCTGGAGGTCTCCTCCAGCAAATCAGGCGCCAAATGGAGTGAATTGTTGGCTGGACCACCAACCAAGCATTGGTTTAACAGTAGTACTTATAATATGCTATAGAGGAAGCTACAATATACAACAATGCTTCTGACTACAAAACAGCCTTGCTTGACTCCTGCTCCCCCTGTCTCATCCCTAACCCTCGATCTGTCCCCCCTTTTCCTCACCTTTTTCCTCACCTCCAGTCCTGATCTGCTCCCTCCTTCCTCCAATGCTGATCTGCTCCCTCCTTCCTCCAATGCTGATCTGCTCCCTCCTTCCTCCAATGCTGATCCGCTCCCTCTTTCCTCCAATCCTGATCTGCCCCCTCTTTCCTCCAGTCCTGTCCCATCTCTACCCCTCAATCCGCTCCAAGGCCGCCTGATACTTTAGCCCAAAATTCACAATCAGGGCCGCGGCCAGGCCGATGCTGACCACAACGGGGCCAATGACGTTGTCAAAGTCCTTTCCACTGCGCTCTTTGATCAGCTTGGTCCTCCAGAGGTAGACGCCCCAGCCCCACATGAGGGCAAAGACGGCGAAGCAGGTGTACACCACTGCCAGCGTGCGTGCGATCGCATTATGGGTGCCCGCGGCGTTGAACAGGCCCAACGACAGGGTCGCCAGCAGGATTGCGATGTGCTGCCATTTGACAAAGGTGCGCTGGTTGGCCAACCACACCTTGGCTTCCACCTTGAGCTTTCCCTGGTCTTTGATCCAATACCTGGGCACCTCCACCCCCGGTGGCACCGGCGCGTCCTCCCAGCCACGGCCCTGTCGGTGGCGTTGCGCATATCGCGAATTTGAAAAGCCGAGGAAGGAGCCGAGGCCGATGTGCGACGAATGAGCCCCGTCCGTGGCTCCTTCGCCCTCGCCCTGTTCGTCGGAGTGCCGGAGTGAGGCCGCGGGCAGCTGTGAAGAAGACAGCGCGACCGACTTTCTCGAGCCGGATGCGTGATGGGTGCGAGGCGAGCCAAAGCGGGCCTTGCCGATCGAGGTTGACGGCTTGGAGGAGCTTGGCATGTAGCTACCGACCGCCAGTTCGTCTGCGGCCGCCTGGGCCTGGCGGTCTTGCTCCTCCTCGAAGGCCGTCTGAGGATCTCGGCGAATGTCGGTCTCCAGCTCGCTGAGCCAGAAGGGGAAGCTGTTGACGTAGTCTTCAAACAGCTCGGCCACGCCGTGCACAAACTTGGAGAACTTGGGCGCTTCTGTCACCAGGTGCGAGCTCATCAAGTCGGCCAGCCAGGCATTGTTGCGCGTGTACTTGGTGTCCTTGACTTTGATCTCGAGGATGGCGTGCTCGAAGCGAGCGATCTCGCCTGTCCTGATGCTGGTGAAGGGGTATTCCATCCTGTTCTTGTCGATGTCATCACGGTGCCAGTCGTTGGGGTCGCGGCACGGACGATCGGCGTCCAAGGCATCCTCTCGGATCAGGGCCACGTCAGCGTCGAGCGAGATGCGGATGCGGTCGTCTCCGGGAATCTGGAAGGCCGTGCGCGTGTACACGGCGCGGAGAACGGGCTCGAGATCCTTGTCGTGGACGAATTCTTGGATCTCTTCGATCGTGCTCTTCAGAGTCTTGACCTGCTCCGATTCCGGCCCGACGCGATCCGCGAGCTTCTGGACCTGCTTCTCCAGCTTGTACTCGCCCTTGAGGAAGGGGATGATGTACTTCTGCTTCAGCTGCACGCGGATTTCGCGGCTGCCTGCCGCCTCGCTGACGACCTTCTTGTTGAGCACAATCTCAGGCTGGTCGGTGAGCTGGCCGCTCCACTGCAGGCGCAGCGACGGCGCCTCGTCGACACCGTCGACCTGGGTCTGGTACAGCTGGAAGGACGGACTGTCGAAGTAGATGGACGTGATGGACGGGTCCTGTTGCGACGAGTCGACAATCTTCTGCGACTGCTTGTTGTACAGGAGCACGGGCAGCCGACGCAGGATGTACGTCTTGACCTCGGTGATGTTGTCGGCGTGGACCCAGAAGCGGAAGGCCTTGTACACGTCCTTGGGCGGCACGCCCACGCTCGACTCGTGGCGGCCCTCGCTCTCGCCCTCGAGGATCTGGCGGGCCCGCGTATACATGCTGGATAGGCGGAAGAGCAGCGGCTCGTAGTCCTCCGAGTTGAAGGGCGTCTGGCTGAGGCGCACCTGCAGCATGGGCCGCACGCGGAAGCGCTGGCCGCGGCGCCGGTCGTGCTTCTTGGCCGCCTTGAGGAAGCCGGTGTAGTTGACGCGGCTGAACTTCCTAAGCTCATTGATCTCATTGGAGATGGCGTCGAGCTCCTTCAGCGTGTCCGAGGCAATCTGCTTCTTCTGCTCCTCGTCCTCGCCCACCGGGCCCACCGTCTTCTGCAGGTTGCCTTCACATGCCGACGTGCGGTCTCGCAGCTCATTGGCCGTGTCGACCTGGTGCTTGTGGACCTTGTCGAGCTGGACGTGGATGAGCTCGTGGACAAAGGTCTCTTCGTCCTTCTCCGTCCACGAGCCGTCAGAGCCGCCGCGGCCCTGGGGAGAAGTCTCCTCCTCACGCAGCAGCTTCTTGAGCTTTTCATACTCGATGTACTTGTCCTTCCATGCCGGGTAGATCGAGTTGGCAAGAGTCTTTCCAAACCTCATATCGACAGGTACTATGTGCAGTATATACGCACAATCACACAATGGGGGGTTGGAGTTGATTTGATTGGGTTAGATTGGGCTCGATTGGATTTGATGTTTATTGGGTTGGATTGCCTTGGATTTGGTTGAGCCGCGTTGGCTTGGGTCGTGATGGCAATGGGAGGAGGAGCTTGCTTGCCCCTGGGCAGCTCTCAGCTCTCAGCACAGACTGCCCCCAAAGCTTGAGCCACGAGCTCTCCTGACTTTGCCTAAGTTACAGGCCCCTCCATCGCGGGGCCGCGCCCCCGAGCCAATCGCGGGCGGGCCGCTGTCAACGTGCCACGGCGTGGCCTTGCGGCGGTGGAGCGCGTTCATTGCACACGCCATCACCCCCGCAGGAAGAGAAGAGCGGACGGCCCAGATTGCCGTCTGGCGCGCGCCGCACTGGGCTCTGAGCGGCCGGCTGGCAAGAGATTACTGCTGGCCACCCTACTGGCCCAGGCACCGCCCAGCCGTGGGCTCTCCCTGAAGTAGATCCACCGGCCTCCGGCGTCGCCAATGGCGCCTCAACGACTAGGCCGGTCCCGGCTGGCAGGCAACTGACCACCGGCCCTTGCCTCCCTCCCCTCCACGCCGCTGCCTCTCGCACGGCCAAGAGGCTAGAAAGAAGATTGATCTCCGTAGCTGGCCGAGGATGGCGGAAGACTCCAGCGCCCTCGTCGACGCCCTGCACGGCGTTCTCCTCGAAATCGGCCAGGCCGCCTACCCGCACGTGCCCAATCCGCCCGGGTGTAAGAAGAGAGCGAGCGTGGCAGTCATCATCCGGGTGCGGCCGCCGTTCACGGCCCTGCCGCCTCCAGCCGCCTCGACCGCCTCGACCGCCTCGACCGCCTCGACCGCCTCGACCGCCTCGACCGTCTCTGTTGACCGGCCCCAGCCCCAGGCTCCGGCCAGCTCAGTCACCGACTTCTTCTCCAAGCCCTGGGTCTCGGCCGGCGACCCTGAGATCCTCTTCATCAAGAGAGCGGGCAGGGCGGGCGACCGCTGGTCTGGCCACACTGCACTGCCGGGTGGCAAGCGAGACCCAGAAGATGCTGACGACATGGCCGCTGCAGTTCGCGAGACGCGAGAAGAGATCGGCCTCGAACTGGATACGCAGGACTGCCTGCGGGTCGGCAACCTGCCTGAGCGGATCGTGGCCACAACGCAGGGGAGGGAGGCCCTGATGGTGCTGTGCCCGTTCGTTTTCCTCCTCACCAGCCGCACCACTCCTTCTCTCCAGCCACAGCCGACGGAAGTGGCCAGCGTACACTGGGTTCCTCTGCGAGCCCTGCTGTCGCCCTCTCTCCGGACGCTGGAGTACGTCGACATCACCAGCCGGCTGGCCAAACGGGGCGGCCCGCTGCTGCGCGTCTTGCTGCGTATTACCATGGGCAAAATGAGCTTCTCGGCCATCTCGCTGATCCCGTCTGAGAGCGTCTACGCATCTCGCGTACCCGGATTCCTGCCGGACGCCGACGCGAAGCCCGGGCGGGTGTCTGGCTGGGCGCAGATGCCGTACGGAGTACCTCAGTCTTCTCAATCAGTCGCCTTCCAGCAGCCCATTCTGCTCTGGGGACTGACGCTCGGCGTGCTGGCAGATTTGCTCGACATGCTGCCGCCCTACAATGCGGTGGCCTTGTGGAGGTACCCGACCTTCACCGTCCTGGATCTTCGTTTTCTTGTCTGGCTTCTGACCTACCGGCTTCGGAAAAACAACGCTGGCGACCTCAGCGCTGGCACTTGGCCGAAAGGCGTGCCCTGGCCAGGCAGGAGGCGGAGAGCAAGCAACACTGCGGTAGATGCAGTCTCGCAAGCTGTTGCCATAAACGAGCAGCCCACTAGGATCGCGGAGAACGACACGGTGGGAATCCATGGACTGCACAAGAAATCAGAATCCGGACATGCGGTGGCCCGTCTGATGAATGGCTACTATGACCGCCTGAACCTGGCGATCGGCGTCTTCCTGGTTTATCGCACCTTGCTAGGAGCCGGCCTGGCCTATTGGTTCATCCGGAGATGGAGGAGGCGCGCGACCGGCCGGCTGTGAGGGCACAGGACGGGGCGTTGGACTGCGGCGTATTACTAGAAACGGGCTGAACACAACACAAGCCAGAGCCTCGATGCTCTTCTGCCTCATCACACCTACGTGCCGCCTATTCTGCTCCACTTGTTCAAACTTCTGATCTGCTTCGTGTGCCGCAAGTCAAGATTCATTTCTTCGAGTCGAATAGACGACGAACAAAGGCCGTCAACGTTGAGACCACCAGCCTAACGTCCTCGACATGAAGTGGACCACCGAAGACGAACTCAGGGTTTGCTTGCGCTCTCTATTCTGCTCACATCGGGCTGACGCTCTCAGCTTGTCCTCCTCGCCCTCGCCGACGCGCCCAAGTTTGTTCCATCTGTCGAGAGAATCCAAGCGGCATGGCGTGAAGTCCCCTTCTCTTACCTTTCATCTACTGACTTGTGACTAAAAGCAAGCGGAAGCCAAGCACCCACAGCGCGCGCGATCAAGGACCGTTTCGTGATCCTGAGAAAGAGGTTTCTGCCTACCGGTGGTGAGGGTGCCAATTCCCGGGCCAGCACCCGAGGAACCGGTCGCTCGCCAGCAAATCCTTCTCCCCTCGCCGCCACTCCTAGCACGCCAGAGAACTCGGTCGACACTGAAAAACAGAGCTTTGCTAGCTCTGGAAAAGCGCGAGCCAAGAAAGGCAAAATGTTTGGCCTCTCCGACTCTGACTCCGACATCGACATGTCTATCGACGACAGCACGTCTTTCGAGTGCGGTGCCATAGATACGCCCACACGTCCGCGTAGCAGCCGCTCTGCCTCGGCCAAACAGCGCTGTTACCATTTGGTCAAGGACGAGATGCTGGACGGGGGCGATGGCGTCAAGGATGAGGCTGAGAAGGAAATTGACACTGAGGATGAGTGGAAGGGGAGCGATGACGGCAAGGGGAGGAAGAGAAAATTCAAGAGGGCACGAACGAAGCTGATGTGAGGTTGGTGCCGTCGCATCGCCGTGCGAGACACAAGATGATCAGTGAATTGAACTGGATTTTTTGAGCAGCTGGTGCTGCAGTGCCTACACACTGGGTTTTTGAACAGCCAGTGCTGCAATGCTTACATACTGTCCTCGTGCCGCAGCGCCGCTTCTCTTCGTCTGGTCGTCTTCTCGCTGTTGCCTTGACCAAAAGTTGCATTCCACTTGGCTTTGGCCCCCACCTACGCCATGCACTGCCCGCCTTACTCTCTCCGACACCCGGCACCTGCTGCAATCCACCCACCACATTACTCGTTCCACCCACCACATTACTCGTTCCACCCACCACATTATTCGTTCCACCCACAACATTTCTCTTTCAATCTGCGCCACCTGCTCCGCTTCTTCCCGCCACCTGCCTTCCCAGTACGTCTGCTTTCGTCAATTTTGACTGTCCGTTTGCCTGTGCCCCGTCTTGTCGTCGTTGTCGCCGCCGCCGCACCCGTTGGAGCCCCACGTTCGCATCAAGGCAACAACGCAACTTTGCAACAGCGCAGCTTTTCTTCGACTCTGACCGACTTTAGCCACAACCAGCTCGTCTGCGCTGAACCGCCATCATGGTAAGAAATGTCGGGCCTCGCTAGCCGTCTTTGCCGCTGACACCTTTGCCGCAGCCTGTTTCCGGGTAAGCCTGCCTGGCCGGCTGTGTAGCCGGCTGCGCACCAACCCCTCGACGCAGGTCGATCTGACGATCTAACGACCTGACGCTGATTCAGACTCTCGGTCAACCCAGAATGTGTGTCTACATTCAACGATCTCAAGCTTAGCGGCAGCAAGGGCGGTCCGAAGTACATCATCTACAAGATCTCCGACAACCAGAAAGAAATCGTTGTCGACGAGGTCGGCAAGGAGGAAGACTACGATGTCTTCCGTGAGAAGCTGATCGCAAAGAAGGACAAAGTCGGCAAGGACCGTCCGTCGTATGCCGTCTACGATGTCGAGTTCGAGCTGGAGGGAGGCGAGGGCAAGAGGTTGGTTGGCAAAGGTCACGCACACGCGGCCATGACACTGACCGCGGCCCAGGTCCAAGATTGCCTTTATTACATACATCAACCAGGACAACACGTCCGTCAAGGTATGTTGTATGCACTTGGCTCAGACACCGCCGCTCCCACCCCCCCTTACGCACAGTCTGACCGGAGTAGTCCCGGATGGTGTACGCCAGCTCGCGCGAAACGCTCAAGAACGCGCTCAACGGGATTGCCATAAACTTCCAGGCCAACGACCCCGATGCGCTGGAATGGGCCGACATTCTCAAGGAGGCCAGCAAGGGCAGGGGCACTGTGTGACAAGACCGCGGAAGGGCGGGCTTCGAAGGCGCAGCCAGCAGCACAAGAAGACCGGACAGCGGACAATGACCAAGGCACATGGCTCACAACATGGGGTGGCGCTGGGTGCGAAATACGGCCATGGCTGGTGCCGGGTGGCCCACCAAGCGACCAATGATGGCGATGATAGAGACGATGCTGTGTCATCGCCTTGCACTGCTGCTTTGAACCAGCATGTGGATAGAAGAGGAGCTTCATAAATCAAGACTTGAGACCGTCAACGCGTATATTCTCGCATTTTGCACTACATTCTCGCATTTGCACGTGTTATTATATATTTGTGCATTCTGTCTGTCCTAGCGGGCGAAGCAGATGGCAAGTAGTCCATTATAACGCCCTGTATTACTAGCACACGAATAATCACCGTACTAGCACAATTCTAGCACACAAATAATCACTGTACAAACACTAACACGATTCTAGCACACGAATAATCGCTGTACCAAGACACGAATAATCACTGTACCAAGACAATTCTAGCACACGAATAATCAGTCGCCAACAAGTGGTCTGATCGCCGAGAGTGGGGCCGCGTCATTTGAAAGAAATCCCTGCCAAGAAATGACCGCGGCAGCTCTCGACTTCGACATTGTTCCTCTCTGCCGCTGCCGACCACCACCGCGTCCCTTCGTGAGCGTCCTACTCCACCTGCAAATCGGGCTCGAAGCTCCAGGCTCGAGCTTTCTCCCCCCGAGCACGCCTCTTTGCATGCTCTAGAGCCCCATTCGACCCCCGCTCGGTCATGTTTCTCCACTCCCTACCCCGTGCGGCTCGTACCTGCACCGCCAGCTCGCGGGTTTGCTCCCGCCAGCTGTCGAATTCCATCCGATGCTACCAAACCACCGCCCAACTGCTCGCGCCCACCTTTGCTGCCTCCCACCAAGCTCCCGTGACCAGCCAGTCACAGTCCCGGTCTGCCCACGCAATCTCGAACCCGACTCTGGCCGGCATTGAAAAGCGATGGGAGGGACTGCCGCCTCAGGAACAAGCAGAGCTGTGGATGCAGCTGAGAGACCGAATGAAGGCTGACTGGCACGAGCTGACGCTGCAGGAGAAGAAAGCTGGTATGTTTTGCTCCGCGCGTAATTGTGCACCACCAGTCGCCCAATTGTGCACCCTCCCGTGGCCCAACACCATCCATGCTAACTGGGAGCAGCGTGGTGGATCGCCTTTGGGCCCCATGGGCCTCGCGCAGAAGACCCGCCGGGGGAGTGGTCCAAGGTGTTGGCGTACTCGGCCGTTGGCGTTGCCATCTCAGCCGCAATCTTCTTTGCCATCCACTCCTTTGCCAAGCCACCGCCCAAGTCAATGACCAAGGAGTGGCAGGAAGCAACGAATGAATACCTCAAGGTTTGTCGCATCCCGTCTGCAATGCTATCGCCCTTCGGCACGGCCGCTAACTGCAGCAACAGTCTGAGAATGTGAACCCCATCTACGGTATCAGTAGCGAAGGCTACTCGGGCAAGGGATATGTACAGAGCAAATCTGCCAAAGCCCAGGGCATCGAATTGGACACAGACGACGAGTAGAGTCAGTGCAATGAGTGCATTTTGTAACTGTTGACAGATGGCCAAGACATGGCATGTGATGCTGGCCAGGGAAGAAAGCTCTGTCTTTCTTTTGTGAATATATCAATGGCATTCAAGTGCCGTTAACATTGGTGCTCTCTTCCTTGATAGCAGCCCTGCTGAGCTTGACTGCTGAGCTTGACTCTGCCAGCTTGGCTCCGCTTCCACATGCACTTCTGGCCCAACCGTGTGTCTCTCTGTGCAGCCTCTTTAGCCCTAGAAAGTATGCTGATAATAAAGAGTTCACTAGCCTAGATATACCTGTTTATGTAGCCTCTTTAGCCCTGTAAACTGTACTAATAATAAGGATTATACTAGCCTGGATATACCTTTTTGTGCAGCCTCTTTGGCCCTTGAACCGTGCTGATGACCAAGATTGCACTGGCCTGGACATGCCTTTTAAGCACAAACTATAACTCAGCACAGTTTCGACTATACCTCAGTACAGCTCCCTACGACAGCAAGTATTTGGCAGCAAGTATTTGGCAGCAAGTGTTTAGCAGCAAGTGTTTAGCAAGTGTTTAGCAGCAAGTGTTTAGCAAGTGTTTAGCAGCAAGTGTTTAGCAGCAATTGTTTAGCCAACTGCTAGCAAGCCTTACGCGAGAATGAATCGGGAATCGGCCATTCGGGCAAAATTGCTCAGCGATTTTGATCAGCGATTTGCGGCGCGTCACGTGACGGGCTTGGCGGCTTCTGCAAGTTCAATGTCGAGTTCGTTTCGAGCTCCTGGCCACACACCACCCACTCCTTCTCTCCACTCAACACCCGCAAACCAGCTGCAAACATGCTCAGGACGTAAGAACGACCCTGTTGGAGCTCTGTGCTCTGCCCTGGCACATGCCGAATCCTGCTGACGCCTCTACAGCGGCTTCGCCCGCGCCTTGGGCAAGTCTGCCCGACCATCACTTGCTCAGCCGTCGGTATCGGCTCTTTCCAAGAAAGCTGCGCCAGCCATCACTACGCGAGCTCAGCGGAGATGGGCCAGCACGGAATCGGCCAAGGATGGCAAGATCCATCAGGTCATCGGTGCCGTTGTTGACGGTATGGCCCGTCTTTCTCCTCACCCCCGGGCGAGCTCCGGACCGGCTGTCTAGAGCTCGCACATGCGCAATCTGGACGAGAAAACATGCTGACACGGTCTACGCAGTCAAATTTGACAGCGACCAGCTCCCTCCGATTCTGAACGCCCTCGAGACCGAAAACGGCGGCAACAAGCTCGTCTTGGAGGTTGCGGTAAGTTATCAACACAATCTATCAGCACACTCTAATCTATCAACACAATCCATCAACACAATCCATCAACACAATCCATCAACACAATCCACTCTAATCAGTACCACGCTAATACTTGGTCTAGCAACACTTGGGTGAGAACGTCGTGCGAACCATTGCCATGGACGGTACGTCTCCTTTCCAACTGCGCCAAAAAAAACACCGCCAAATCGGCTGCTGACACCTTGTCCCAGGTACCGAGGGTCTTGTTCGTGGCCACAAGGCAACCGACACTGGCTTTCCCATCCGAATTCCCGTCGGCCCTGGCACTCTTGGTCGTATCATGAACGTCACCGGCGACCCTATCGACGAGCGAGGCCCCATCAAGGCCGTCAAGCTGGCCCCCATCCACGCTGAGGCTCCTGAGTTCGTTGAGCAGTCCACAACGGCCGAAGTCTTGGTTACTGGCATCAAGGTCGTCGATCTACTTGCTCCCTATGCTCGTGGCGGCAAGATTGGCTTGTTCGGTGGTGCTGGTGTCGGCAAGACCGTCTTCATCCAGGAGCTGATTGTAAGGCCTTGCTACGGTGTTGATTCCTTTGGACCACCTAGCTGACAGAAGACACTAGAACAACATCGCAAAGGCCCATGGTGGTTACTCCGTCTTCACTGGTGTCGGTGAGCGGACCCGTGAGGGCAACGATCTGTACCACGAAATGCAGGAGACCTCGGTCATTCAGCTTGACGGCGAGTCCAAGGTCGCCCTGGTCTTCGGTCAGATGAACGAGCCTCCCGGGGCTCGTGCTCGTGTCGCCTTGACTGGTCTGACTGTTGCTGAATACTTCCGTGACGAGGAAGGCCAGGATGGTAAGCAAAATCCCACTCTCTCCGGCTTCGCTGCCGCTGCCGCCTGCTGACTGGTGCCAAGTGCTTCTCTTCATCGACAACATCTTCCGCTTCACCCAGGCCGGTTCCGAAGTGTCTGCCCTGCTTGGCCGTATCCCCTCTGCCGTCGGTTACCAGCCCACTCTGGCCGTCGACATGGGTCTCATGCAGGAACGCATCACCACGACCCAGAAGGGTTCCATCACCTCAGTGCAGGCCGTGTACGTGCCGGCTGACGATTTGACGGATCCTGCTCCTGCCACCACCTTTGCCCATTTGGACGCCACCACCGTGCTGTCTCGTGGCATCTCCGAGTTGGGTATCTACCCTGCCGTCGACCCGCTCGACTCCAAGTCCCGCATGCTTGACCCGCGTGTGGTGGGCCAGGAGCACTACGACACTGCGTCGCGCGTCCAGCAGATGCTGCAAGAGTACAAGTCGCTGCAGGACATCATTGCCATTCTGGGCATGGACGAATTGTCCGAGGCCGACAAGCTGACGGTCGAGCGTGCGCGTAAGCTGCAGCGTTTCCTGTCGCAGCCCTTCACCGTGGCACAGGTCTTCACCGGCATTGAGGGCAAGCTGGTCGATCTCAAGGACACCATCTCGTCCTTCCAGAAGATCATCAACGGCGAGGGTGACGACCTGCCCGAGGGTGCCTTCTACATGGTGGGCGACTTTGACAGTGCCAGGGCCAAGGGTGAGAAGATCCTGGCTGAGCTCGAGAAGTCCTAATGGCCTGAATGACGCTGCTCCAAGGCCGCCCCCGCTCTCGCTGTGAGGCGGTGTCGGTGGTGGTTATGGTGGTGGCGTAGACTAGAGACCAAAACGCAGGCTTTTCTTATCTTTTGTCTTGGCGGGAAGGCTGGGGGAGCAGGAGAGCAGGACGCGCAGCCAGCTACAATTTTCTCCCTTGTACATGAATACAATCCATGCTCGCTCGCCTCCTACACGTGGCTCTTTCTCTCTTTTTTTCTCTGTGTGCGTGTGCGTAGAGATGGAGAAAGATGATTGTGTAGAGGTGGGGAAAGATGATTGTGTAGAGATGGGGAAAGAGGGTTGTGTAGAGATGGGGGAAGGGAGTTGCTTTGCGGTTGTACCGAGCTGCCTTGTTTCTGAATCGTACTACTCATGTAGTGGTGTACTGTAGATGTGATGTACAGCAGAGAAAGCAAGAATGGAAATCTACACAGACAGCTAGATAGACGGGTGGATGGACAGTGTCTATATACACATGCAATATATCATGGGATGGCCATGACTATGGCTATGGCTATGGCTATGACTATGGTACATACAGCATTGTACAGTACAAGTACAGTACACGCGTTTTCTGCATCAGCATTTCCCACCTCCAATCTCTTCCATCCCCCTCTCACCGCAACCTCCTTCACAGCTAAACCCACACCCCCCTTCACAGCTCAAACCCCTATTCTTCTCACTACATTTATTCCTCCTTTGCTTTCCACAATCGGTATCACAAAAAGAGAAAAATAAAAAAACGACGACAAGTCGCGAATGGGATTGAGTGGAGATGGTGGTACATTTTTCTTTTTTGGTTCCCCAAGACACCTTCCCCCGATAGTTAGTGGTAGCGGTAGTCGCAGTAGTAGAGCACCGTGCCGAGGGAGAATAGCCATGGTACATTGCGCGGGGTATGGTCGCTGAATCGCTGCATCGACAAACAAAGTGGGTGCGTGTCATGGCATCCCTGCCACTGTCAAGCCATCTAGAACACTGCGCATTCTCGTGTCAGCAATCGGTCGTGTCTACGTCCATAAGGGGCCAAACTTACTACCACCGCCCATGCCACCGCCCATGCCACCCATCGGTGGCGCAGGCTTCTCTTCGGGAGCATCGACAATCGCCACCTCGGTGGTGCCGAGCAAAGAAGCCACGCCAGACGCATCGACTAGAGCGGTCCGGACCACCTTGAGCGGATCAACAATACCAGCCTTCAGCATGTCGACGTATTGCGCATTCGCCGAGTCATAGCCAATGTTGAAGTCCTTGGCGTGCTCGTCCATGAGCTTGCCGATGACGACGCTGCCCTCGAGGCCCGCGTTCTCAACGATGCGGCGCGCCGGTCGCTGGATGGCGTTCTTGACAATGCTGACACCAAGGCCTTGGTCGAAGTTGGCAGTCTTGATGTCGTTGAGCGACGACACTGCCGCCTTGACCAGGGCAGTGCCACCTAAGTTCACGAGTGAGCAACAGGCATAGGCAGAGCGGTGGGGCAATAGCATCAAGACTCACCACCGGGCAAGATGCCCTCTTCAACGGCAGCGCGAGTGGCATTCAGCGCATCAACCACACGGTCCTTCTTCTCGCCGACTTCAACCTCGGAAGAGCCGCCGACCTTGATGACGGCCACACCGCCAGACAGTTTGGCCAGACGTTCCTGCAGCTTCTCCTTTTCGTATTCGGCTGTAATATAGTTGGTTAGCTCTAAATCGTCGAGGACATGTAAAGAGGGGGAACAAGACACGTACAAGTCGATGCATCGGCCATGACGCCGCGGATCTGCTCGCAGCGCTGAGCAATGGCGTCCTTGCTGCCTTCGCCGTTCAGGATGATGGTGTCCTCCTTGGTGATGACAATGCTGCCCGTCGAGCCCAGCATGTCGGGCGTCGCCTTCTCCAGCTTGACGTCGAGCTCGTCGGTGAAGACGGTGGCGTTGGTGAGAATACCGATGTCGCCCAGGATGCTCTTCCTGTTGTCACCGAAGCCGGGGGCCTTGACGGCGGCAACCTGCAGCTGGCCACGCAGCTTGTTCAGGATGCACACAGCCAGGGCTTCGCCGTCAATGTCCTCGGCAATGATGACCAGCGGCCGCCGCAGCTGCGTCGATGCCTCGAGCGCCGGAATCACGTCCTGCACGGCTGAGATCTTCTTCTCCGACAGCAGAATCAGCGGCTTCTCAAACTCGATCTTCTGCGACTTGGCATCGGTGATGAAATAGGGCGACACAAAGCCGCGGTCGAAGCGCATGCCCTCGGTCACCTCGAGCTCGTCGTCGATGGTCTTGCCTTCCTTGACCGTGATCACACCCTCTTTGCCCACCTTCTCCATGGCACTGGAGATGAGATCGCCGACGTGGGTGTCGCCGTTGGCCGAGATGGTGGCCACCTGGGCAATCTCGGCCGACGTGGTGATGTCCTTCTTGTTCTTTTGCAGGAAGTCCACCACCGCATCGACCGCGGCCTGGGTGCCTCTACGCAGGTCCATCGGGTTGCAGCCCGCAGCCACGTTCTTGACCGTCTCGGAGAAGATGGCCGACGCCAACACGGTGGCCGTGGTGGTGCCGTCGCCCGCCGTCTCGTTCGTCTTCGACGCCACGTCCTGGATCAGCCGAGCTCCCAGGTTCTCGAACTTGTCCTGCAGCGTGATGCTCTTGGCCACAGTCACGCCATCTGTAGTGTTGCTGCGTTAGACGACAGAGCCGTGTGGCATGGACACGGTCAAGACTTGCCTTTGGTGATCTTGGGCGAGCCGTAGCTCGACTCGATCAGCACATTGCGGCCTTTGGGTCCGAGCGTGGTCGACACAGCTTTGGCCAGGGTATCAACGCCTTTCAGCAGCTGTGCCCGCCCATCAACCCCGAATTTCAGCTCTTTGTGGGCCAAGCGGATCTGCTGTATACTTCGGCCCGCGGATTTGGAGTATGGCGACGCAGCAGAGAGGGAGGAGCGCAGACCGGAGGAGAAGGCGCGCTGCATGGTGACTGGCTAGCAATAAAAGGAATGGCAGAGAGATGGCACTTGAAGAGGGAGACAGCGGTGATGTCAGGTCACACACGAGGGAAATGAGTCGATGAGTCCAGAAGGAGAGTGCAGGATGCCGGTTTCTAGAGAATTCGGGAAAAAAGAATCGTGTCGAAGATCCAGTGCGGTGGCCCACACGCGCCGGTCGCGCAGTCTGCGTTGAGGCAGCTCCGACGGACGACCAGTCGCCGCCGCCGCCCTTGCCAGGCCCAGTGTCACAGTTCACACCCGTCGTATGTCGTGCCCATCCGCAGCTTTCAGCTTGATCATCACATCGTACAACATCAATCATTCGTTTTTCTCGTTCTGCTAGTTTTCCGGCCCGACGGTCATCAGACCCAGTAATACCAAAAGCGCTGTGAGCTAGCCCACACATTGACTAGATCGAGACCATTCGTGGAAATGTCTACTAGGAAGCTCACCCAGCATCCGTTGCTTGAGAAATGGCAAGCACCCTTGGCCGGAGACACAGCCTCAGAAGCTGCCCTGTAGACAAGGCTGATTCTCGAGCTTAGCGCCTGTTTATACCTGGCAACATGTTCAATTTTGACAAGAGTGACAAGGCTAGTCCTCGAGCTTAGCGCCTGTTTCTGCCTGGCAGCATGTTCGGATTTGACAAGAGTAACCGAGTCCTTTGAATTGAATCAGCCTTGCGCGCTATGCTTCTTGCTATCTTCTTGCTTTTGTTTTAATTCCGAGGCTTGAGCACCCACCACGTATTCTAGCAACACCTCCAGCTCCCAGATTGCCAATTAACAAGTAGCAAAACTCCAGAATGACAGCTCTATATGACCCCATCCAAGCCAGTTTCGAAAATGCGGCCCGAGACTTCAAAGCCAGCCTGAGCGATCAACAACTTGTCAGCGAAATCCTCAAGGTCAAGACAGTCAACGATTTGTATGATTTCACCGATCTACTCCAGAAAGAGCAAGCAAAAAGTGGCCGTCTTCGCAACCTGAATCGAATTCAGCCCTTCTTAGGCACTCTTCGGAGCTACGCTGAGGTCATAGAGGTTTTTATGCAGGCGAAACAGGATGTCCTTAGCCTTGTCTGGGGCCCAATTAAGCTCCTCCTTCAGTGGGCTGACAGTATGAAGAAGTCATTCGATGCTATCGTCGACTCACTCGCAGATATTAATCTGCTGTTACCAGAGTTCCAAACTGCCAGATCCCTTTTTGACGCCAATGACCTGATTAAGGATGTCCTCGTGCTATTTTTCCGAGACATACTGGATATTTACCTCATCGCACTGAAGTTCTTCCGAAAATCTGGTAGGTTTCGTCTCTCACCGTTAGCATGTTATACTCTGAGAATCTAGGGACTAACATATATCAAACTAGGCTGGAAATCGATCTTCGACTCTATGTGGACAAAACAACAAAGCAAGATCAATCTTGTCAAGACCCAGATTGAGCGGCATACTCGCCTTCTACGTCGCGAAATCTCATTAGAGCATATTCAAGAAGCTCACAATACTTATCTCCAAGCTCGTGAGCACTATGAGAGAACAGAGAAGTCCTTCATCCGGCAGGAGTACCTCGCCATCAAAGCTGATGTATCCCCGCAAACCTATGAGCAGAGGTTGGATAATTTGCATGCCCGTACATGCCGAGGTACAGGACAATGGCTGCGGTCAGATACAACATTTACCAAATGGCTGGATAAGTCAGAAATGTCAGCGAGGAGCCTATGGTTGCACGGTATTCCCGGTGCAGGTCAGTGTCCCGTTTACTCGATCTAATTATGCTGTCTCTGAAAACTGACGGAACTGGCAAACAGGAAAGACCTTTCTCGCAAGCATCATTGTTCACGAGACAAAACAGCTTCAGGAGACAAGGACAATCTATGCTTTTTTGAGTGACGCATTGCGGAGCACCATTTCCGCGCTTTCAATTCTGCATTCGTTTATATTCCAGCTATCAGCCGGCCATTACGAACTAGAAGAGGTGCTCTGTACCTCGAACTACGAGGAACTGAAGTCCAGTGTTGATGCAGCCACCGATTTACTGCAAAAGCTTCTTGTTTGTGCCGGTCGCACTACCTATATCGTTCTTGATGGTTTGGATGAAATCGACCAAAGAGAGCGTTCTCGTCTCTTGATCCAACTTCTTAGCATTTCGCAGACTTGCCTGGAGGCCAGAATTGTCATCATCAGCAGGGCTGAGGCAGACATTGATGATTTACTGAATGGTCTTCCATCGATTCGGGTCGACAGCCGAAACGCCGACAGTATTCAGAAGTTCGTGACTCAGCGCACTCGAGAGTGGTTTTCCAAGTGCGACTTTCTACCCGAAGCGCAGTCTGAGATCCAGGTCTTACTGGCACCATTGGCAGCCATAGCAAAAGGTACTTCACTTCTTACTTGAACGATACAAGAACTGACGAGCGTGAAGGCATGTTTCTTTACGCGGATATTGTCCTAAACTGTATGGATTCTTTGGACGACATGGACCAGATCCGGGAAGAGCTAACTGTCTTACCGAAGGACTTGGATGCAGCGTAAGATACAAAGAGCTTCCACTAAGAGTAAATCTCCTTACAAGTCTCAACAGATACGCCAGAGTTCTCGCTCGAATCAATGGTCTGCGCCCGCCGCTGAAGGACAAAGTCCGAAGAATCCTTGGCTGGATTGCTTGTTCACCAACGCCCCTGGAGCTTCCTGAGATCGAGCAAGCTCTTGTTGTCAGTCGTGCTGGTGTCAATGGCGATTGTAAGGTCATGGCAGGCCTCCATTTGCCCAGGATCTGCGGACCTATCGTGGAGGTGGTTGATGAATATGTCCAATTCGTCCACTTCACGGTAAAAGAGTAAGCATCTGCAGCTAGTAGTAGCGGTGATGAACATCTCAAACTCAACGGTTACAGGTACATGTTTAGCCCCAAGATCAACGGTCACATAAACCTCACAGATGCTACCCTAAGCCTAGCGACTTGTTGTGTCACATATCTTTGTCAGAGACACCACTATCCCGACTTGACAGATGAGAATATGGACGAAAACATCTTGTCTGGATCATACCGACTCCATAACTTCGCAGCAGCCAAATGGATTCAGCTTGTGCAACATTATATTCACTTGAATCAGGACAAGGAACCAGCTGATGACCTTCTCATTGTCCTTGAAGTACTCAGGGAAAGATGTTCGGAAACGCATATCGACGACCCCGATACCGCTCAACCCAGCTTAAGGATCTTCAAAGCAAAGTCTCCACTGTATAATATGCTGTGTAAAGCGGCCCAATTCCGTCATCTTTGTTCAAAACGTGATTTTGACATGAACATAGGTGCGAAAACAGATCCCTATAGCCTCGTCTCCATCTATATTAATTCTACTAACCTTCTGTAGGTTCAGGTTGGTTACATCTCGATCCTCTAACTTTATCAGCCCTGTCAGTACGCATTCACAATCGGTTCAAGCGATTCCCATGCCGATATGTAAAACATGAGAACTGTTATTGTGAGCCCATGCGGAGGCACTATGGTCTAAGATCCTTCAAGTGCGGATTCTTAAATTGCCCCTTTCACCGTCAAGGTTTTGAATCGCTTTCCGAACAAAGAACTCACATGAAGTACCATGATCGCCCATGGAACTGTAGTGACCCAGACTGTGAGTTTTCAGAGGGGGGGTTCCTCTCACGCAAAATGCGAGATGCCCACTTTGAGCGGTATCACGTTGAAGCTAAGTCCCAAACACTGTCGGACTGTGTGATTACCGATGCAGACGAGCTACAACCCGTCTTATTTGACCTAGTAAAAGCAGACAATGTGGACACTGTCAAGAGCCTTAAGAGTCAAATCGACACTCTTCCCAGGGACGTTAGAAGTGCGCTAAGCGAACTGGCGGCTTCATGTGGGTCATGTGCAATGGTCGACCTTCTTGCACCATTCAACAAAAGTATATTTCCTTCCAATCTCCTCAAATGCTCTATTAGGGCAATGAATATGGAAGTATTTAGCCACTTATTGTCTAGGAGCAAAGATTGTTCTTGTCAAAATAGCTTTTTTGACCATTTTGGTCGCGGGTATATTAAAGTCCTTCCTGAAGTGTTGGAGTCTGACTCTGAAGAAATCTATCGTGAATGGGCAAGGCACGCCGTTCTCGAAGATTATTATGCCATTAAGAAGCTTAATACCGTGTACTTTTTGGGTGGCACCTTGATCCTGGCGACGTCTCGAAATCCTGATAGAGAAGACTTTCTCCTTGCTTTCTGGAAAGAAATCGGTGCCCACAAATTGTGGGATGTGAATAAGTTTGGCGACGGCCTGATCAGTGTTGCAAGCACGACATGTTCAATCAGGCTCGCCAAGTACTTTCTGGACCATGGCGTCAATGTTGATTTCAGGCGTAGTAGCTATTATCTGACTGCACTTCATTTTGCAGCTCGGAGCACCACTGCTGCGGGCGCAGAAATGATGCAATTCCTGCTACTCCAGGGAGCAGATCCTGAAGCTAGAGGGTCACGCGCCAAATTGAGCATAGGGGAGGAAAAGGGCGCAAGACAGACTTCGAAATGGCTTGGAATATCTTGGGAGGAGCTTGTTGCCCAAACTAGGGCAGCAAGAGCTGATGGTAACAGTTTATCATCAAAAGGCGGTCTGCCGCTGCCTTAATAGGGAAAAATACCTATGTGATTTTGGGGTATTCACATACCTACCTTTATATCTTCAACCCGGTATATTTCGAGGAACGCGAAATAAAACACTGATAAGAACAGAGGGGGCCTCTGAAATGCCCCAGCAGCTAAAATGCTCATCTGTGTTTGACTATCGGACTCAGGAAGACAGGGACAACCTAAGTTTCTGTGCTTTACCGTCAGTCGTTTATTCTCATGAGGGTGCCTCCTGATTCATGGCTAACCTCCCATTGATAATTTTCGATGTTTGTTTGAGATGCACTCGCCGAGTTATTAATGGACTGATCAATGATCTTGAGCTTTTGTTCTTGGATCCATTGGATGTACTGTGTGCGCGTGACGAAAATGAGTCAGCGGTTCCACTCGCGCAGCCCAGAACTATCAACTGGACAATCGCTTACAGTTTCAATTGTATCGGGTGTGATATATTTGGTTATCACGACGGCTCGGTCCTGTCCTAGCCTATGTACTCGGTCCACTGCTTGTGCTTCAGCCATGGGATTCCACTGCGGCTCAATCAGGTGCACGTGATTGGCGGGAGTTAGGTCGACTCTAAAATTATAATCAGTATCAGGAGTGTGCACCAGGTAGCTTTGGTACGAAAATATTCTTATATGTTCTTGACTTACCCTTCTCCAGCACTACCAATACTCGCGAGTAGGACAGTGCAGGCTGCGTCATCGTTGAACCGAGACATCGCTCTCTTTCTGTTTTCAAGGCTTGTCTTTCCATCTATCCGTGTGAAGCCGAACCCGGCGTTGCTGAGCGCTTGCTGGATCAAGTCGAGCATTTTTGTCCAGTAACTGAAAACGACACTAAGACAACAAATTAGTCAAGGTTGAAATTGGTCAAGAACTTCGTACCTCTTGGCCGGTCTTCCCGGCGAAGTCTCGAGAGCTACATCGTCGTTCTGTTCGTCATGGAGATTCTTTAAGAGAGCTTCCACCTTCGCGGACGGACGTATGGACGCTGGTGCGGGCCAAGATGAGCCAGAACCCTCACTCTCACTGAGCACTTTCATGCAATTCGGACACCTAATAGGAGTGCCTTGGCTTGAAATGTCTTCGATCTCCAAGTCACAATTTGCACAGACTGAATGCTCAGAGCTAGTCTCATAGACTTCAGATGTGAGACAATCAGCCCCTTCAGCATTAACTTCGCGGATGCAAGTTTCCCCCATGAAACGATATATCATTTCCCAGTCAATCGACTGACTGTCTCTTGCCTCCCAGGCTTCCAAGGCGGATCGAGGTAAGAGCTGAGCTCCATGGTCGCATATCAATCTCAGAAAGTTGATTAACGAGAGAATGCTGTCTTCCTTGTACAGCTTGTCCTGTGGAAGGAGTGCCTTCTTCCCTATCTCCCCTTTGGCCAAATTTGCACATCTGTCTTTGAAGAATTCGTAGAGTTCCTGGTCTGTCCGATGAAGTCTAACTTCATTAGTCCTCTCGGTCCGCTTAGGAAGCTCACATGCATCCTGGAGCGCACTCTTCGTCCGGCGAAGGCAAGTACTGCGGATGAGATCTTCAAGACTTTTCAAACTATGTTTTTTTGCTTCTCTGAGCGGTTTAGCTATCCAGAAATCAAAGATTGGTTTGTCGTGGAATGGTGGCACACCGAGAAAGCTCAGCAGTGCCCCATAATCATCGAGAGAATTCTGAATTGGTGTCCCTGTCAGACACCAACGGCGTTGAGCATGAACCGCGCAGGCGGCCTTGTATATCTGAGAGGAGCGATTTCGAATGTGGTGTGCTATTAGCCTGTCATGAACAACTCATCACAGCCAATAATTGACAACAACTGAGGCTGCACTACTAACCTTCGTCAAGGACAACTCGAAACCATTTCGTTGAATAGAGTGCAGAATTGCTCCGCCATTCAGACCGCAGTGTTTCAAATGTTGTTAAGACAATATCCACATTCTCGAGTGTTGGAGAGACGAGCCGTCGATTGGATCCGTGATATACCATGGCCTTCAGTTGGCCATCATGAACATGTCTTGAGGAAAAGTCAGGGTCAAGTTGGAGAGACTTATTCCTGCTTCTAGGATGACGCACCTTTTGATCTGTTGGATCCAACCAGGGATTGCTAGAATATTGTTAGCGGAGACTCTGGAGGCATCTCTTACCGCATTGGCCTACTAGATTTTGGCGTTACAATCAGCGTCGTATGAGGCGTTCCTTTCTGGTCATGGGTCTCCTGCTCATCAAGCATGTCAAGTGACGAACAGATCAGAGACAGGACGCTCAAAGATTTCCCCAGGCCCATGTCCTTGATAGATAATCAGTCAATCATTGCGAGAGAAGTCTGAAGAACTTACATCGGCGAGCACACCCGCTCGTACAGCAGCTGGAATCTGCTCGCACTTGCCGGTGATTTTGTGACGGTATCTGATTATATATGTCAATTGGGCATCATTAATATTGCTAGACGTATTGGACACTGACTTGGCTAGTTCCCCAGGTCGACGAATAGACTTCCAGATAGATGGGAATGGTCCATTGTCGATGATCCCAGACTCTTTCCAGATCATCATAGAGAGAGCTATAAGCTGGTGACTAGAAACTCATTAATTTTCCTGTTCAAATTGCGGCTGCTACTTACTTCTTCAAGGTTGACCGGAGACGAGGGCTGGCAATAAGCTCACCCAGAGCCTGAATCTCGGTAGGACAGTCAAACAATTTCATGATCCTACTCTTCTCGCTCTCATTTAGTATCTCGGGGGCTTTGATATTTGAGCACCCGAGGGATATTAATAATTCTTCAATTACTGGCAACTGGCCTCCTGGACGGATGAGATATTGATGATTATAGTATTCAGTTTCTGGCTCAAACTCGCTGGCGAAAGGTTGCTGAAGGCACAGACCTGCACTTGAGAGAAAGTTACCAACGGCCTCCCTTTCGCTCTTGAGCCCATAGACGGTGATTCGTAGTGAGCATTCGCGACTGATGAAAGGACTCTTGATTTTCAGCGACTTGGAAGTTTTTGATTTGGAGGAAGGTGCGGTCAAGTTTGCTCTTGTCTCCACACTAAAGTCTTGAAGTAACCTGACTAGAGAGGGTAACTCCAGAAGGCCGGCGTACTTGTTAGTATCCTGGAGATAGAGCTTGAATATATTCCCAGATTGCCGTATTTCCACAGGCGTCATATTATTGCCATCGTCAGGGATGAATGAGGATAGAACGTCTGCGACAATCTATAAAAAAAATCAGAATACGATATTGGCAGGATGACAAAGAGGGCTTACGACTCCAAAGCACGCATCGGACCGCGGCATACCAAGACCCTTTGGGGTTGGATTTGAACCTGAGACTCAGTATCAGAAACCATAGCGGTAACATGGGTGTTGACTGACTCATATTACTCTCCTCGTTGCTAGGACTTAGGTCATGAGGCCTTGAGGTAGATATGGGCGAAGAGCAATCTTCAGGGACGCAAGCCCAATCAGCCATAGCACTCTCTTGCTCTGACGCTTCAAATCCTAGCGTGTCACCATCGGCCGGCTGAGGCACCATAAAAGAACTTTGCCAGGCGTCTGAAGAGAAGAGGGGCGTTGCTGATGTTACAAGCTCTTCTTGCAGACTGAGTTCTATATCCGCATCATTGCATGTCCATAAGGAGTACGGTACGGAATCGGCAGGAATGTGGAAATTAGGCAAGTCATCTGCGGTCGCCGTTGATCCTGGCGCATATGCATAGACTGCAGCATCTTGAATTGCGGTGGGAGCGGTCACTCCAGAACCGAATGGGTGCCACCACAAAGTCGGCTCTGCGGCAGAATGCGGTAAGGTATCAGAAGTCGCCTCCAAAGCCGATTGAAAGCATTCATCTGTGGCTCCACGGAAGGGAGGGTTAGCACAATTCGACCACGACGTGTCTGTTCCATTGCCATATACCAGGCCGACAGCCTGATCACACGGTTTCTTGGCACTGGTCCGGAGTTGATCCAAATCTTCAGTAGCTGGTCTTTTCGTGCCGATTAAAGGGTAAAAGGAGTCCCAAACCCCATTAGTTTGCTCTTCCATCCTGTACAGGAAGTTTGCATTGCATGAACAGAAGGGCAAAGTTGAAGGCAAAAGAATTTGACGCATGGAAGACGCCTAACAAGCCAAAGATGTGAGCGAAATGAGCCTCAGTCTATATAGCACAGCCACAATGTTTTGTCAGTAAAATGCTGATCCTAAGTACTCACCGCATGATCTGGAGTCAGCCTAGCGGTATTCTACCGTTGAGGAAAAGAAGCCAATACAATACGGGAGGATTTATAGTAGTACGTGTGGGGGTTTGTGGCTTGTTCTGGGCTCTTCCTGTGGCCCTTGCGGTCGTCAGCGTAGGGCCACCCAATAGCTACAAGGCTGTCAAGGATTAGTTAAGACAGAGATGGGGCCCCGAGGTAGACCCACTGCTTGACAGGTGGGTGCCCAGGTGCCCACCCAGATCCAAGTTTCAACCATCACAGAGTTACAGCACTTGAACTCCTACACCCGGGCATAAATGCGGTCGAGGTCCTCGCCCTCAATGCCATCAAACTTCTCCTTGACCAGCGCATCAATGGCCTGGTCAATGTCGTCGTCGCCGTCAAAGACGTCATACCAACCTCGAGTATGGTCTCTCGACAGCAGGGCGGCGGCAACCTCTGCCGTAGTAGCTCTACTGGTCTTGCCCCTGGCCGACGTACGACCGATTAGAACCTTGCCCGCGGGCTCGTCGGTCAGCGTGCCGGGGCGGAGGTTGATATCTTGGAAGCTGGGATCGGTCTGCCTTCGCTTGTGGGCCAGGGCAGCCAAGTGCTCGTCGGCCTCGACCTTGGCTCGGAAGTAGTGAGGCAGGATCTCGGTGTTGACCTTGTTAGCGGCATCCTTGTCGGCCTGCGTCCACCACTTGGGCGCTCCCTTTCTGGATGCAACGTAGCTGACGATCAGGAATTTCTTGACGGCCGGGTCGTTGACAGATGCGGATATGTAGGCCTTGGCGGCAACTTCATCCACCGCTTTTGTTCGTGCTGGTCCGCCCTTGCCACCGGCGCCTGCAGGAAAGTGGTTAGTATAGTTCTAGCAGCCCTGTTTTTCTTCTATCCCTCTCTCTACTTACCCGCGCTCCAGACAACGATAGTGGGCTTGACTTGGTCCAGCACGCGCTTCGCAGCGGCCTCTTCTGTCACATCGTCGAGTGAGTCGATGAGGACGTCCAGGTGGCCTGGCTGGCCCTTGCCAGTCTCGAGAATCTCTTGTTTGTGGTCAGGATTGCGCACCACAGAGGTCACACTCCAGGATTTGGCCAGCAGCAGCGGTGTTAGCTTCAATGCAATCTTCCCATGGCCGCCCAAGATGAGGACTTTATGGCTCGCCATATCCGTGTATTGGCTCAATAATAGATGGACAAATCTCTCTGCTCCATTTCCGGAGCTTGCCCTCCCTTTTAATGTGTAAGAAATGGCTGAGTAATGGTGGTGATGGTGTAAAGAATTGCGTCATCGTGCGGAGGAATCAAGTTGGTAATTCCCGAAACACGCGAGAGCGGCTAGGAGGGCCGGCGTAGACAGCGACATGATGTAAATGGGGTACATCGGAATGGGATTGCAATCATTTCTCATATTCGTTGCTCCACCTAACTACCACCATACTTGCGCAGCAACTGCTTCAGTATTCTCATCGCACTGCTCCTATAACCCCCGCCACCAAAAATACTACTGTGATTCAAATGGTGATAACTCTCGTACAGTGCACACCGATCGTCGTACTCGCTGGCGGGTTCCGTTTTGGCGACTATCTGGTGGTACTGGTGCCAGAAGGACGCAGTGCTGAAGCCGCCAAATATGCGCATGATCCCGAATTCATACTCGTGGTGGGCGTAGCAGGCCGAGGGGTCGAAGATTACGTCTTCGACGGGGGCTCTATCTTCTGCTTCTTCTTCTTCTTCTTCTTCTTCCTCTGCGTCGCCCTTGTCTTTTGGAGCTTGAATACTACCACTACCACGCCGGCCAACAAAGCGGCCCCTCCCTTTGTTCCCTGCCCAGAGATCACCATGGACGATGACGGGGACAACACCACGAAGATGGCGGTCGCCGAGCAGTCGTGGAACGACCTGATTGACGACCTGGTCGACCAAGCTCCGCAGCTCGGCGTCGGGCCCGTTGTTCCGCTCGTGCGCCTCGAGGATCATCAGGAGCCGGTGCTTAGCGAAGAAGTCGGCCCACGAAGGCGTGAATGTATTGCGTTGCGGGGTATCGCCGCAGCAGGTGACAACGGGGAAGCCGAATTGTGGAGAGTTGAAGCCAGCGGGGATGGGCGCGGGTGTAGAGTGGAGCGTTGCGAGTTTCTGTGCGAGGGTCAGGTGGCGCAAGCCTTTGGAGTTCCTGCTGCTGCTGCTGCTGATGTTGCTGTCCGTTTGGCGGCCGGTGCGCGGTGATATATTGCTGTGGCCTGGGTTCAGGTCAAGGAACTCAGTGACGAGGAAATACCCGCGGCCTTGGTCAAGAGGGCCCCAGGCAATGGGCCGCGGGCATAGCGAAGGGACAGCGCTGTGGATGGCGCTGAGACTGGCGTGCTCGCCTTCAAACATGACAGCTGCGTTGGGCGAGGTGGATGTTTTGACAAAATACGACGTGTCAGGAGTGGTGATGCGGGCGCTCGACGCGAAGCCGGATCCGCCATGTGGCTTGATCGTGGCTGTGGCTGGCGAGAGCGAGAGAGCGTGGACAATTGCCGGGTCTATCGATGAGGCGGGCATGGCGATTGGATTGACCAGTTGGCTGCGAAGCTAGTGGCCGGTGGTGATGGTGCGCATGGCGCTGTGACAGTCTTTGTCCTTTTCTGTTACTTGACTGGCGACATCAGATTCCATGTTGGAGTGATGCAAGAATGACGTAGTTGAGGAATTTGCTGGCCTGTGAGACGAAAGAGAGCAAGGAATGGTGAGTCTGTATTGTCTAGACGGCCGCCATTTCAAAGGCTGCGTGTACAGATACAGGAATAATGGGCCTTGGTTTGGGATATTGGCTTCTCAAGCTTCGTTGGATGACGTAGGGAAATGCTTCGGACGCTATGCATGCATACTGTGGAATAATCGGCCTTGGTTTGGGAAATTAATGCTTCAAACGCCCGGACGCTATGCATGCATATAGTGGCATCACCAATCCAGACCAGTGGGTTCATTTGCGAGGCTTCGTCCCCTCAGCGTCACTACTCACCCCACTATCGCTCGCACCAATGCCCCTCTTCTTATTCCTCAGCGTCTGGCCGGGCCCTTGGAACCTGGGCTTCAGCTCGTCACTAGCAATCGGCTCTCCATTGGCATCCTTGCGCTTCAGCGGGCTCAACTCGTAGCCAAAGAAGAGCTTACCGGGCGGCAGTCGTAGTGGTTGCGGTCCATTGACACGTGGAGGCCGCGGCGGTCTATCAGGATTCGTTGAGCCGCCTGCAACCGGGGTCGATGCCTTGGGGGTCGGAGTTTTCGACCCTCGCTTCAGGGTGTGTCCGCCGGTGAGGAAATTCGAGGAGACCGCTTTCGCCCCCTTGGCCGCTTCTATCGCCGAAGGCGCTATGCTTGCGTAGTTGATTGAATGGGCCATGGTGCCCTGGGAGTGCACCTGTCCGGCCTTGGGCCGGCCGATGCCGCTGGCCGGCGTGCTGGTGCCGCTCTTTCTCTCGGGCTCTTTGTAGCCCACGGGCGTATCAAAGTCGACTTTAAGGTCGGTCTCCATTGTGACAATGCCGTGCGTGTTGTGGTCTGGCTTGACCTCGACTACCGCAATGTCGTAAATCTGGTCGTTGTAGGAAAAGGAGAAGATGTCGCCCTTGGTCAGGCACGAGAAGCCACGGAAGGCATTCTCGAGCACCGCTCGCGGGTCCGAGATGTCGAGAAAGTCGGCTGATTGCGGTTTCAGTTTGATGTAGTCGCCGGGCGGCAGGTCGGTGGACTTGATCTGGACCAGATCGCCGGGCTCGAGGTCGAGCGTGCGCATCAACTGTTTCAAGTCAGCACACTGGCTTTGTCAATCGCCGCCCGTCTTGCGGTTGTGCCCACCCATTGTGGCAGGTATATCCTGCCCTCTTCGGCAATAAACTCCAACACTCCAGCATGCGTCCTCTTCTCGGCTTGGCCATTGATCAATTCGAAGATCATTGGATACGTGATGTGCAGCCTCGTCAGCTTTTCCAGAGCCGACGGCGGCAGGAAGACCTTGCCGCCATAGTTGACGTCGGCTCGGTCGGGGCCGTTCATCATGACGACGGGATAGCAGCGGTAGTACTCGTCGAAGCGGCGCGTGGAGAAGCCGACGGGCGGCCGACGCATGTAGCCGTAGCTGTCGCCCATGGCGTAGTAGGCCTGAACGCGCTGTCAGAGGGAAATCCTACGACGATGTTGCCGGACTTACCATGGCGGCGGGGCGACTGCAAATGCCGCGGCGAGGACAAAGGCCGGGGAAGCTGCGTGTCAACGTCGGACAAGCTGCGTGTCAACGGAAAGAGAAGCTAGGTGTCAGCGGAGATGGACGGCGGCAAGGGGGAAGTTGCCACCAAGAAATGCAGTGACGACGGTGGAAGGACAAAGGGCAGACCAGAACGGCAGGCACACGTTGCCTCGCGTCGCCTTCTTTCAGCCAGATGACGTATCGATCGCGGAGTTTGCGGAGTTTGCTTGAGAAAGTTAAATCCGTCTGGGGTTGCGCCTGCTTCTTGCGCCCAAGGCCAAGACTCGCGCGCAGTTGCCGCTCCAGCGCTGCTCCAGTGCACCGGTGGCCGCGTGCGTGCGTGAGTGATCCCTGGAGAATGTCCTCCTTTGCCCGCGCCAACCGGCCCAAACGCCCCTCGGAACCCTTCATGGACGCCCACGCCGCAGACAGACAGCCAAACAAGAAGCCCCGCTTCGACACTCGCAACCCCTCTGCTCTAGCGGCCGATGAGCTCGAACATGACGACGTGCTGGAGGCCGATGTCATTGGTGTCCGCGGCCAGCAAGTGCGCCGCAACGCCGTCAACATCGATGGCTATGACTCCGACTCGGATAACGACAACTTTGATGCGCGGGCCGCAACCAAGGCAAGAGCCGAGAAGGCTGCGGCGAGGCAGCAGCAGAGGAGCGGCAAAGAAGAAGAGCAGGACGACATGTTTGCCGACTTGGCAGAAGAGGCTTCAAGCGGCCATGGCGATGGCGACGACTCCGACGCCGACCGAAGGCGGAAGAAGAAGGCTGTCCGCTTCCTGGAAGAGGAGGAGATCGAGGGCCAGGTGAAGAGCAGCAGGAGCGGTGGGCATGTCAGTGCAGACTTCCGCAGCAATGGCAAGGCCAAGGCCAAGGGCTGGGACAACGTTGCCGACGTCGCCGACAGAGACAGCAGCTCCGACAGCGAGGTCGACGATGCCGTGCGCGCCAGCACCGGTGACCTCGACGAGGAGCTGGGCGCCGGAGCCAAGAAGACACATGCGCCCAAGCTCGATGCCTTCAACATGAGGCAGGAGCAGGAGGAGGGCCGCTTTGATGAGCAAGGAAACTACGTCAGGAAAGCTGTCGATCCCGACGCCAAACACGACGTATGGATGGAAGGCGTCAGCAAGAAGGAAATGAGGGCCGCCAGGGAGGCTGAGCACCGGCGCGAAGAAGACCGGCGCAGGAGAAACCTGGAAGACGATTCAAAGTCCATTCCCGACGTGCTGAGCACCTTGATCCCGCTGTTGGATAGAGGCGAAACCGTGCTTGAGGCCCTGGCCCGACTGGGCAAGGACAAGAACAAGGACAAAAAGGCCAAGTGGCAGACCAAGCAGAAGAACAAGAAGCAGCAGCAGCAGCAGCATAATGCCGCCGCCAATCGCGATGCTGACGCCACCGAGACCGACGCCGACCCGGCCGAAGTCAAACGGCGCCAGGCTGTGGATGCCATTACAGCTGCCGCCCATCTGCTGCTGACCCGCGGCCAGACCGAGGTTTACGATGCCGAAAGAGAACTGCTTATCAGGCAGTACAATCGAGAAGCAGACACGCCTTGGATAGATGTGCCACCCCCAGACGAGACAGACGACAGGAAGTGGGAGTACAAGTGGACTGATGCCCCTGATGGCGACGATACCATCAACGGTCCTTTCGATAGCGAAACTATGCGAGCATGGAACCATGCTGGCTATTTCGGCCACGGCGTTGTCTTTCGCCAAGTAGGCGACCCCAGGCACGCCTCCTGGACTCGCGTGCTGCCGGTTTGATGCCTCCAAAATTTCATACACGTCTAACTTTTCAGTATCCTTCTAAGCATGAAAAGTCTCTTCTATTTTTCTTTGCTGCCCACGACTTCCCTCATCGCCGTACTTGAAAGCCATGACACGCCTGCTACAAGTCAGCCCGCCGTAGTGCAATCAGTCTCACGCCACCTACCAGTTTAATTCTCGCCGCCAAAACAGCCCATATCCAAGACTGTTGACGTCGTCACGAGCTGTCAGGCCTCCACTGCCGGGCGATCTCTTCTCAAACACACACGCTCGGAATCGTGAGTGGATCATGGCCATGCCACAGCACACGCAAGGCTCATGCGTCATGTAGATGTCGAGGCCACTGCATAAGTAGCCCTCTTGTCGGCTTGGCGTCCTAGTGCCCAGCGTCATGTTAGCCTCGAAGTTGGCAGCCAGACTTTCGGCCACATTCTTTGGTGACGTTGGCCCTTGCCCAGGCAATGCCGGCGATGCCGGTGAGGGAGGGGAAGCTGGCAGCTCTTCGGTATCCCCAGCAAAGACAGCTTCAATGTCCGTCAGCGGCTGTCCTGCAGGGCTCTGCTGGCAAGTCAGTGCAAATCGAGTGTGCGACCCCACTACCAGTCGGCGCCGCAGTTCTTTGTTTGCCACCATCGCCACCACTCGCATAAGCGCGTGATGTTCTGGCCTGCCTTCGCCTGTCACGTCCTGGTTGAATGGCCTGGTGTACGTATCAGCCCACCACCGTGCGTCTCCAGCCACTGCTACTATCTGCCGAGTCTTTGGATTGACCACCACAGCTCCAACTGCTCGGCCTTGGCCGCGGCAGCTGGCTTCCATCGCCGCCACACGAGCCAGCTGCATGTACTCGACAGTGTGGATACTATCCAGCTCCGTCTGCACTCGTCGCAGTTGGTTGAGAGGTGGCGCATCCTGAAGCTGCTGTGATGCCGGGTTGTATGTCGTGGGCCAATATCGTTCCGTCCAGAGAACGGCCTGCTCGGCACTCATGGGAGCATAGCGGGGAACAACAGCATTGAAGCACCGTGGCAATCCAGGTTCGTTAATATGAGCGGCAAAGGTCTGGCAGATCTTGATCCACGGCACCGGACCGTTGGGGACAAGCAGAAAAACCGTCGCTAGACCATTGCTGTTGTAGTCTCGCCGCCAAGCCAAATCGACCGGGAGATGAGACAATGTGCAGACCCGACGCAGGTGAGAGAATGACAGGGAGCGGTCGTTGGGAAAGATTGGCTTGACAATGCTCCATTCCATGTTAGATATAGCACATTCGTGCAAGTAGTTCAAGCACGCCTACCTCAAGGCCTTGCTGGCCAGCTTTGCTGGTATTTCGACAATAAATGCCTCGACTGCCAGCAATGTCAGTGACCATCAGGGCTAAAAATCTTCTCTCGCCTACCAAACTCCTCGCTCAACCGTGTCTCGTACAGAGTTCTAAGAGGCTCCAGGCGATTGAGCACCTCTGTCATGATGATAAATCGAAAGTCTCAACGCCATCGGCCCCCGACTGAATGAGAGCAGAGTGATGGCAAGTGTCACAGAGGTACAAGTACATTCGCAGCAGTGGTGATTGCAGCAGTGGTGATTGCCTCATTCTTGCAGCAGCGCCAGGCGAGTAGGTGCGAATGCCATGTATGGATTAAGCTTCAATAAAGCCCAGGAAAGCAGTTCGTAATTAACTAGTTAGTACTGATGGGGCAGCCATGAAAGTTTGCAAGTTGAGCATCTGTGTGCCAAGCATCTTAGCTTTACACTCAGGCTCACCAAGCAGATGATCAGGTGTGTTTAAATTGGGTTCAATGACATGACTACACAATCTCATACACTTGTGACAAGTATTATCATTGAGACAATCAGCTTTAGCAGCCTCCAGGGTAGGGCTGACTGCCGAAACCCTGACAGGCAACTTATGATGTGTGGTCTTCTGCTATCACTGTACCTCATACTTTGGCCTGGCATCTCTCCCTGCTCAACCACCACTGAGATCTATCACCAGTGACATGCTTATTCTCTGTGGCCGGGAATTCTCCCAAGGTGTACTTTCACCCTCAGCCCGAAGCTGAGCGTCTGGTGCGACAATGCGCAGGTGGAGGAGCGATTAGCTCTTATTGTGATACAGCCCAAAAAGGGTTGACTGTGACTCAGCAGGCATAGTGGTGGGAAAGCACAAGCTGTGCAGCTGTGAACAAAAGCCATGCTCACAATCAAAGACTGTTGTTAGGAGTTAAGAATTCTTTTGCTGGATTCCAATGTCATGCAGTGTCCATTGCATCGCCATTTGCACCGCTCGTACCATTACCATTTGCAGTGAAGCTGACTAGGCCTTCGTCGCTGATAAATTGCCGCTCAGCATCTGATACTAGCTTCTCCGACCTAGCAGGATCATAGAAGAGCAGATAACTGCGTTGGACGTCGTTGATACTGACTTCTTTGGCTTTTCGCTTCTGGCTGAGCAAAGTGGACATGGTGATGATGTTACTGGCATATCTGATGCCAGCTTCCTGGCCAATCTTGGTGAGCAGTGCCAGGGCGTCGGGCGATAGATCGACTTCTTCCTCCTGGGCTCGAATGGCTATGATCTGGGAGACTTCTTCACGCGAATATGGCTGGGTGGTGATAATGACGACGCGATCAAGGAAGTCCAAAGGCAGGCCATGAGGTGACCGATATGTCGTTCCTCGTATCCGGCTGCTGCCTCTGTTGCTGGCCATGATGACTATGGGTGCGAGTTCGGCCTCAAGCGCCCTGTTGATGTATGAGAAGCATTCGATGTCCAGCATGTGCACCTCATCGATGAAGAGAACTCCGGGGATGATATCGGCCTTTCCCTCCTCCCTCCATTCGCCCACTTTGGTGTTGATCTGGTCTCGCACCTCGCTCCGGATCTCGCCGGTGTCGCCAGAAAACAGGGCTAGGAAGCCTTGAGTGCGTGAGTTGATAACGTCGATCTCGTGAAGGCTGACAGTGTGAACGACCTCCTTGCGTACCTGCAGCTCGCCCTCTGGACACTGCACGAACTTGGTGTCGGCGCCCATAGCATCATAGTCGCGTGATCTGGTGTATGATCGGCCCAGACGTGTGATTTTGCCCGAGGACTTGTCAATCGAAATAACGTCGCCAGCCATCACCTTCTCCTTCGTCATCGAGTCAATCATCTTGGTGCCCATGTCATACACCGTCTCCATGTCGGTTGTCTTGATTGTGAGCTTGCCCTGCTTGTTGCCGCCTGAGACACTGCGGTCGATCTGTATTTCAACAACTTCTCCTTCGATAATCTCGCTCTCCTCTTTGATGCGCACGCCAATGGATTTCCGGAATACCTGAGTCAGGGCTTCAGTCTTGGAAATCTCAAGCGAGAAGATTTCGGACGCGGCCAGCATCGTGAAGGGCACATCGGGGCCCAGGGACTGAGCCATGCCCATGGCAAGGGCGGTTTTACCTGTACTGGGCGGGCCAGCAACAAGAACTGCTCTCCCTGCGATCTTTCCATCTTTGACCATTTGCAGGATGACCGCTGCTGCTTTGCGAGCCTTCTCTTGGCCAATCAGTCCCTGTGATGAGGGTTTTGGCTCCAGTGTCGCGAGATCATAGCCAAGGCCTCGGATGTGTGAGTGTGCTGCAATGAGGTTGAGGCCTCTGACCTCTCGACTCTCAGAGACTGTCGCAATAGGCTGTCTGTGGCGTTAGTTGGCAGCCAGTCTTGCGCTCACTCAAGGGGTTACCTTACCGCTGTCATCTTTAGTTAGAATTTTCCAGCGCCTAATCAAGAATTGAGCACAGAGACACAGCTAAAGAAGAAGTGAAGAGGGTGTAGTGTTAGCAGGGCAACAGGGGATAGAGTTGTTAGCGAGGCCTGGGCACATGCTTAGAAATTGCAGGGAACTTGTAGCAAACAAAGAAGACGCTTTCGCCAGTGGGGGCGGGTAGGTCAAATGTGTGACAAAGTGGTGGGCGGCAACTGACCGCATGACTAGACCACAATAATGCCCCTTCACTGTCTGTTCAATGACCTCTTCTTAATGACTGTGGACATAGGACATAGCAGCTCTACCTGAATTGCAGCTGCCAGGGAGAGAAGCCAGGTGATCACGAAGCAACAGCCAAACATCACCTGTGCTACCAGTGTGTTTGTGTCCTGCATTTAATGCAGTATCACGATAACCATACAAGTTCTGCATAATGTCTACCGGCAATGATAATACCTTCCACCGCAGAAACCACTGGCTCCAACACACATTTGTTGCTGGCTCACACCCAGCATATGGCCTTGACAAACCACAAAGTGCACCTCACCACCGCGCTACCACCTACGCGCCGGACAAGACACTGCCACCTCAAGCCATGCCTGAGGGGCTGCAGACACCCCATACAGACACCACAGCACCTACCTTAGACAGTGCTCCTTCTTTGACAGAACATAGGCTAGTTAACCAAGCTGCTAGGCCAGCGGAAAGAGCGACTGACCCCAGGAAACGGACACAAGTGGGAACCCCATCTACCCGGTCACCTTCATCTGGCCCTGCCTTGCCAGCAACTGCAACTGGCCCCGCAACTGGCCCTCCACCTATGGCCAGTAGCTCCTCAGACATCCTGAAGCCCGCGGCGGCGGCCGCCGCCCCTGCGTCGAATTCGCCTCCGGAGACGGACACTCAAATGGCGGACCACGCTGACGCATCTCCCATCGAACTGGTTACCCACCTCTTGATTGCTTTAGTGGAGGCTGGTTTTGCAACGGGGGTAGCCCAAGCACATAACTCTCAGGCCAAAGAGGAAGCGGATGAGGCAGCCCAAGAATACAACGAAAGTCTCGAAAAGACCAGAAATAGACCCCGGGTCCTTCAGTATCTAGAGACAAAGAAAATGGGTGCTGCACAAAATCACAATAACACCTCCAAGAAACTAGCATCTGCATCCAAGTCTCGTGATTCGATAGCCCGGGGGTTAGCCACATCTGTCCTGAGGAGAATTCAGGACTATTCAACCCTGACGAGCAAATCTCTTGACCAAGAGTCATCTGACAGGCGTACCGCGTTGAGGCCATGCATTGAGCGACTTGATAGACTTGAGTCGATCCAGGCGAATCTCTGCACACGCGTCGATGATGGCCTCTTGGTGCCTCTCGAATCTCGTGTTGCAGCGTTGGAAGCGAGCACCGTTTCTAACCATGCCCAGATCGTGCAAAAGATGGACGCCTTTCGCGAGGAAGACCGAAAGCGGATCGACCGCTTGGACAGCCAGATGAAAGACCTGGCTGGTCAATTGGACTCCCTCTCCGCCAGGGTGAACAGTGGCCCCGAGCTTCATCACTTATCTGACCCAGAGCAAGATTTGCGCAACTCACAGAACTCAGAGGTCCAGTCAGATACGAAGGGCCAACTCTTTCAAATTGAGACGGACCTGGCAAAGCTAAATCACGAAGTCATCTCTATGCGCGAAGAGATGCAAAAGCCTCCAGCTCCTCTAGCTGCATCACCCATGTTCCTTGACTACGTCAAGCGTTATGAGCAGAACCGAACTGAGGATCTACACAAGCTCAAAACAATAGCCGACGCCTCTTCCATGACTAGTCAAAAGCTTCAAGAACACGAATCCAAAATGTCAAGCTCTCTCCAGGCTATTGAAGCCAACATCACGAGTTCGAATGCCAATCAAGATTTGTTGAGAGAATGTGTCTTTGGTATCAAGCAGGATCGAAGCAAGCAGGCTGAGTCCGTTTCTACTCAACTGGAGACAGAGCTCCGAAGCACAGCTGCCTCACACAGCCACGAGTTGAATCAATTAAAATTACAAGTCGACAGCTTTATCCAGCTAGAACAAAGAAACATGGAGGAAGCCTTCAAGAAAATCCAACAACTCGAAACTTTACCACGTACCGTGCATCAAAATTTGGCCAATCAAGTAGCTGCAAATGGGCACTCCATCAAGGCCCTGACAGCTCGTTACAATAACCTTTCATCCGAACAACTTGCAAAGCGTATGGCCCATCATCTCAATCCGTTGCACAATACTCTCCAGGTTGAACAGAACGGGCTCAGAATACGTATGGACCAGCTCGAAGCGCAACATCGCGAACAAAAAAGTGCTCTGGACATGATAAATGCCAAAATTCGAGACGACGCTCTTCGTTCCTCCTTGGATGAGATAAGCAAGCAAAATTTTGAGAATCGAATGAAGACCAAGTATTACGATGTGCTGGAAGACAAGGTCCGTGAGTATCGCGACGATATCCGAAACAGCTTTGAAAGCTTGCGATCTGGCATCACAGCTACTCAAGAGGCATTCCAACAACGTGTGGATGAGCTCGAACACGCAGCACTCTTGAGCTCTTTCCAGCAGAGAACCAATCAGAAACCATCTTCTCTATCACAAATCACCCACTGGAGCCTGTCCGAGCCGTCCGATTCGCTTTCTGGTACAGCCGAGTGTGACAGTATCATCAACGGTCTTGGTAAACACCACCCATCTGATCAGATTGAGGACAGTATCGTGGCTAAGCCGGTGCCGCCATCCTCGCGCAAGAGGCCGAGGTAGTAAGTATATCTTTGAAGCCTACTGAATAGTGTACACTTAAGTCCATCTATGGAGTATAACGAGTACATACAATGATAGCAACTATATTGTCATTTGCACACGACTTGCAGATTCTTGGTGGTGTCCTATGTCCCTTTATTTGTCCACCGGCAGCGGCATATTCTGCTCGAATATCTATTATTTGATGTACAACGCGAGAAGAGTGTAGCCTATAATCAAATTTACAGCATTAAACCCTTGCGCAAAGTATATCTGCCAAACCATGCGCTCCCTGTTTTGTCTGGATGTGTTCAGAAAATTAATTTTGCTCTAACAAACTTTCCTAAGCGGCTTTGCTCGGTGTTAGGCTTGTTAACCTGTGGGGCTCCAAGCCGAGGATCGACCAGCCTGGCTCTCGGTTATCAGGCGGCCTTAAAGTAACTAAGTTTCGCTAAGTCCATCTTGGCGTTGTCTTGGCGTGAGGAGGCTGAAAGATCTCCATTTCCTCAAGCGATGCCTCCTTATTCAATATCTACATCATGACCTCTTCCTCAGCGGAGCTCGATGACAAGCCGGGTGCTGGCACTTTGAACCCTACTCATGAAGTCCATACCCGCCGTGGCCTGCATTTTCATCATGCTTATCACCATGGGCGGAGATATCCTGCACAGATTGTCCATCCCAAGACAGGAAAAGTGACACATGTAGTTCCTACACCTGAAGATATTGGTGAGTGATCCTGTCTTGCAACATGATCCTATTCACTGGTGGGTATGATGTGCCAAGACCTGGACATGTGTTACTTAGGGCCATTCTGTGTAGCCTCTATTATGAGCAAGACAACGACTCTGTCCGATTCACTGCTAACTACATGCTATAGAAGAGAAACGCAACAATCTAAGAAGGTTGGAGACTGAAGCTGAAAATAGTTTTGATATTGTTCTGCACGGATCACCAGAGCACATTGATACGGTTCGAGATATACATGCTCATCATGAAGGCCAACAACATCAACTCAAGGAGGAACATCCCGATGTCTTTGACAAGTTCGAGAAACTGCGGAACGAACTTGATGTTCTCGATACTGAGATTCACATGCTCACTGGTCTGACCCTCAAACAGTGACTGAAAGTCCTAACCTGACACTCGTAGACCACAGTGTAGCCCTCGATGCGAGCTTCGATAAATTCGGCTACTCCGCTCACCTACGCACAAGAGAAGATTCTGAAACTTCTAGTTTGCATGGTGAGCACTCTTCGGCCAAGAGAAAGCACCTGGATCGAACCGCACGCCCAATCAAGTTCTTCAGACGTCCTCAAGTCCGCCAATACTTCCATAAAGGCCTTCTATGGCGATCACCCGAGGCGGGCGAAGTTGCGTCATTCGAATTGTTCCTGGACCTTGTTTATGTAGGCGTCATTGATATTGTTGGCGAGAAGGCTGTTGAGCAACCAGACGGTCTCTCTCTCTTACACTTTGTCATCATTTTCTCTATCGGGTGGAAAATATGGAGCGATATGGTGAGTTACTGCATGCAGCTCAATAGGACAGAAACAGTTGCTGACTGACACTACTTACCCAGACAAATGTAATTAACTGGTTCGACATTGATGACATTTTCCAGCGACTGTCCGTGATCTTTTATCTGGTTTGCTTGTTCGGCTACACAACCAATGTTTTCTACATGTTCGAGGAGGACGAACCCACCTATACTTCTGCCATTGCGTTCTACATTGCGCAACGAATATTCGTTGGCTCTTGGTACCTCATGGTAGCCTGGCTGGTTCCAATGATTCGAGGAACAATGGTGGTAAACGCAATGATCATGGCTGTTGCAGTGATCTTTTGGATCGGTAGCATACACCTGCATTGGCCGAACCAGCTCGCCCTGATATGTTTGGGAATTTTGGTTGATTTGTTTGGTGGCGGCTTGCTAATTGCTATCACGCGACACATTCGGGGATGCACGGAATTTGGTCGCAGCTTGAAGAAGGTAGTGTTTTTCTTGCGTAACCCCCAACCGGAGGTGGCTGACCATTTGAATAGTACTTTGAATTCTTCCCTGCCATCAATATTGAACACCGCGTTGAGCGAAACAATGCTTTTGTTGCACTAGTTTTTGGATACTCTATTCTTACCATTCTATTTCAATCTCATGCGAGCTTTGGTATCAACGCCTTTTTTGGCAAGGGTATTCTAGGCCTTCTTCAAGCTTTTGCCGTGAGTACACTCCCCTTCTCTGCGTTGTGGCGCTATTTCTTCTTGCTTCAATTCTCTGATCAGTATTCAGTTTAATTGGATCTACTTTGAGATTGATGCGTACAACGTCCATGTTCACGCGATTCGCCGACACTGGCTATCGAGTGTAGCATGGATGATGGCCCATTTACCCTTCATTATGAGCTACGTCTTGGCCGCCGCCACACTTTCACAGCTCGTTCTGGCACATGATTGCCCTGATGCCAACCCTGAAAAACTCGGCTCGCACTATGCAGATCTATCAGTCGAGCATGTCAGTGACGCAATGAGGTGGTTCTACTGTGGTGGGCTAGGCGTCTCACTCATTTGCATGGGCATTATCTCGTTCTGTCATATCCACAAAAAGCTCGACGGAGCACGCCTGCTCAAACGGCCCCGTCTTGCCATTCGAGCTACAGTCAGCATCATCATCATCTGCCTCCCTCTGGCCCACAACCTGACTTCACTTGACCTGATCTCTATTACTTGCTCACTCACAATCTTCATCCTATGCATCGACCTCTACGGGAACAGCTGTCATGGTCAGCAATTCTGGACTGGAGGGCTCTGCCGTAAGGAGAGGAAAAATGTCACATACACTGCTACTTGCAAAATGAGCTCACGAAAGAAGAAGCAGCTGATCAAGGCGATGCAGAAGGGTGAGACACCTGGGCTGAGCGAGTTCCTCAGGAGAGATTCGAGTATGAGCTCCTTGAACGGTTCAGGAACAAGCACGCCGAATGTTAAGGATGAGGAGTGGACGGGTGGGTATTACTGATGAAGTAAAGCCGTCTGAGATGAGTTGGTGTCACGGATGTTTATCCCGTGACATATCTATAGACCAGAACGCCAAATATTTACCTAGATCAGGCAAGAACCCTGTCTTTTAAGGGTATGGGGATCCCCCAATCACTAGCATTCTAGTTAGGTGCCGACAGTTGGTAACATGTGGACAGTTGTTAGGCCTGTAACGGCAGTAGGCTGGAGAGCCCTATAACTCCAAAAGATCAGGTAATCTTGCCACTCTCAGGTCAAGCTTGATTCAGGCGGTCCAACATATACATATGTGTGTCATTCATGACAACAGTGTACGACTTGTGTTAGACCACAGTGTGTTCCCATCAATCTAACAGAAAGAGACACTTGTCTGACCCACAAATAAGGCTAGTCACCTGCCTATCTTGGTAATAATAACGAAGTCATCTAACCGAAATCAAAACTTCACTGAAACTCGACCTTCTTCGACCCAATCTCGACCTTCTTCCACCAGTGTCGTGACCGGCTTTTTTAGCGCACATGTTCACTATATTAATTATACACCAGCCGCGGTCGATCTTTACCATTGAGTTTTTGAAACAACTTTGACTCTTGAAATTGAGCATAAAGTGTCACACTAGGCTCAAATCGCCCATTCCCCCAGATCAGTTCTTGCTATTGATTGACCTTCTACTTGTGCTATATCATTAAGGCGTTTGTTTTATCGGTTCTATTAGGGTCCCCTTCTCGTGCGGGAGGTTGTATGCAAGTTAGTGGTGATTAGAAGGACGGTGTAGAGAAGCGTCGAATCTCGCTTTCAAGGCGGATTCCGCCTTACGGCGCTAGTGCGAACGGTTTGCATGAAGGATTGAATGGGTAATGACAAAGTAACAAGGAAGCCGAGGCTTATTTGAGTCGCTGCAACCAAATCAGCTAGTTATCCATCGTCTGCTGCCTGGAATTCATTTGTTTCGTCTCAATACACTTGTCATGTTCTGTCTCCAGTAGGCTGTCTCGGTTGATATAATATGTTAACGCGCGCATTCTGTGCTAGTAGCACAATTCACACTGTACCTAGTAGCTCCTAGCACGACCGGCATGCCTAACCAGTATCATCACACTCCACTGCAGCATCCACATCAGATTCGGATCATCCATCTGGAGCCGGCAGTGGATTCGGCGACGCCAATCCGATGCCAGCTCAATACCATTTCGTTAGATGATTATGCAAAGTGGGACGGAGACTACACCGCACTCTCGTATGCTTGGTTAGTCCTTGCCATAGCACTCGGGTGAGACTCATCCCACGCTAATGTTGTATCATCATTTAATTACAGGGACACCGAGATACCGAGCTGCGAGATTGTATGTAATGGAGACAGCCTTCTCGTTACCGCCAACTGCCAGGCGGCTCTTCATGAGCTGCGAAACTCTTCGGAAACAACCAAATTGTGGATCGACAGCATCTGCATTGATCAGAGCCGCGATGCTGTTGGAGAACGCAACACGCAAGTGGCCTTGATGGGTGAGATCTACAAATGCGCCAGCAGAGTGATGGTCTGGCTTGGTAAGAGCGATGCTAGGACCAAACTCGGCTTTGACCTCCTTACAGAGATTTCTGAGGTGGCAAATGGCGCTACGATGGAGAATCGGCGGCAAATTCAAAGGCAGCTGGTTGAAAAGGCCACAGAAATTTCTAGTAGTAAGTTCATCAACTTCTGGTTAAGTTGGCGGACACGGCGAATTCGATCCTGACGACACTCGCAGGGGTGAAGAGCCAATCTGAAGATCCTCTCAGTGCGCTCTTTGATCGTTCTTGGTTTCATCGCATGTGGACGGTTCAAGAAGTCACGATTTCCTTTATTGACAGGATAGTACTCCGTTGTGGGGATATCCAAGTCCCTTGGTCGTACCTTGTGCTTACTTCAAATGTACTCCGTATCGCGAAGTACAAGTGGGGTCGCTGGGAAGAAGCCATGTCCTTGCAACAACAGCTCACCATATACATCTCTGTACACCGATACAAAGGTGCCAAAGAATTGTTAGATGATAACCCTGGTGACGTCCACAACGAGCCTTTGATGTTTTCAATCTTCATGAACGCTCGTAGAAAGAAGTCTACGGATCCAAAAGATAAGATGTTTGCCCTTTGTGGCCTTTTCAAGGAGCTTGACATACCATTTCCCGCCCCAGACTATTCTCGACCGGTCGAGGACATCTACCGAGAAGCAGTGATATCGTGCATCGAACACGATAAGAATCTATACATTCTGTATTATGCTCCATCAGATCGACGTGGCGATGGACTGGCTTCATGGGTTCCTGACTTTTCTGAAGATGGAATAATTGAAAGCGACTCTAGGCATGCCCACATTCGCGGGCGTTTTGCGGCTCAAGGTGGACGCAATAGCAAATGGTCGTTCTCGGAAGATGGTCATGCGTTGGTCCTCGTCGGCAAAATTGTCGACAGCATTATAGTCCGCACTGATCCACTACCAGCCTTGAGCAACATTGTGCCCAGCGATCGTCCTGAATTGAAGGCAGAAGTTAGTCATCAAATTCACAGGGCCTATACAGTTTTGAAGAGCTGGGTGGAGATTAGTCAGTGGTCCGACTATCCAACTGGAGAATCCACGAGAGATGCGCTTCAGCGGACACTGATGAATGACAGTCCAACGAAGATGGAAGAGACTGTCAACAAAAACGCGTTTGACGAGTGGTACGGTGCCATGATTCTACAAGAACACGACTTTGCAGAGCGCATACTTTGGCAAGGTGGTGGCAGAGCTTATGCATCCGTTGCTCTAGGGCTGCGCGAGAGCGTTCTGCATCGGGTCATGCAAATGATATCTCCGGAACAACATACGGCCCTGGGAATTGGCCCTCAGGGTATGTCATTCCACACTCTAGCCATGGCCTTTTCGCAGAAGAAATGCTTCTTTTTTACCGAGAAGAACTATTTCGGAACCGCAGCCGATCCTCTGCCCGTGCCAATCGAACCAGGCGACAAAATTGCCATCGTCCGCGGGTTGGATATGCCGCTAGCATTCCGGCCGGTCGAAGGCGGGTACAAGCTTCTCACTCATGTTTACGTGCATGGTATTATGCAAGGTGAGGCATGGCCGGAAGATGAGGCTAGCTTGGAAGAGATTGTAGTTCTATAAATCGAAATTTTAGTAGAGACCACCATGCTATTATTGAGGAAACACAATATATTCTTCCATTGGCATCTGAGTCTACGGACACAACAGACATTCATTAACTACGTTTATCTGTCAAACTCAACGACAAACTTCTTCCTACTGACCATCTTACTGATAGTATCCTCATACGCCTTGGCAAAGTCTTCACTGGGCAGCTTGGTGAACTGTGCTTCGTGGACTATCATACCGCTAGGCCAGCTGGGTCGGCGCCAACGCCATCTCGGCCTGCGGGATCTCCACACTGTTACACCCGACGAGTATCTGAACCTGGCCATACAGCTCCTTCTGATTGATGATGTACATCGATGATGTACATCCTGTCGCAATCCCTCATTTACAAGGCATCCATTTTGGTTGGGTCTTTGTTGTCATTCCGTGTTCATGCAGTAAATAGGGGTCGACTTCTCATCCCTACTTCAGCACCGACGAATGGACAAGACAAGAGTCGAGTGCTGAGCCATCATCGCCCCCTCCTGAGATCTTTGACTAAGTCCAGGCCTGCCCTGGTGCAGGGACACTTGGCACCACAACGACCATTCAGGAGCTACAAGATCAATGAAGAACTACAGTGTCAAAATAAAGGGTAGAAAAAAAGAATGGACTTTCTTTTGGCTATAGACATAGCCAAGAAGTCTTCTCGCCAGTACGAGGGCCAACACGACACCTACGATCGACTGATTTCGTCGATCCAGCCTGGTCGAGAGGCGTAGTAGCCAATGCTTTACTGTCTCGCCTCCGTGACGACTCCTTCATACTCTCTGCTTTTGATGTAGTCGAGTGTTCGATAGAAATGTCGCTTAGGATTTTCTAGACTTGGCTGTGCACCGCCCTCAGCGTTGCTGGTCGATAGGTTGGAATGGATGAGCTCGATGAGACCGTTGAGGTACTTTGTGGTCACCTTGAGTGGCGTGGTCAGCACGGATTGTGCGGAATGTCTGAAGCACTTACTGTCTCGTTTTGTTGCTCGAAGTAGTAGACATATCGATTGAGAATCTCGACAAACAACTCCACTGAGACGGCTGTGTCCATGCAAGCGTCTGCAACACGGAGCGCACGCTGCAGGCATTCGAGGACGCGCTTGCCGTCGCGGTAGAACTGTCCAGATTAGGAAAGGTACGAAGCGGGGCAGGGGGCCGACCTTACATTTGCAGGATCTTCTTCCTTGCCTGGAATCTCAATTGCCCACCACAGGTGACTGGCCAGGTAGACTGCGCGGCACTGGTCGGGCTTCTTCAGCAGCTTGCTACCATGCAGCGCTGCCTTGGTGATGAGGGTGTCGTAGTTCTCCTTGCCGAAACCTCGGGTGGTCTGAAGCGCACCGGCTATGATGCAAACGGCCTGGAACTGGGCACGCGAGTCGCTTATGCTGTCTTCGTAGATGGTGAATGCCTGGGCAAAGAATTCATAGGCAAACTCCTCGAAGCCACATTGGTCGGCAATTTGGCCAGATGCGACAAAGAGCCTCAGGCACAGCTCCACCGCCCCAGGCTGGACGCGCGTGTAGAGCTGCGAGAGAGTTTGGTGGATGAATCGGTACAGTGCAGATGACTGGGCCGACCAGTTGTCCTCAAAATGTTCCCGTGCCTTGAGCGTTCGGGCAAGTTTCATGGAAGCAGTAACAAGGGCAGGAGTGGTGAACCTTATTCGCTCATTACCGAGCTCGAAGGCTTTGCGAGTCTGTTGCAGCAGCTTGAACTGGGTGTCATTGTCCGGGGCGTGGATGAGATGGACTATCCTGGCCAGCCAACCCTGTTCTTCGATGGTCTCATCTGACTCGCCTCCTCTCTGTCTGCTGGCCAGCTGGTAGCCGCTTGTCTGAGGCACACCTTCCTTGATGATCACTTTGAGCAGGGACAGCACGGCTTCGAGGTGCTCTGGGCTGGTGATCTTGATTCGGTTCTTCAGAATGGTTTTGGCGACTTCTCCCGCCACTGCTCTTCGGGTAGTGTAGGTTTGTGAATGGTAGAGTGGGAGGAAATGAGGAAGCTTGAGGGCGGTGAAAAGGGAAGCATACGCGCGAATCGGGCATGTGAGAAGATTGAGCATGTTGGATTGGGTGGCGGCCGAATGGAGGTCGGCGGAGTCGACGTGTTCGGATGTGTTCTCATTGGCGTATGCAAGGACTCTGTCTACATACTCGAGGCGGTCTGGGTAGATGTTGAGGGCGAGATTGACGAGAGAAGTGAGTAGGGCCATGGTGTCCTGTATAGGCAAGTTCTTTGCTTTGACAATATTAGCGACTTGGTCATAAAAGATCTCGAACAGCTTGACATCTCCAATGCCTTTGGAGAGATCGCCGTTGACAGCGTCGGCCGTGGACAAGTCCTCGGGCGTGTCGCGAGGGGCATCTGGCTTGGCACCGTTTGTCTGCGGATTGCTTGATTCAGGGGCCGGCTCCGAGGACTTGGCGGGTTCGAGGCTGGTCTTGTCCAGGAGACGGGCAATGGCTTCCTCCTCGGCCTTCTCCCTGTCGATCGGCCGCTGCTCTTCCGACTCGCGCTGGGCGTAGGTCGAGAGCCGGTCCATCAGGCCGATGACAATCTTCTTCAGGTCGACAAACGGGTTCAGGCGGGCGACAGCGGACAGCATCTGGTCGAGCGTGTGCAGATGGTAGTCATCGGGGAAGACTTTGGTGATGACTTCAAGCAGGTACTCCTGTGCCAAGACGTCTCTGCACTGGACCACCTGCTCCAACAGAGGGCCAATAATCATCGACTTGTAGGTGTCGGCGTCGACCAGCTGGCTCAGTCGGACCAGGTTACTGCCGATGAGGAGCTCCAGCTCGCGCCGTTCCTGGGTGCGCTGCTCTCGCTCGCGTGAGTGGCCTTGGTGCTGCCACCGCACCCACAGCTTGTTCATCTCGACGAAGTTGGTGAGGATGAAGTTGATCGAGTCCTGGGCGCTGCCCTGCGGACCGTCGTTGGCACCAGTGGGCAGATAGTCGCGCGCCTGGCCGAGCAGATAGTATCTCAGGAAGAGGCCGCGGATCGGATGCTGGACGCCCCTGCTCATTTCCATCATGTCCTTCATGATTTCCTTGACCGGCGCATCCTCGACGCCCATATAGACGGTGCCAACGGTGATCATGAGATAGAGGCGCGGGATGATGTTGCCAGCGTACTGCACGAGCTCGTATAGGTCGGCCAGGTGGTTGACCGGGTGGGAGTCGCGCAGGTAGTCGGACAGGTGGCGGAGGGCGTCGAAGACGGCCATGTAAAGCTCATAGTACTGCTTGGGGCCGAGCGTCGGCGTCCGCAGTTCGGACACGAGTGTAGAGCTGCGGGTGTGGGTGGTCAGTCAGGCAGTCAGGCAATCGGCGGTCGGGCAGTCGGGGAAAGACTCGGGGAGGGAAGGAGGGCATCAAAGCATCAACGCACCCGCACTTGAGCGCGTCCATCAGCTTGCCGGGCGTCTCCAGGCAGCGGCGCATTTGCTGAGACTGCTGCCGCACGACGCCCAGGGCCTCTTCGAGCAGGCGGCCCTGGTCCTCCACGGGCGTTGGTGAGGTCGCCATTGCGGCCGCCGCCCCAGGCCCAGGCCCGGTCGCTGTCGCTGTCGCTGTCGCTGTCGCTGTCGCTGTTGTTGTTGTTGTCGCTGTCGCTGTCGCTGTCGTTGTCGCTGCGCACGAGCCGGCCGCCCGAGATTCAGTGTCGTGCACAGCAGCGGCAGGTACGGCCCAGTGCAGCAGGAGCAGTGGCACGTTGCTGTCGGTCTGACTGCACTGCGCTTTCTCGATGGCGAAATCTCGGTGGTGTCGTCGGGCGGCTCAATAGGGCCAACACTGCGTGAGAGTGCCGCTTCCACCACCGGAGGCGGCGCGAAGCGCCTTTGCTGTCGCACCATCATTAATTACCCTTGCCCTTCCTAGTCCTTGGCATCGTCGCCATAGCCATGATCATCATAGTGCTTGGGATTGAGCTTATCAAGGACTGCCGCGAAAGGACAGTCTTCTGTCTTATTGCCTGATCAAGCTCCTGATACTGGCTCCACTGCTGGTGCTGATGATGATTGTTGATGATGGTGCTGATCGTGATGATCGTGTACCAAATGCTTCAACCGCTACTCACCACTCACCACCCCGGGCTCTACAACTTCTAATGCTGGCTGAGATGATATCACTTCTACTATTTGCAGCCACATGCATGCCACCTCAATGAGAGGTCCACGCACGCACCCAGTTCTCTAACTATGATCAAATACCGTTGGCAGGCTGCCGTCCTCGCAGTGACGTTGACCCGAAACCCAAACCAACAAAGTGTAAGACTCGTCTTCATTGGGTACCAACGGCCGTGTTCAGGGAGTAAGTTCGCTCGTTGTGAGCTCCTTACTTGATGCGTTAACTCATCTCACGGCATATGATCTGCAACTCGAAGCAGCAGATGCTCGCCTTGCTCGACGCCGAAGGGGTCCAAGGTTCGTCGCAGATCTCCTACAATGTAATAATTAGTGATAATGATTGCGCCCCGCTCATTTTGTTCAAGAGCAAGCATCCCAAGCGTACCAGAATTACCCAGACCGTTCTACAGACAGATAAGCTCCCCTTCAGCTTTCCTTCTACCCACCCAATCATTTGGTTTCTTATCGTCACCAGCACTAACTAGTTCGTTGCCATGGTCTTTCCCCACCGCTTTTCTCCGTGGATACTTCTACCTGGTTGGCGACCAGCAGCTGTATCACACACATAACATATATATCTATCCTGCCTGAATAGCCTCGTCAAACCCATCTAGGCTAGCTTCCCCACCTTTCATCACCCTCTTCATCTCCAGTCCCGCCCACCATGGCAGATCGCGAGGACTTAAACTACACATGGGCGCCTGGAACAGTGGCTATAGAAGATGCTCATCCCTCCGGCCACTCCATCATCCTCCAGCCGAAGCCTACCACCGATCCGAATGATCCTCTAAACTGGTCCTGGGGTCGAAAGGTGCTCAACTACGCGCTTGTTTCTTACTATGTCCTTTGGACCTTTGTTGAGCTCGACATCGGATTCACCGCCTGGGGTACTATGATCGAAGAGCTTGGTCTCAGCATCGGTAACCTCAACACCGGCGTTGCCCTCAACTATGCAGGTCTGGGTTTTGGCTGCCTCTTCTTCATCCCCTTTGTCCACAAGTACGGCCGCCGACCGCTCTACCTTATCAGCGTCCTGGTGCAGCTTCTGGGTTGCCTGTGGCAAGCCAAAGTCAACAGTGAGGGTAACTACATTGGTGCAAATCTTTTGTCTGGCATCGGCGGCGCTATTTCCGAGACTATCGTCCAAATCACCATTGCCGATGTCTTCTTCGTGCACCAGCATGCCACCATGAATGCTTTCTATCTGCTCTTTACCGCTACCGGAGCCTTCCTTGGGCCCGTTGCAGCTGGATACATTGTTGTTGATCAAGGTTGGAGATGGATATGGTGGTGGTGAGTCCTGTAGCAATCCTTTTGCTCTGCCCAACCTTCCTTCTCTGACACTCACAGGTGTGTCATCTTCCTCGGCGTCAACCTCATTGCTGTCTTCTTCTTGTACGAGGAAACGAAATACGTTCCAGCCGTATATGGCCACAGCACGACCAGCCACACCGAAGCCATTACCAACGAGCTGGCTGAAGTCTTTCGCAGGAACTCAGTCCAGGCCAACTCTGAGGATCCGAAAACTCACGAACCTCATGTGATTGCCCGTGCACAGTCTGCCATCAGCCACGAGATTCCGGTCAAGACCTACCGAGAACACATGGCACTTTGGACACCCACACCCGGTGGAATCGCTCACCACTTTTACCAACCCATCATCGTGCTCTTCACCTTTCCAGCTGTCACTTACACCGCCCTCACCTATGGTTTTTCTCTCGCAACGTTCGCCATCATGACCTCTGTTCAGGCCACCTATATGCTCCTCCCGCCCTACAACTTTTCAGCTGTCGGTATTGGTCTCATGAACATCCCGCCCTTCATCGGCTGTCTTCTCGGCTTCTTCGTCGGCTATCTCAACGATATGTCAATATTGCGCCTCTCCAAGCGCAATGCCGGCATCTTCGAGCCTGAAATGCGCTTGTGGCTTGCCCTTCCTTCCATCATCATCCTTCCAGCTGGCATCCTTATGTTCGGTATCGGCCTCGCCAAAGGCGCTGCCTGGCCCCTGCTTGCCGTTGGCTACGGCGTCTGGGGCTTTGGCTTCTCCGTCTCTGCTGACATCGCCTTGGCATACTGCACCGACTGCTACCAGGACATTGTCGGTGATGCTCTTGTCGGAATCGTCTTCAGTAGGAACCTCTTCAGCGTCATCGTCCTCTTCACCATCACCCCATGGATCAACGGTATGGGAATACAAAATTTGCACATTCTCACTGCTGCCCTCATTTTCGTTATTCTATGCATACCCCTTGTTTTGTTGAAGTATGGCAAAAGATCAAGAATCTGGACAAAGAGCCGGTACGCCCATTATGCTTCGAGACAGCCAACGAGCCGCACCTTTTAGCCGGTACCCCGGCCTACGGCTGGGACAAGGGTAATGTGCGGGAAGGAGTAACTTGCGCACAATGATTTATGAAACCGAGTTTCCGGGCTTGATATTGTCACTAGTACATTGTAAATGAACAGACACTCACTTTCGCAAGCATACAGCCAGTTTCGTATGCCTACTGACCGCAGATTACCCACAGTGTGGCGAATTGGCCTCCGTACGTTGTTACAAGAGACACCGAACTAACTACTAGCTTAGTGGAGATCTCCACTGGGTGGGTGAGTTTACTCCCTACATATAAAAATAAGCTGCCCAATTATATCTGGCCAAGCATATAATAATTATAATAATACGTTACTCAGGAGAAGAGGAACGGAACATTCCCGCGACAGTTACGCTGATATTTCCGCAGCCCGCCGCTGCGGCTTTAATCCCAGTCCTCCTTGATCAAATCAGCAGCCTTCTCTCCCACCATGTACACACTCGACAATATGTTGCCAGACACATTGCCCGGGAATATACTTGCATCGGCCACCCTCAGGTTTTTCACGCCCTTGACTCGCAGTCTAGTATCCAGGGCATCGCCCAAGGCCACGGATCCGCAAACGTGATATTCGGACAGGTAGAACTCCTTCGCCGCTTGTTGACAGTCTTCCGTCTTGGTCAGGTCAAGCTCAGGCCTCGGATGGACCCTCTTGCCAAGCTTGCTGGCCAGCGGCTCCGCCGTCGCGGTTGCGTTCAGAAACTTGAGGCATCCCGCAAGCACGTCGATGTCTGCCTGGTGACTCAGCCAGCCAGGGTCAATGGCCGGTTGGTCTTCTGCGTTTGTGGTCCTAATATGCACACTGCCTCGAGCCACTGGATACTGCAGACACCCTGCGAAGGTGATGCCGTTGGTGCCGTTTGGATCTTTCAGTGGCGGGAAAAGAATACTCTGGTCTTCTTGGCTACCTTTCACGTTTGCCGTCGCACACACGGCCACGAGTTGCAGGTTGGCCGATTTATCATTTTTCAAGTGAGCTACGATTGTGTCTCGCTGTTTCTTGGCGTAAGGCGTCTGACCTTTGATGTTATCAATGCTTGCAATCGTATCGCTGAGTTCCTTTTCGGTGGCGACCTTTTTGTACGGGAAGAACCCTTGAACAGTCGATGTACAGCTTATGGGACCGCCAAGTGCGGTTCCATATGCTGTCTGTGCAGCCTCCAAGACCTCAGGCTTGACAATCGCATCAAGAGTGTCAACGCCCGGCTTCGTCTCAGTGACATAAGCAACAAAAACGTGATCTTGAAAGTTCTCGCCAACTGCTTTGTTCTCGATCTTGGTCTGAATACCCGCTTTTGATAGAACGGCAGGGTCACCGATACCAGAGAGTTCGAGAATCTGTGGGGATCCGATCGTGCCTCCACAAACTATGACTTCGCGCTTGGCCTTGACAGTGTACTCTTGTCCAGCATGTTTGAAGGTTGCGCCTGTAGCTTTATCGCCGTCGAGCGTGATTTTGGTTACGAGTGCTTCGCAAGTAGCCTTAAGATTCGGCCGCTTAGCGTTCTCTTCAAAGTAGCCAGAGGCCGCGTAACTTCGTTTGCCCTTGGTGGGTCCGCTCCGACCAATGGCGGCAAGAGTGTGATAGAATCCAATATGGTCGCCACTCCATGGATCTATGGGCTTCTTCGTGTATCCAGCAGCTTTGTCGGCGGACTTGATAATGTCGTCCTCAATATCGAGTTGCCAGGGGTTGAAGCTTGTATGAATTGGCCCACTTGTACCATGATTCTCACTCACAAATGGCTTGGTTGAGCGGTCGGTGACCTTCTCATCGATCGGTTCAAGGGTCTGATGCTTTAGCATATACTTCTTCATTTCCGACCAGGACCACTGCTTGTCCCCAACAATCGTCGCCCAATCGTCGTAGTCAGCATCTGAGCCACGCACATACCTGGAACCATCAGCGAAGGCTATGCAAAACAATAACTGACAAACATCATGTAGTTAATCGCACTTGAGCCTCCCAGCATTTTGCCTCTGACCATGTGATGCTGCTTTGTGCCCTCATCCGCTATTTGTGGCGTTGTCTTGTACGCCCAATCATAGTCAGGGTTGCCGAACATCTGCAGGAATACGGCCGGGGTGTCAACAAGTGGATCGCCCAGTTTGTTCTTGCCAGCCTCAATGACACCAACCGTTACGTTTCCATTCTCAGAGAGCCGACCGGCGATAACGAGGCCAGCAGTACCTCCCCCTAGGATCAGGTAGTCAAATTCCTGATTGGCAAAGTCTCCTGCTGAGAGGATGTTGCTGTGAGTGTAACTATTAGCTGCCATTGTAAGTCTATTCGGCGAAGGTTCATAGAAAGCGCAAAACCGTGCACAAGATGTGAAATATCAGCTTGTGCCCCTCTTTAAACACCACTCTCCCTTCCCCTCCCCTCCCCACATTGCCGATCTACTCTAAGTAAGAACCCCCGGAAACATGGGGTACTAATGCACCCCGTTTCCCCACAAAGTCTCACTTGACTAAATAGAGTAAAGGCTCAAACTTGGGAAGGTCCTCATTTTCCCTAACAGCAAGTAGTCCATAAAGAAACCAAACGTAACAACTGATTCAGTTAGACCTCTCCTTTGTACGTTCTGCCTGGCAAGATCAAGTAGGCATTCGAAGTGTTGATGGCGGCTTGCAAACGACTGCAGGGTTGGATCCTTGAGCAAAATCGATTGGTCTAACCTTGATGAGATGGAGGTTGGATAAGATGCATGTATGGATCAAAACTCCAAATACGCAGATATGCAGGTATGTAGATATTGCAGATAGGATGGAAGCGCAGAGGCTAGAGGGGATACAGCTCTGTCTTCTTGGATCGTTTACCTCGGCCAGAATTGAGGGTGCGGCCGCACACACCCCTAGTGTCACTATGCACATGCTCCCCGATGACTTCGACATTGTCAGCCGCGGAAGCTCTCGACGGCGGAGAGATGAAGGTAAATGATAACCAGTTAGATCGCTATGGAGACTACGCTCTCTCGACAACGATTCTATACTTGGAGAGTAAGATTTTGTCAGCAGCAGTCCATTGTGTGCAAACCGAGATTCCGATCACGTGATACAATCTCCTGATATCATTATCTTGGTATCAATGGGACAATGAGATAGTGGGAGATTACAGTGTGCGCACCATACAAATTCCCCAGTCATCGATGGTGAGGGGCTCCTGATAAGGGAACGCAGCCAGGCTATATAGCGCAGATAGAGCCTCTCAATCTAGGTGACCGGGGGACACGGTCGTCAATTCTCTCGAGTCTTGATCCAGCTCTGTCTATACGATCTCTGCTCTCTGCTCTCTGCTCTCTGCTCTCTCCGATTCGTATGATCGTTGCTCCCCAAGCCTCATAGATTTTAGTACAATTTGTACTGTTCTTGTCATACCACTCCCTTTGCGGTACATATTGTCACGTGTATATCACCCGTTCTTTCCTTAGTTCCAAGGGTCCTCTTCTCGCTAAATTTTCTGTTCTGAACCATCCCGCTGTGACATTTTGCCAAAATGCACTAAGGGGTTAGCTCTTCGAGCACCTTTTCACATCCATATCCTGCCTTTGGCACCGTCCTAAAATCTAAAAACAAACACGCACGCTCGTGTCATGATCTCATTTCCAGAAGCGAAGCAATTTGCCGGAATTCTTCCACCATCAGCTTCGAGACGGCGAGCTAGAATGCCTCTCAATACATCCCTCCGTCGGTTTTTACCCAAAGCTCGGGAATCGTGGTCAAATTCACCCAAACCATCTCCAAGTCATCCTAGGATGTCTGAACGAATCTAGGAAGATACCTTTGACTACTACTCCCCAGACTACTACTATCCTGTCCGCTTTGATGAGACCTTAAACTCAAGATACAAAGTAATTTCAAAGCTCGGGTACGGGGCAAGTTCTACTGTTTGGCTGTGCCGAGACATTATGTACTCTTCACCTTTCTAAAGCATGATTGGCTGCCTTCTTTACTGATGAAATATCAAGACAACCAACCTTTCTGAAGGAGACAAAAGACGCATCATGTGGTTGTCCAGGTCGGGACACGCAATCCTTCCCAAGCAGATTGAGAGATCGAGGTGTCGGAGTATTTGGGACCAATTAGATCCAAGCATCCTGGTGCGGAACTTGTGCGCAGGCTTCTTGGCCACTTCGAGATCCACGGTTCTTCTGGTCCACATCCGTGTCTGGTGTACCCCGTCTTGGGAACGCCACTGGATGTCCTACGAGAAATGCTTCCAAATCAGAGCCTAGGTGAGGCGCTGTTGAAAGCCTTTGTGGTCCAGACTCTCTATGCCCTTGATTTTCTGCACACGGAGGCTGAGGTTGTCTATACAGGTGAGCTATCTCTGTAGGAACCTACCAAAACATCGCGCTTGGCATGATTCTGAGTATTGATTTTAGATCTGAAAGCGGATAACCTCATATTGAGTATTGGAGATATGTCACATCTCAAAGAATACGTGGATGCTGCTCTAAAACACTCTACTCCAGACAAAGTAGATGAGGAACGCTTCATATACAGATCTAGAGATCTCATTGCAGTCCGTCAGGTTGGTCCACCTGTTCTCTGCGACTTCGGTGAAGCTAGGCTCAAAACACACCCCCACACTGGCCTCATTATGCCTTACCTATACCGGGCCCCAGAAGTACTTCTAGGAATGGCTTGGGATAACAAGGTCGATATCTGGAGCGTCGCAATGCTGGTGAAGATTTCATGACCCCCTGACGTTGACCCTGGGGCTAATCAAATCTTCAGACATGGCACCTCCTCGAAGAAAGTCCCATATTTGTGCCTCTTGACGAGCACCATAGGCCCTCAACTTTGGTCCACCTCGCCCAGATGGTGAGGGTGTTGGGCTCCCCGCCGCCAGAACTTATGCAACGAAGTGATAATTCGTCTGAGTACTTTGATGGAGATGGTCAGCGGGCACTTGATTATAAATGAATGTTGTGCTTTCCAACCAACGTTCTCGCAAGGTCGATTCCTTGCGGATATCGATGTCCCGACGACATCGCTCCAAGACTCAGGGAAAACTCTGGAAGAACCAAACAGGCAACTCTTCCACGATTTCATTAGCCGAGTTGTCCGATGGCTCCCTGAGGAACGACCTTCTGCGAGAGACCTTTTGAACGACCCATGGCTAAAGGCAAACTAAAAAACCGATTAATTTTGGGAGTCTAATATAGTTAACATAATTCGATGACAAATCTCACAGCATTCATTATCAGGCCGTGGAGCCTGGGAGCGGGATGGAGGAGCCGATATCAAGAGAGAGAAGGGAAAAGAGGGGGAATAGAGAGTAGAGCGAAAGTGAGAGATGAGCAAGAGAGAGAGAGAGACAGGAGACTCAAGATAGAAGTTGATCAGGCGTGGGCCGTCTCGACTATCTGGGTCTATTCTGTCTCGTGTGTTGCTTACTTCCTCTGTCACGATAAGCGAATAGATGAGCCTTATTGCTCTTGCTGTGCCAAGCCTAAGCAAGCACGTGACGAGTCAGCACGTGACATCCATGTTGTTGATGACTTGTGAGATGGCTCTCGGCTATCTCACGATGGAGAACCGAAAAACAAGAAGAACAAGCTATCTGTCTGAATGAATTGATCTCTATCTGACGGAGGAACCGTCAGGCTACAGATATACTGAGAAGTGGGGCTTCCAAAAGTGGGGCCCTTGGCGCTGGCCAACAAACGGCAGGTACGCCGTGACATGACTTGTCATGGCAGAGGTATGAAAGATACTGAGTTAGCATGGAGGATATGAGTGTTCATAGTAGGTTAAACAGAGGGATGATGAGGAGCTCCCAACTTATCGCTCTATATCTCTGCAAGGTAGTTGTGACATGGTCAGGGGACGCTAATGCTCTTCTGGCGCAACCCGATTCACCGAGTCTATGAGCTATTGACAACTATGGAATCGCCTTCCCCACTGCCGAATGTTAGCTTTCTAAAGTAGATAAATACAATAATCTTAGATATGACGAAGGCGATTAGCTAAACGACTTAAGACTGGATGACTAGCGAGCAGATGTGACTGGACGTCTCGAATTGAGCGGCCTACTTGGATGAGATATCATTTAAGCAGAAATATATGAGAGAAGGGTTTAGTGACATGCAACGAATGACAAATGTATTTGACGCCGTTGTAACCCCCCCACCCCAATAGCTCATATACCTGCCTCCTATACCTCCCTCCGCTCAGCATGTGGGATCTGCTATTTATTTGCCGTCACAAGATTTGTCGCCGGGGATGTGGTCCCTGCTGTTCATCTGTTACCAGCTGTCTTTAGCGCGATTTCCCCCCATATTTCCTTTCCCCTCCCTCGGCATGCTTATTATCTTGCCTTTCTTTCTTTTCCTTACCCTTTCTCGTGTCCTTGTCCTTGTCCTTATCCTTGTCATTCTTGACACCTCCAATGTCAAGAGGCGCCGGGCTTTTGCTCCTAGGCTTCTTGAAATTGGCAGTACCGTTCTCATAGACATGTACAGTCGCAATCCTTCCGCCGTCTTTATTCAGTGCTTGCATGGAAACGACTGTTTTACCCGGTTCCGTAGTTGATGGATGAGGCATACCACTAGAAAATTGTGAGCAAATATTCTGGAGGGCGGTAGGTTATTGAAACCGTAGCAAGCTTACTTTAAAGGAAGCCACATTTCCTAACTAGAATGACAAATTCAGTAGTTTCTATTAAACGGCTCTGGCCTCACTTACTTGTCGTTCTAGACTATCCCCGGCCACTTGCACAGATTGTTTCCAGTCAGGTGGAAGCTGTTGGAAGCTACCAATGATACTCGCAAAGAGTCGGGACGACGGTTTCGGCATGATTTTGTCCAATAGCAGGTTTGGTCAGACTAGAGACTAGGTGGACAAGGTTTGGTCTTCATGCTAATGTAAATGGTGGTTTAGTTAGAGGCGTGGTATCGAATGGGTCCTTTATAAGGCAGAAGCCCTTTTCGAAGCCGTAGATTTTTCTTCTTCTGTTGAGCTCTTGGGACGCTTCTTTATAGACGTCGGAAACGACACGACAACCGGCATTATGCGCCTGTCGTGAGACCTGCGACAGCTTTTCTGGGAGAACAGCTCGGTGAGATAGCTTTGATTTGGGGTAGAGGGATAATAGCAAATAGCCCAGGGTGCCTTCAAAAGCCGTGAAACACAGTATATTGCTTTGGGATTCGGCGTCACGGCACAGCGCTTGCTCTTACCGCACCATGTTACATTTCCTAGGAGCTCGAGGAGTTGTAGCTTGATTGCCTGATAGATTTGAAATCAGCCTATAGGACCATGTTCTGGACCCAGAGGCAGATCTTCTAAAACAGCTGAAGTGACAAATGAGTCGCAGACTCGTGGTGTCGCAGGTTATGCAATTCAGCGTGAGGGCCATAGTGGCCAGGGCGAACTAATTAGCTCACAGCACAGACCAGAACACCTACCTGGTGCGGGAGGTCCAGTGGCCCAACTGGCGGCCAGAATGACAACTATTAAGAATCTCATCCAACAGCTGGCCAACCAAGTTGGTATTCCGGCTGGCGGAGCACCAGCACCAAACCCGGCATCTCCACTACCGCTCAACCCAGTACCAGGACTAATAACCAACAACCGCATCAAGATTTATAAGACTGGATACTTCTACCCAGACATACCCGCGCCCTGGGCAAATTCACCGAGGTCGTTAAGGATGACAAATCATACTACAGATCCATATCATCATTCGTCAATCACCTTAAGGTTCTGGCAGCCACTTATGGAACACGTCGTGTCAAGGATGCTGTGGAGACAGCACTGATAGGAGAAGCTAGAACATAGTGGAGCAACGAACTAGATGATTTCATATAAGCTGGAATCAACCACAATCCCGGCTTATACACCGAGAAAAATCATCTGCTGAAGCGTTTTAGTCTAACCCCATTGGAAGCACTCAATACTCTTAAGGCCATCAGATATACAGTGCGTAACGCCGCACAGAATAAATCAGAATCAGTATATATATTAGAGGTCATCACCGCAGCTAAATACTGTAATTCCATGATACCAGACCAGGTACTTATTCTTGAAGCCTAGAAGTAAATTAAAAGTCCATTAAGGGTTACAGTAGACCAACCAAAACCTAGCACTACTGTCGTAGAGTTTATTAAGACACTCCGCTATAAATAACCAAACTAGAATGACTAGTACAAGAGAAGGCTTAGTGGATTTGTAGACAAGAACCGAAACATGCCAGGGCAAGGCGGGTATTGGAGTGACTACCGATATCAATCTGGATGCCTAGCTACAACACTAATCGCGGTGGTTACCGAAACCGCCCTTATACAAGTGGATCCGGCAATGCTGCTATGGGTGTAAACTAATTTCCTATGTCAAACCAGAGCACCCCTCATAAGGAATTTACTGACACCCAGAAGAGAATCACAGCAGGGCACCCTCTGTAAACACAGATTCAAACCAGAGACCTCTGCCACAGCAGAGGCGGCTTACAGGACCCGTATCAAGAGGGTCCGGTTTCAAGAGGTCACAGTAGTCTAATAGATGTCCTGCTCCTATATATCATTACACTGATAATCATCTGGAAGATATTCCTGAAGAGGAATATGCCCATAGCTCCGAGGAACAATACCCGGAGGAGGGTCTGGAGGACCCGGAGGTGGACACTCATGTCCTAGGCACCGTAGCACCTGAGACGCTGTTGAGACCTCTCAATATCAAGCCTCTAAGCTCTTCAGACTACTAGTATTCCACAGTCCTTCCTGCCTCCTCTACCAGCACTGCCCCATGTTGCTAAGCGACCCAGTGCTGGGTGTGTAGAGATTGCGATGGGGCTTTTCTTAGGCTTGTTTCCTTACCAGTACTCACCACAGTCCCCATCTCTATTGCTGCCTCTGTCCCTTCTGTACCGAAACTTGCATTCTCATCTGTGACCACTGACTCCTTACTCGCTCCTGTGCTCCCCCGCCATACCTGAATTCTCTGGTCAACCCAAGACCATAGTCTCTTGACCACTGGTTTCAATGCTGGAGCACTGGCCACAGAAATTGCTGTCCACACTTCTATTTGACATAGAACCCACATTTTCCACAGGGTCCATGTAAAGTCATAAGTAACAGTCAACAAAATATAGGTATATCCAACGCGTACGAAACCTGCAATAACTGCGATGAAGGCAAGACCAAAGAGAATATATAGTGCTCGCTTTTGTGCAGAAGGCAGGTTAAGGTTGAATATTAGAACCATCGGAAGCACAGCAGTATATAAGTCGCTGAGTGCTGAAAGGAGTACTGAGAGTGTTTCCATAGTTCTTTCTGCGGCGCAGCTAGAGGGGTGTGATGCTGCATAGGTCTTGTCAAATTGTAGCCAGTAAGCCTGGAGTGGCTGACAAATTAAACAGAGCGCAAGAATGATAGCAATACAATAGGCAATGTTGTAGATAATGCCAACCCAGACTGCAATAAGGAATGTTTTTGTGAAAGAGACTGAGAGGCGGCGGTAGAACAGGAGGACCGAGACCTTGGTGAATGTTAATGTGAGGACAACACAGACTATTGAGACCCAGGTATTGATGCGGTGAGGGATACTGATAGATCGTGGAATATCCCAGACATGGTAGCCAGTATAGTATTTAATATTGGCAATGATATTGAGGGCCAGAAGGACAATAGCGAAGATAACGCTGAGGACAATCAAGATATCGTCAATGCCAAAGGCGCGGGTGATGAAGGCCCGGGCGTAGAGGCGGATACAGACAAGGGTGGTCCCCATAGCAGCCATGAAGACACCAGTGACAACGAGCCCAGGGCCAAGATTTTGCGGATCAACATAGTTAGGAGGCGGCCAAGTGGTTGTCACTGATGGTGGTGCTAGTCGGCGTTAGCAGATGTAACAAGGATATTAACATTTAGTTCCCCTCACGATGAAACACATTAACCATCTTGAACAGTGCTGACTGGGAACACTGTCTTGTTTGTGATGTGTTTTGAGTGTCAGATATCAGGGTTCGTTAAAGTGGTGTTTAAAGTGGTGTTTGAGAACACTAGTAGAGGAGGTAGGGGAGGGGAATGATATATATGGATGACATGTCCAGGGATCTTAAGATCGAACTACCAAGTGATGTCGAAGAAATTCGCCATTGTCTAGAATCGTTTTGTCCTGGAAATGAGAGCTCATATCACTAGAATTACGGGCCCTGGGGAGGACAGATTCTAGCGGGTGGCTTGTTCCTGCATCTCGTATGCGACAAGTGATGGTAGAAGCGAAGGCACCGTCAGTTGACATATCTGGCCGCCGGATCCCACCTTTGCAAGTTGGACTGTGTATCGCCTTGAGCCGTTGGCGGGGCGTTTTGCGCGGACAAAAACATCGTTCCAATCGGATGCGAGTGGGATCGTCCAAGAGGCTGTCAATGCATTGAGAGTGCCGTTGTGTCCTCTCCCTTGCATGGTGCAAATTGAAGGCTATCTGAACCTCGACAGGTAACAAGTCCGGGAATTCTTCTGGAAGCATCCCTGTTAAGTAACTGTCGCTTGCAGCTAGAAATCTCCACTTCCGTAACTTAGCGGAGGTCCAGCTAGATTGGAGGCTAGGTTGGAATTAGAAACGTGGAGACCCTTTTGCAAGTGACATAAAAAGTTGGTCAATTAAGCTAGTCACCCTAGTTTTCCACCTGGGATTTGCACCACCAATTATCCAAACCCCCACCCTCGGCACCAATACCAATCTGCAGCGTGCCATACCCCTAGGAAGGGTGTCGAGGGTAACAGTGTAATATGCACGAACAGCATGAGAATTGCACTATCTAATGATGATCAATTGATGTTAATATTGATTCTGTGTTGTACCAACGTGTACAGGGGCTGATCCCAGCAAAGGGATCTATTCCCTCTCGCATAATTATCTCTACTTATTTATCAGTGTCTTTAGTGGAAGAGGACAATGATGGAGCCGCGGCGTCGTCCCGTATGGCTATCGAACCGGCCTCGAACGAACCTTGAATACGTTTAGGAAGGATTTCCCCACAGACAAGGAGGCTGATTAAAGGGAAACCTGAGGTAGAGCCAGGTAGATTGCATATGAGGAATTTCTAACCCTTGTACAAAGCAGAGGAGTATGTAGAGGGCTAGAAGAGCGAGTTATTTTGGCCTCTTTGTAGCTTCAAAGTAAATAGATTTAATACTGTTAAGTTCCCTTACAATGGCTATAACCGTAACCCCCCCAGTTCGCAGTTGAGAAACATTTGCATCAACATCCAAGACTTGCACCGTTCTTGCCCCGTAGTGCTAGAATACAGATAACCAATACATATAGCGTAATAAGATAGAATAAAAATCAGTAAGGGCCTATTACATAATTGATTCCTTTGATGGAGGTATAGCAATGATATAGCGGTGGAATTGAGGCTGAGAATCAAATGGGTAGGAAGGAAACAGAGGGAAAAATCGGTATTGTTTCTGATCAAGGATGGTTTGAGAGGATGAGATTTGGGTATCTGATCGGTTGATTGGTTTGTCTCTTCTCCAGCCACGTGCTTACGCGCTGAGATCGAGCAGCAAATACGAGCAGATACATATATTTCATGAGCAAGTTCTTGCAGACGAGAGCGATAGATCTAATCCTTGTCCTCTGATGGGCTAACTCCGGCACGCTGTGTTCGGTGCAGATTTATCTTCCACACAGCTTCACATGACAGGGCCAGAGGCTAGTACTTCGTATTTACTTGCCAGATTTGTATAATTTCGGACCTTGCGACCCGATAGAAGCCCCGTGGAGGACCAACCACAAGCTACGTAGGCTGGCACAAAATATGATACGTTAAATTTACGGAACGCGCTAATTTTTGATCGCTTTGCGAACATCTAGGCTCTCCCCCATCAGGCCGCTTATCGCCCTGCCCATTCCTTCATGCAACTCAAACTCATGCCGCTGAGAGACCACCCGACTACATAGTCCTCTGCAGCGTTGAATACTATCTATGAGAAATAAAGGGCATTTATTAAATTCAGCTCGGTGATAAATAGAAACTCGGAGATACTGTGATGCGATACTTGTGTTTATATGAGTCGCTGAATTCGTACTCTGACGCGAGATCTTATCTTGTCAGCCCTGCAAGGTCTATCTAACAGCGGACAGAGGGAAAGATAACGCGCATGTTCAGACGAATTGGGATCCCCGAGTGCGAACACAGAGCAGTTTCACCTGGCGCCTAGGGTGGGCGCACTATTTGAAGCGCCACAGCTGGCACCCTAATGCCACTAGACGAAAGAATTGGGAAGACGTAGGTAGATCCCACAATACATGTTGAGATGATATTTGGTCTCCCACCTTGTTGACCGAGACTATTATAATACAAAACTTGCAAAGAGTTTACTTCCTGGCAGACTTAAACATTGCATATTGAGGGCTATTCTTTACGGTGTTGCTGTCTGGAACCCCAGTAGCATACAACGTTCGCGACATTGGGCACATGTACAACCTGAGATCCTAATTCACTTAACCGTACAAACCCTCGCTTCACAGCATTCCAGAAAGGCGAGGTATGTGGGGTCGATGGATCTCCCCTGTATGCAGATCATTGCGGGGTGACCGCCGCCAAGACCGAGGTTTGGTAAATTTTACAGGACCGTGAAATGACCTAGAAGAGTTCGAGAAATTGATTAATTACCTTTTTGTTACAGCCAGTGGTGCGCTGTGGTTTGTTTTTGCTAGACCAAGACCATTGCTGAAGAGTGCAAGCATGAACTACTAGGTTAGGACTTATAATGAGGAGTAATCGATATACCAACCAAGCGAGGCAGGCTTTCGAGATTGGCAGTGGTCCAGGTTTCATGTGCTGAGCTCTCCCCTCGATATTCACAGTGTCAGAACCCAGAACGCCAGTGCTGGGGGGATACCCATACCCCTAAAAGGACAGGGTATCTTGCCTGATCTAGGCAAATATTCAGCGTTCTGATATATGTGTGTGCCATGGAACATTCGTGACACCCAGTGTCATGTTTTCTCTGGCAGGTTGTACAAAGTACCAGAGTCCCGTGTTGTGGTATCTCTACCTGCAAAAATGATGGCCACACGCTTATTTAGCATACTATCAATCGTCGTCTCTTCTGCAGATACTCTTGTGTCATTCCAAGCGCTGAATACCGTCAGACGGACTGGGATGTTGACTTTAACTTGATCGATATTCGGTATTGTCATTCATGGTATATATATATATACCTGAATCTTGGCCTAGATCAGGTAAGATTCCCTGCCTTTTTGGAGTTATCTCCAGCCAGGCCTAACAGGTATCTTCAGTGCTGTGGAAATCTCTGGGCTATCTTATCATTGTTTTTGCGTTCTGGAAAAGTAAACGATGTTCCAAACGCTTCAAATCAGGCACAGTCTACCCTGTGTGCGGTAGGTTCACAGGTAAGGGAATAGCCGTGAAGATATCAGATGATATATCTGAAAGCGTTATGTCGATCGCCAAGCCGAAGAAGTTGATCCTGTGTCATACCCTCATATCCCCACCGCTTCTTCTCTTTGTCGGTGTCCAATCTCGCTGGGTCTACATCTCGGCCGTCAGGATGTGCGTGCGAAATAGCATCCCTTTTTTTGTTGTTTCGCCAATTGACAAACATGATAATCGAGGTTGAGACAAATGTTAGGGCGGCAAAACCCAAGTTGATCGCATGACCCTTGATGAATCGTGGACTCTCAGTAGATGGGTAAATGTTGCTGCTAATGAGGCCAGCAGAGTTACCAATTGTGAAGAATATACCCATGACTGTCGCCCGGACATAGAGCGGACCGAAATTTGCACCGACGTAGCTGATTGCCAGGGCAACGTTAGGGGAAACGCCAGCCACTGTGAGGAAGACGCCGAAATACTTTACACCTGGCGCAACATCTGAAATTAGGATACCATAACCAGCAATAATAAAGCAGGACCAGAACAGAATGAACGGCCCCCGCAGGATAATGCGATCTGCAATCACAGCCGTAGTCATGGTCGTGATGAAACCAAGGACGTATGGCGGGACAGAAAGAAGATTCGCGGACGCGCCTGAGAAGTTGAGGTCCGCAATAATTGTCGGGGTGAACAGAGCGAGCGAATATAGAGGCTCGGCGATGGAGATATACATGACTGCATAAAGATAAGTGCGATAGTCAGTGAACGCTTGACCGACTTGGCCCCAAGAAAAGGGCACATTTGCGTTGGTCACGCCTTGGCTTTTGGCAAGAAAATGGTTCCATTTTCTCGTTTCAGATGGATTCAAAATTTTGTTGTCATCGGCTGGAAAGTCAACAAGAAGCCACCAGCCCGGTAAGGCGCAGATGAACGTGATGAGACCTTCGATGATGAAGCTACGCTGCGTTAGCCCCAAGAAAAAGGAGCACTTTCGGCTCACTTACATCCAACGCCACCCACCCGGAGTTGGCACATTCTTCTGATGTGGCAGATCGCCAAAGGATTTCCACGACGGGAATGGGATGTATTTGAGACCAAAAGCAAGGACACCGCCAAAAGCACCGGCAAGGGTGGCACCGGAGAAGAAAATACCAATTCTCAAGCTCTGCTGGCGACGTGCGTACCAACATGTCAACATAAAGTTGATTCCAGGGAATAGACCACCTTCTGCAATGCCGAGAAAGAATCTAGCAGCTTGAAGACCGCGTCCGCTCTGCACTAGACCCATGAGAATCATCACCACAGACCAAGCGATCATGATGATCGGGATCCAGCGGTGAGGCTTGATTGCATTCAGAATCAAATTTGAGGGGACTTCAACGGCAATGTAGCCGATGAAGAAGACGGACAGAGCAATGGCATATGCATTGCCTTTCGAAATTCCCAAGTCTCCCTTAAGACCGGCCACGGAGGCTTGACCGATATTGACACGATCTAGGAAGCTAAGGAGGTAGAGTAGTGAGCAGTAAGGAATGATTGACAAGTCTAGCTTGCGCAGGATACGGCTGTACTCCACATTGGACATTTGCAGATCGTCATCTCCCACAGCTTCTTTCTCGCCCGCGCTTTCAAGAATTGTCTTCTCTGGCTCGCGAACCGGCGGTAGGCTGATATGATCATATAGTGCAGAGTCGTCGTCGTTTGGTTTGAGAGAGCTATCAATAGTCGACATGGTGCGTGGGTAAACAATCTGAAGAGCGCTGTTTAGTGGGGAAGGAGCTACGTTGCTACAGTTGCTGGTAAGTGCGTCTTGTGACAAAAAGAGTGCACACGCTCGTTATTAATAAGCCTGCAAAGGGTTCCTGCTCCTTACGCCTTACCATGTTTGGCACCCTCCCTGTTCGTTCGGACGACTTGTATGCACGGAGATATGTGGCACATCATGTCTCGCCTGACACAATACATGCTGATCATGACTGCTTGTGCTCACGGGCCGGAGCCCCGCCGAGTGCAGATGATGTAACGTCGAGTTGGTCCATTTCTACGGACGGCACTGCAAGCTACTTAGCAGCTTGGCACGCTAGAGGTAATGTCCGCAAAGCGGACTTAAGAGGTATTTCACCAAGTTTTACCCTACCACAAAACTTCCACTGGCCTTAACGACGCAGCGATAATGGCACGTCCACGCAGGAAGAGGCGCACTCACGTACCCAAAGATGGCACGCGCGGGACTGCTTCGGGTGCTCGTCCTCCAAAGTCAATGGTCATCCGCCTTGGCGCAGGCGCTGTGGGAGCCAACTGCAGCCAACTGGCACAGGACTTCCGCCTGCTGATGGAGCCAGAGACGGCGAGCAGATTGCGAGAGCGCAAAGCCAACAAGCTCAAGGACTATACCACAATGGCCGGGCCCCTCGGTGTGACACATCTCTTCCTCTTCTCCCGCTCCGACAGCGGCAACACGCATCTGCGCATCGCCCTTACTCCACGCGGCCCAACGCTCACTTTCCGTGTCGAGAAATACACGCTGGCAAAAGACGTGTCCAAAGCGCAGAAGCACTCGCGGATCGGCTCACAAGATCATCTGACACCCCCATTGCTGGTGATGAACAACCTGACGACGCCAGTGGAAGAAGGACAAACGCAGGATCAGGTGCGGAAGCAGCTGGAGTCCCTGACCACAACCGTCTTCCAGTCCATGTTCCCAGCCATCTCTCCACACTCGACTCCTCTGTCGTCCATCCGCCGTGTCTTGTTGCTGAACCGAGAGACAAAACTGCAGGAGCAGGACAATGCGGCCTACATTCTCTCGCTCCGCCACTATGCCATTACGACGCGACCTGCTGGCGCATCGAGAAGAGTACGGCGCTTTGATCCAGCCGCCCAGCGTGCCCACCAGCGGAAAAGCGGGCCATTGCCACACCTTGGCCGTCTGGAGGAGGCTGCTGACTATCTCCTCGACCCAGCCTCGGGCGGGTACACGTCTGCATCGGAAACGGAGCTGGACACGGATGCAGAAGTTGAGGTGCTCCAGACATCCACCCAGCATGTTCTCAACAGGAAGAAGAAAGCCGGCCGGAAAGAGGAAGCGGCTGAAAATGGACCCGGCTCGTCCACTCAGCCCGAAGGCGATGTGACTAAACGCTCAGTCAAGCTGTCTGAGCTGGGCCCCCGCATGCAACTCCGTCTTATCAAGATCGAGGAAGGTATCTGTGAAGGCAAAGTGCTTTGGAATGAGTTTATCAAGAAGACAAAGGACGAAGAGGCTGAAATCGAGGCCAAGTGGGAACAGCGCCGTAAGGAGAAGGAGGAGAGGAGGGCAGTCCAGCGCGACAATGTCGAGCGAAAACGCAAAGAAAAGGAAGCCAACAAGACAAAATCCAACGGCCACGACGGTGAGCCTGAAGAGAGCGAAGATGAAGATGAATGGAACAGCGATGAAATCGAGCAAGAGCTTGAGCGAGACCTTAATGGCGATGCTGATGGCGACGTCGACCTTTCGGATGTCGATGGAAAACCAGGAGACAGCGGTGCATCTGATGCTGATTCTATTGATGCTTCGTAGGTGGTGGAGGCCACAATCAATCTAAGCATACTGTGCCCGCTCATTTGGACTAGCAGCAGCGATGGCGAGGAAGATTATGGATCGTGATGACGGCAGATAACAGTACTGATCATGCCTTGATCTTAACATCCCCTGCACCACGCTCTACCGGCGGGCCAAGAGTCAGTAGCAAGCTGCTAGAGCATGCAGCTGACCAAGAGGGGGGTAGTCCGACAAGTGACAACGAACAACCGCGAACAACCTCTCTGCCAATGAAGGAGTGGTAGCAGGAAAAGGAAAACAAGAGGAAACTCGACTGCTCCTGCATGACGACGAGCATATGAAAGAGATGAGAGGTTAGAATAAATAGACGATGGCTTGGCATCAATTGCGCTCATTGAAATGGATTCCTCTAAAGAGGAGAATTCCTCCTGTGAGGTCCTGGATCTGGTCTGACTGACTGACCGGCTGCCGTAGTGTACTCTGATGTGCTACTTGCTTCCACCATTACTGAATCAATTAATCTCGTCACTCAACTGGGCAGATAAACCCTGTCACGCCCGCCGGCGGATGCAGAGCGCGCGCATAGCTGACTGGCTGGCTGGTCTTGTACTCAGAGTATTGGTATTACTGCCCCACATGCTTTCTCACACCCAGCCTGTAGTCGGAGGCGGGGTAGTTGGAATACTGTAGTTGCAGGAGCAGCACCATTCCGTATCTTCTTCATCTTTCTCGCATTCTCCTTCTACACCCTTTCAATCTTTATTTCCCCGTGGCAAACCGCTTAGTCCACTCCCGGGCCTCTTTCTCATAACCCGGGCGGTCCTGCCGATACTGGTCTGCGATTTTGGCCTCGACTGCGTCGTCGGGATTTGGTTCTAGAATCATTGTCATGAGCATATTTATCGATATGTCATAGCATCCCCCTCCCTCTGTAAAACTGACGACGGCAAACGTACGGAGGGGTGGAAAGAAACAGATGCGGGAAAAGAAATACCTCTTAATAAGTTCCTCACAAACTCTAGTACATTGCCCATCTTTGTGCTTGGCTTCCACTCGCTATCCTTTAATATACCCAGACACATCTGGCCGCTGTTGGGAGGGCTGTCATTGCTGATGTTGGGGTGGTAGATTTTCGTTGTAAAGGTCACAGTGGGTGGCTTGAAGGGGTAGTTGGATGGAAGAGAGAGGGTGATGAAGAAGGTGCCGGCCTGGTGTGAAGAAATTGTCTTAGAGGCAAGAGCCGGCCATGAATGGAGGAAAGTGTGGTGGGGTGATGGGAGCGGGGCAACGAGTCCATGGGAAGGTGCGAATAACGAGGAGGGGATCAAGGTAAGAATACAAGTGAAAATCTGGATCAGCGTACGGCATAAGGGGAGCCGGAAGGGCCTTCCATGGTAATCTTCCATTGGAAGAGGTTGGCTTCATCAGCCAGTTCGACTGTGACGCCTGTTGGTGGCGACTTTTGCAGCTCGGCTAGTTCCTGTACGAGTAGTGGTTACATTAGCCACGTTCAAAGGATCCGGCATGGGACGGATCACGTAGATCTCGTGCCTTTGTGATTCGCTTTTGGGCCGCCATGTTGGGAGAACTCCCTATGTTACTGGGGACGAGAACGTAGCCGAGCTGAGAGGCGGGTTTTGATGAGGTTGCGTTTGGAGAGAATGGTTGAGGTATCAATGGCCGAACTCCAAGTCAAGCGTGCAAAGGAAAACAGCAGAGAGAAATAAGTAGACAGACAAGCCCAGGTCATACGAAGGGCGGGAGGCAAAACACTATTCCACCAAGCAAAGAAAGTGACATGGTTGACTATTGCTGCTTAATGCTGTAGGCGGAAAGGCCAAGACTAGAAATGATTGGCTCTTTGTAAGCACAGATCTTCGCGTGACATTTGAAGAGCTTTAGATCTGCCGTGGCAAGTGTGGGCTTCATGCCAATACGATGTGCGCCTTCCATCCCCTAGGGAGAAACCCCGTTCGCTCCAGTCCCGCGCTCTCTCAGACCGGCAACTTTTTGATCTAAACCTTGCGGATATTCGTAAAGGATGAGCATCCTCCATCGAGATCTGCATATACATTCGTGTGCGTGCGCGTGGCAAACACGCGACCGCAAACTACACGTCTTTTAACTATCAGTGCCTGAACTCTTGAAGGCGAAACAAATCTGGCAGTATTCGTGTGTAAGGTCCATGACATGCTGGGGTATAGACGTGGATTGGACGTAAGATCGAATCTTTAGTGCGCCTTCGCTCTCAATGAGCTTGCGTATCGAAAGGAGTAGGTCGGGAGAAAACTAGACAGGTCAGTGCGGGTTGGAATGGTAGAAGCCAGGCCGGACGTACCTCTGAATACCAGCGGTACTGCCAGGTGATAAGCCGGATCAGGCACGACAGTGTGTTGCGGGTGTCGCTCTTCTTCTCGAAATTCTTGAGCACCCCCTTCATCGCTTTGGGCGAGAAGCGGATGTTCAAGCATTGGTGGTAGGCCTCAAGCGCTTCTGTCTCATGATGGAGCCGATTGGCCAGGTCGCCGAGAATCTCCCACTCAGCCGCTGACTTTTTGTACTGCATCTGCTGCTGTCGGTACTGAGACATCTCGGTGCGCCAGATTGTGTAGATGCGGAGATCCTCATAGAGCACCATAAAGAGGTTGTCCAACCAGCGCTCACAGAGTCTCTTGTTCTGGAACTGCGAGTAGGAAGTGTGGGCGCCATCTTTGGCCGGGACGGGCGGGGCATCGGAGCCTACGACAACTTCTTCAGCCTTGATGGTCGGAAGAGGCTTGTCCATGAACTGACTGGTGACAACTTCCGCATTGGCCGAGGAGCCATTGAGGCCGACCCCGACGGCCCCGACGGCGTCTTCTGCAAGTGTCTCGTCCTCCTGGTCCGACGCGTCCTGCCCATTTTCCTGTGCATCACCGTTTGGCGTGCCCGACAGCGCGACAGTGCTGGCATTCTTGCTGCTGATTATCCTAGGCGTTGAGGCATGTTGCTGCTCCGATCGATACTCTTCCTCCATCACGAAAACCTGGCTGCGGGTGCGCAGCAGGGCGTCCCAGCCAATCTTGGCCGCAATTTCAGTGAGAAGGGTGTATGCCTTGAGAAAGGTGCCTTGATAGGTGGCAGCCTGTAGCTTTCGCAAGGACACATGGATCTGGTCATATGGGTCGCCTTGCCTGGGTTGGCCCTCGTCAATTTCATCAAACATGCTCTCGGGGAGGATGGGAAGAAGCACTCGCGATGGCTCGGGCATTCTTGGCGAGTCTTTGTCCTGGTAAGAGAACATTGGACAGGAGTTGAGCGTGAGCAAGGCTAGATCCCATTCCTCTCTGGCAATGTAGACCTCGGTCAGTCTTGCCCACGTGCTGAATTCTGACGGCGCAGCAGTGACTGACCGCTTTGCGATCTCGAGCGCCCAATCTGTGCGGCCTTTGCCCAGCAAGAACATGGCCTGAGTGTCGAGAGCCGAGTGATCCATCGAGTTCTCTTGAAGAGTGTCATGGAGCAGGCGAACTGCTTTGACTTCTTCGTCACCATCAAGTAAGATCTTGGCGAGTAGTGCCGACACCTCATTGTCACGTTCGCGCAGCTTCTCGAACAGGTTGATGGCCGAGGTGTAGCGGCCTGTGGTGTTGACGTACTTGAGGAGGCCCGCCGTCAGCAGGTTGGAGACGGTGCTGGGCACTTGCACTTCTGGTTCGGAGCCCAGTTGTCGGCCGTTGAAGAAGAGCTTCTCGGCTGCATCGAAGAATTTATGCTCGAGATCGGTCGACTGGATGGGGTTGAATCGTCGTACTCCGGTGATCTTCTTGATGGTGTCGCCGCTGCCGTTGTCTGCGTAGTAGTACGCACGCAGGACGCCGCAGAGGAAGGTCTCCAGCCACAGGCCATCGGTTGCCACCCGTCGATCGCCCCTCTCGTCCACGCAGTAGCTTTCGACGCTGCCGGGAATCTTGACCTCAACTCGCATGTCGAGGTGCGAGAAGGCATTGTAGCAGCAGTAGACGCCCTCGACTACCTTGTGTGTCTTCTCAGCAGCATTGTTGGTCAGTGTGTTAAGGTAGGCGGCCAGGCTAGCCGACGACGAGGCATCGATGCCGGTAACGTGGTGGTAGACGCCAGTCTGACTGGCACCGGCTTTGACGCTCTGCTTGATCAGGTGGACGAGGTCTGGAGGACCGAGTTCGCGGAGACCGGCGAGAGACTCGGTTCGTGCGTCGACCGCGAGGCCAATGTCATCGTCTTCAATGATTCTGGAGATGAGTCGTCAGCACTCGCCTCGCCGTGCTTTCGCCGAAAGGGGGACGCACTCAGGGATGGCAGGGGCGACCATCTTGTTGGCAGCGCCGTCGCTTATAAACGGAACCAAACCGAGGGCATCCCTTGCCGGAGACGAGAACAAGACAAAGAACTGGAGGGAATGGTCTTTCTGGCTGTCCTTCGCGTCGATAATTCATAGGCTATCTGGCTAAGTTCATAATAATTAGACCGCTGATCTGCAGCTAGCATGGCGCTAGCAGAGCTTGCGATGCTAGTAGTGCGCTAATTGCGCGCTAGTGCTAGTGGCACCTCCCGTCTGCCTTCTTAGTTGCCTTCTTTGGCGACTGTGGCATTGAACACTCGCCGAAGAGTCCGTGTTTGTGCCCCCTTTCCCCTATGCGTCGTAATTGAATTCGCCGCTGCAGGCTGCGGTCTCATAGGCTGTTGGGAGCACTTTGATGGAGAGACAGAGACGCCAAGTCGCGTACATAGCGCGTATCGGGGACGATTGACTGGTGGCTGACGCTGAGAATTCTGTCGTGGCCACGGAACTGCTTAGACTGGGCTTTCTTTGGGCACGACTTCAACTGGAATCGACGACAATCAACAGAATTACCGCTCTGTCACCATGTCGGGCTTCAAAGCTCTCAATGTTGACTCCGAGTCGGAGGAGGATGAGATTGACAACACCAAGGAGATGCAAATGGAAGATGCCTTTAGGATCTACCAAAATGCCTTGAAGCTTCACTCCCAGGGTCCGTCGTCGTATGGAGAAGCCGCCCGAGCCTACGACGCGTTATTCAAGTCGGAGGTCTTCAAGTACCCGGAGGCCGTTTCTGAGTTTGCCCACGACCAAATGGATGACGACGGCGCCTCCGGCGCAGCACATCCAGAATCGGGGCCTGTTGCTATTCTGTCAAGCACGGCAGCAGACAGCTCGGCAACCTCCATCCCCCAAATCATCTACCTCTCACACAAAAACAGGGGAGAGTTCACACTGGAAAAGGCCCATTCGGACCGCCCTTCGGCACTGGATGAGCCTCGGCAACGCCGCCGCTTCTACGAGCAGGCCTGCCAATCTGCCTTGAAGGACTTTGCCGAGTCCCTCGAGCGCGATGACACCGATATCGACCTCTGGAAAAAAGCAGCTCGCGTTGCCGAGGTGCTTCAATCGGAGCGAATCGCTCGCTTTTGCTACGAGAGCGCTCTTGCTGGTGATGATGATGGTTCAGAGCAAGTGATTGATCTTTCTGGCTTAGATGAGGCCTTCAGCGCTGGCGAGCTGGATAAAATCCAGCACCTGTTGCAAGATGATCTGTCCTTGGCCCGCAGCGGGAGCCTGAAGCCCAGGGAAAGTCTCCTCACCCTTTTGAGCAAATCAGCCGATCCATATCCCTTCTTGCCAAAGCGAACCGAGGCGAGTGAATACCTTATCGACAGTGCGCGACCACCTCCGTTCAGTGTGGGCCGCATCAAACTCACATCCAGCACACTTCCCGCTCTGGGACAAGAGATTCTGACGCTCGTGCTCGGCCATCAAGAGGGCGAGCCCACAATCTCTGCCCACCATATTATTTCCCCTCCACAATCTGGCCTACGTCGGTCGCCATCTGAGATGGACACTGATGTATTTGTTGACGCAGATGAGACCGTCAATATGAGACAAGAGTCTTTAAAAGAGGATGAAAATCAAGATACCAGGACGCCAGAAGTGAAGGTTGACCAACCATTTGAAGACACTGCACGGCGTGCAGACGAAACAAAGTCTGGTGAACATAGCGATAAAGCTCCCACTACCACAGATCAACCCAGTCACACCGAAGGGCTCCCGACTCGCAAGCGCTCGTCTACCGCTGCGGGGAATGATGAACCGGAAGCAAGAGCACGAAGTAAACGCCTTCGAGCACGAGAATCAATGGCTGACGTCGCTGCACCGGAAGAGGAGCCTGTACCAGAGAATACTGCTCATCAGTCTTGGAACTGGACAGTGCTGCAGACTGCAGACGCCGATGCTTTCAAGGTGCTCAATACCTTCCTCAGCAAACTTGGCCTTGATCCTTTTGATTCTGTCAGCAAGATCAGGGCTACAATGGAACCTGAATGCAATCCAGGCCAACTACCGACCCCGAAAAGCATTTCGCATTCCGATCTCGGCAAAGCTCTGCGCTCTTGGTCTGATGATCATTCACACGCGCTCATCAATGGCCATGGCCAGCAAGACTTCGTTGAGAGGTCTGCAGGTCTTGCTTTGTTCATGCAACATACCAAACCTCTCGCGGACGTCGACCCCGTCCCGTCGGCTGCGAGCGAAGAAGACGACTTTGTTAACTTTGTGACAAGCATGGATGGACCACCGAAAACTCTGTACGATTCAGCATACTTATGGTTGCAGACTGTCCTGACATCGACCGACGATGATCGGCCGTCACCGTACATGCGCAACGTTTGGACTGAAAATCTCAAGCAGACCGTTGTTCAACTTCTCGTCAGCCTTGATGAACACCTTCTCAACACATTAACTCAAAGTTATTTGGCGTGGTCTCATTACTTTTGCAACCCATCCGATCATGGGGATTTGCCTGGAACGCGAGAACTATATTTTCATGCCTCCGTTGAGTTTGTGCAAACCATTTTCGAGTTGCACATCGACCTCATCGTGCGCATAACCAGTCCAAGCAGCCAAGAACAGCCAGAAGAGAGGGTGAAACAGGCTGAACGACTAGAAAGATGGGCTGGACTGGCTGATGATTACATGCGTCTGTACACACAAGCTCTTGACGAGGCCGAAGTCTCCAAATCTCTCATGTTGCGATTTCTATGGGCGGCTACACTCTATGCTGGCAAGGGAGAGGATGTCAACCAAACACATATTATTCGATGTTTGCAAGATCTGAAGCTCATTGTCGCAGATCCCTCGTTCAACCGAATCTCACTGCCCAACAATGCTGCCATGCCACAGCTTTCTGCTGCTGCCGCTGAACAGGAAATTTCTCGGCTGAGCACCCTTGATTTCTTCATGAGTGTCTTCGACAATGATAGTGACAACTCAATCGCCGTCATTGAAAAACTGGAACCAATCTTGGAGCTTGACCTTCAACTTGCCTCTCGAGGTACACTCTCAGGCCGCGTCCTTACACCCGATGCCGAGAATCTCGTTCAGTTCTTGAATTCCGGTGACGCCTCCTTGAAGCTGTTCTTGTGGCGCCGACTTCAGAATGCTTATGTCAACATCAACTACAGTCCGCGCGTGGTGTCCTGTTTACTACGCTCGCTGGAGATCATCGCTCATGAATTGATGAACCCCAGGCACGCTCAACTCGATGAGCCTTCTCGGCAAACCACAATGCTTAAGTGGCTCAAAGATGCTGATGACCTCATCCAGCGAGTTTTATCAAAAATCGTGACTGACAACACCGCTTTCGACTTTGTTGATGCTGATCACCTGCTCTCTTCAATTTCCTCCACTCTCCACTTGTTGCGTCTTGCTCATGCGTATGCTCTGAACGAAGATGATGTGCGCTTTGGGAATGCCAGCGCACCACAATTCCCTTCAGCCTCCTCAGCCAGGCTCTGGGAGAAGAGCAAAGATCGGTTCCGGGAGATGAATGTCCATCTTTGGACTCTTCTCTATTACCTCCTCAAGGATGCAGTCAATCAATTCAGCGAACATTTTCCTGATCCTGCAAATGATTTGGCAGACTATCTTTGCTGCGTCCATCATGCACTGGGTCAGCGCCACTACTGCAGGTTCGCAAACAAGCAATTTGTGAAGCTTGTGAAAACCGAATTGAACAGTCTCGAGACAACTAATGACTACTACGATGACGTAGCCCAAGTGTGCTATGACCTTTATGATCTGAAATTCAAAGTTCGTCAAGGCGACTTCGACCACGGTTGCCCCAGCGAAAGCCTTGACAAAAAGACTGCTGTCAGCCTTATTCCGACTATCATGGCCTTCGCCAATCGCATGGACATGAAAGACCTCATCAAAGGTGACCTGAAGATTACAATTGACAGAGTCCAGGCTGCCACCGGTCAGACCAAGGCTGGTAAAGTCGTGGCACATAACAAAAAGCTCCTCCTCGCGTACTTGAGGTCTCCAGTCCTTCCTGAAGAATTGTACAAGGCCATGAAGGGTATTGGCGATCTACCAAGCAGGCCCATCAACGACGATTCCTCTGTCAAGGCAAAGTCTGGCTGGTTCTTCCTACTCGGCCACATGACCCTTGCCAAGTATCGATCTGTGAAACGGGTTAGTCCGACGCCAACTGATGATCTGGAAAACGCCTCTCAATTCCTTCAGCAAGACCTTCACTATGACATGGAAAAGTGGGAGACTTGGTACAGGCTCGCTCAAGTATTCGAAGCGAGGATTGAAGACGACCTCATCTGGAACTCGACTAAGCTCAATGACGCACGTGATGACATTGCCCTGCTGGAACGAAGCTCGATTCATTGCTTTACCATGGCCATTGCTGTGGCTATGCGATCCGCGGACGATAACGTGGGCACTGCTCAAAAGATCGAAGATCTCTATCGAGAATTTGCGATCCGATTATACGCGTCTTCACGTGAGCCCCTCAACATGGATGCATTCAGGACTGACAAGCAACTCCGACAAGCCAACAGTTTGTGGGATTTGGCCGCGTCAAAGCAACGATATCATCAACCTCTTCGGCGCTATCAGCTTTGGAATTTCGCTGCTTATCTCCTCAAAAGGAAATTGACGGACAAGCCCAAGCCCTGGATAAGTCACTACACACTTGCCAAATGTCTCTGGAAGATGTTCAAAAGCCCAGAAAATGACCAGTCTTCGCATAGAATCACAATATCCGACATTCTGACGGTTAGTGTTCATGCGATTGAAGCATTGCCTCGGAAAGATGGTCGCAGCGATCCCGTACTCGAGCCGCATATCAAGCTTGTTTCCCTCGTTCATAAGTTGGTGATTAACAAAACCCTCAGTCCACAACAAGGATATGATTGGCTGCAAGCTTCTACATACTCGAGGAATATCCCGCTGATTAAGGACGAAGATGAGCCAGACTGGGAAGAATACATTTTGGTTATTCTGAAAAAGCTTGCGCAAGCCGACAAATCCAACTGGCATCATCGAATAGTGGCCAGACGTGCTCATGTTATCTACGATGAAACCCGCGATATTAATGTAGCCCTGGGCGCCAAACACGAATTGATGCAGCAGATTTTCACCAAGACCATGACTTACAATGTGTGGAAACCTGATAGTGAACGTCCGGGTCGCCACTACGTGTACACGGGAAGATACGTGCTCTTCTTCGCGAAGCTACTTGACCAACTCAACGATCGACCTAATTTTGACCAGCTTGTGCGCAAAATACGACGAAAACAGGCCGATTTCATCGACCACACCAAGATCTGGGAGACACTTACCACCATGTACGTATTGTTGCTCCGACGAGTTGGTAAGATTCCAGAGGGCAAAGAAAGAGCGGTCTTCGATCATGTCCCACATGAAGAATTTACGAAAATCTCAGAAGGACTTGAGAAATGGGCGATGGAGCCTGACACAAGTTCGACTATTCTTGAGATAGTGCGTGATAGTGTCGAACTCAAGAAGCTCAACAACAGTCTAGCAAAGGGAAGCTACATTGACGACCTTATTGGCGATTCATACGCAAGTCTATACGAGAATTATGTGTCTCAGTTACCTAAAGATGACAAGCCAGCTTCTCTCACGCATCAAATCCCACAAGGTACTTTCATCAATATGATATCGCAAGATCAGCCGCCTGTCAATGGCCTTCAGCAGCCCATACCGACTGGAGATGTGGTTGGTTCAAATGCGCAGGCAGGACTAGGGATCCAGACACCAACTCACCATTTTGTCGGGCATTCACAAGCACCCACCGTCGTCCCTAGCGGATCCACAGAGAGACCAAAACCGGGCCGTGTCAAGATTATCACAAAGCGGGAGATTCAACGCAAAGCCGATGCCATGCTTGTGCGTCCTCAGCCAATCAAAACACCGGTTTTGTCCAAGCGCCCGGTCATCGAACTACCAGCCAGCTCACCAGCATCCAGTTTTAACGGCAATGGAGTAAAAAATGGCCCACTTGATCAACCTGCACCCGAAGATGGGGATAAAGGCCGTGGGGCGGATCAAACAGAAGGTGCCGGGCCCGATGCCGATGCCGATAACGAGACCGATGCAAGTGACAACGAGCGGAGACCAAAACGCGGACCTCTTTTTCCAGGACTGCAAAAGGCAATTACAACCGATGGCAATGAATCCGACGCAGATGACGAGGACGAAGAGGCGGACGAAGAGGCGGACGATGAAGGTGAAGGCGGAGACGGAGACGAGGGTGAAGAAGCAGAACCCGATGGCGACGATGAAGTTAGAAACGGTGATACCGGACGCCAAGAGGTGGATGCAGATGAGATGGAGGTGGATGAAGACGCAGATAGCCCGGAAATCCCCGATTCACAAGGTGCTCAAATGTCCTTGGACGAATGAAGTACGATGGCTTGTCGAGCTGGTACTCAGGATATCAAGTCGAACAGGGCTGGTCATGGGTGATGCGGCGGGGGGTGCCTTGTATCCATTAGAGTAGCAAGCATTCTGAGAGTCGAGAATGAGATGCCTTCAACGTCGCCGGGGTTGGCGGCAAGTCGCCGCCCTGTTCAAGCTGTTACCACCTTCAACAGCGCGGTTTACCCCTAACCCTCAGCAGAACACACGGAGGAGGAACGATGGGTTATCGTGTGTAGTGAATATGCCGTCACTCATCACTCAAGATTCGCTCTGGATTGATCAGGCCCTCCCTGAGTGAAGCTAAAGCGAGGATCAACCTTGTCATCGATCACTTATGCCAACCCTCGTCTGGGCTGAGGACGCCGTTCAGAACGCGGAGACACATTCTCTGTCACCAACACACCAATTCTACACTGCGAGCATCGTGGCAAGATGAATCAAGCAGGACCGAACCCCACTTCTCGTCATTTAGCTGCTCCAGGAAATTCAAGGTGCAAGCAAGAAGCCCAGATGAGTTCGGAATTGCAAACTGAAGGGCGAATGTGCACCTGCTGTCATGGACTCTTGCCCAAATACAATGCCTTGGTAGCACATATCAAGAACAAGCATTCAGGCGGTGGCGACCCCTGGATGACCAAGGCTCGCCCTAGTTGTACGGATCGAACCACGGATCAAATTGCCTTCATTACAAGCAGAACGAAAAGTTCAGATGGCTGCGCGGGTGATGTCGAACAAAAAGATGGCCTTGTACAGGATATCAAAAAAGATGGCCTTCCACGGGATGTCAATTGTCACGCCTCAAGCACCCAGCGGGGTCATGATTTCTGCAAATACACTGGATCTCGTGCGATCCCGCCCAAGTCAGCCTTGAAACGATCGTGTTCTTCAGGGCCCTCGCAGCCAGGTGACAACAGCAATCCAGCCCATGTCGGAAAAAGCGTTCGTTTCGCAAGTCCATCTCTAATCGAGATCAAGATCTTGACACCATCGCCAACGCCATCTCCTCCTCGAACCCAACCATGGGCCCCAGCCAAGATAATGGGCCTTGAGATCATGCCCGATCGGTCCATTCGACTGCGCGTCTCGGGCCCGGTAGTCACTCCTCCATGGCGCCAAACAACCCCAAATCTGGATGAACAATTCCTTCCCACACTCCAAAACGTCACGTTCGACAGATCTCAAAAGTATGGCTTCTGCGTTCATTACTTTGACAACAACAAGATTAGATACACGCTCAGCGAAAGGTCTAACCTTTTCATCAACGGATACAAGAGGATGAAAGCTTGCAAGATCTTTGTCGCAGACATTCGTTGCTCAAGATGGTCTCAGAAAGATGACTACAGTCTCGGCTTCTACTACTCACAGCTGCTGCACCGTGGATTGCCAACAACAGCAGACGAGGAGGTTGCGAAGTGGCGTTTGTACGAGGAGGCTTTGCGGGTCGTCAAGGGCAGCGGTAACGGTCAAAAGCAGAGACTGGATGCTGTCCACAACATCAAGCTTGAGCTTCACACTATCCTGGAAGATGCGTTAGCGACTCTGCAAGAACTGCCAAAGGACTTTGGTGGCGAGGCACAGCATAAATGGTGGAATAGCGGTCGTGGAAATGAGCCTGAGGAATGGATGGTTGAGGAACAGCAGCCAAACAGCATCGAGCCTGGTGAGTGGTACGGCCTAGTTTTGAAGGCTTGGTTGAGTGTTCGATATCCGTTGAAGAAAGCCGAGGAAGGTAGGAGCAAGAAGTTCTTTCAGCCCGCGTCTGACACATTGACCACTGTTGAAGACTGGACAGGCACACCTCTGGACGATGATCTGAAGAGGGGGGTAAGTCCGAGCAAATCAGAACATGTGCAGCGACATGCTACGACTCAACTCGATGGAAAAGGCTCGAAAACGTCAGGAAGGCGCAAGCGTTTAGGCGAGTCGAGGAAGGAACACCACAAGAAAAGAAACAGGAGCAGCGCACGTCGCAGGATAAATTCACATCAAAGGGCGAAAGTTAATGAGAAAGGAAAGGCTCAGGGGACAGTGACTGAAGAGCAGCAGCTATCTGAAGAAGAGCGTAAAAGCATTGCTCAGAAGGAAGTAAGGCAAGCCCTCGAGCGAGACAGGCCAAAGTGGGTAGACGGAATGATGGATTGGGTGTGCAAGAATTGTCCGGAGCTGCTCAGCCAACAATCATCACGAGCGACGGAGAGTGGTGGCCCTCAGCCAATATCGATTTCTGATATCTGCGGCGGTTATTGCCTCATTCCTATTGTCGTTGACGAGAATGCAGCAAGCGAGCAGCAACTCCACACGGTGGCCGAGCTCGTCCTCGCTCCTACAAAGGGCAACATTGATGATGATGGTGGTGGTGGTGGTGGTGGTGGTGGTGGCAGCGGCGCCATCTATGGCCGGTTCCGCCTCGGTCGGCACATTCATGGGCTTGTCAAAATTGCGGCCGTGCCTGACCAAAGCACGACGGATCCTGTCTGGATGAAGATGGTGATTGAGGATGCCGAGGCACAGGACGGATCCTGGGTCGCTGAAACAGGCAGTTACGACACAGCAGGTACGGCCGCTGTGCAGGGGCAAATCATTTTTCTAGGCGGCAACCCTGGGTTTGTGATCCTGGGCCATGAAAGGATGTTTGGCAAGGCCACAAGGATTGTTTTTGGGGTCAAGACTACAGGCGGAGAAGGAGATGGCACAGCGCTAGGCAAAGGGTTTAAGCAGAGTTGGGACTCGATCTGGGAGAACTTTGGGGGCGTGAATGCGTCGGTGGATGTGGAGAAGGAAGGGGTGGTGGATGTGGAGAAGGAAGGGGTGGTGGATGTGGAGAAGGAAGGGGTGGTGGATATGCAGAAGGAAAGGGCAGTGTGTACGGCCAAGGCTGGGTGGGAAGAGATCTACGTGGATTGCATGATTGACTCTTTGCGCTCACAGTGCGTGGCGGAATGACTGGGGGGTTACATACAGTACTTTTGGTAATACGTGGTGTACTGGCTACCGGATTTAACGGATCAGTGAAAGCCACGGATCCCCATGTTGCACCTGACTGGTGTGGGTGTCAGGGTGCTGTCGGCTGGTTATTGGCGTGCCCATTGCCCACCTGCATCGAGGGAGGGGCACCCCCGGAGCAGGTGCACTTGGCTGTGCTCTCACATCAATCTCGATCAATCTCGATCCTTGTCGTCCAGAGCCTGTGCAGAATGTTGGAACGAAGCTTGGAACGAAGCATTGAGGCTTCAGATCAAGTGGGCGGCCAAAGCATTCAGGTTTCAGATCAAATGTGATGCCAAAGCATTCAGGTTTCAGATCAAGTGTGATGCCAAAGCATTGGGCCTTCAGATCAAGTGTGATGCCAAAGCATTGGGCCTTGAGATCAAGTGTGATGCCACACAGATGGAGACTCTCGATTCCTGAGTGGCCACAGCTGGCCAGGACGGTGCTCATGTGATGATGCCCAACCTGCCCTCCCACGCATCCTCCTGCTTGACGCCATCGGTGCCCTTCTGCGCTCTCCTCTTCTCATTTCTCCTTCGCCGCTTCTCCTCGCGCTCCTTCTCCATGTCATCCTCGGCGCGCTTGATGCGCTCTTGGATGTCAAGCTCACTCAGCTTCTTCTCCTCTTCCTCCTGCTGCCGCTTCTTCTGCTTCAGCCACTCAATCCTCTCCCTGACCTCGGCCAGCGTGGCTCTCTTGACCTCACCGCTCTGGCCGGTCTGGATGAGATGCTGCTTCGAGTTCAGATGCTCGATAAACTGCACATTGTCCTTGTACGTCAAGTCACAGGCCTCGCAGTAGAAGCCGGCGCCTCTGCCTCGCCTGCCAACGCCAGCACCGGCGGGCACAAGCGTGGACTTGCCGACCATGGACGAGACATCGAGTCTCTGGCCCCTCGACGTTGTCTCGTCGAGTGACTTCAAATCCACCGGCTTGTGCCATTTCTTGCCCTCTAGTTTGGCCTCGTATCGCGCCTTTGCCTCCTCGCGCCGCTCATCTTGCTCTTTCTTGGCCTTCTCCGCGTACTCGGCCTTGTCCCACGTGCGGCGGAAATCGGTGTCGGAGGCTCGTGAATCAGAATACGCGGATTTGGAGGTGGGCATGGCGGCAGAAACGGTCGACCAGGCGTGAGTACTCGAGGGTCAACGTCATTTGAAATGCCAAGTTATTATAATTAAGTAGTTAATTAAGTAATTAAGTAGTTAATTAAGTAATTAATTAATGCATCAACTTTGGCCCGCAAAATTTCACTTTTCGCGCGACTTGGACAGATACGACGTATTGGCTCGCGGGGTGTTCTCCACATCCATATCTTTCGGCCGCCAGTAGTACCAGTACCAGTACCAGTACCAGTACCAGTACCAGTACCAGGACAGGAGATATGGTCCAGTAATAGTGGATCAATTGGCCGGGAGCAAGAGATGAGTTATCGGGTTGGCCCTGTCTACTCATGTCCTTCGCGCCATATCTCAAGTGATCAATGCCCGAGCGGGAGATATGGTAGGCTCGCGGTCTCGAGCCCCAAAAAATTTAGACGTATTATCCGTAGTACGCCAAGCCATTGTAGATCTCTGGAAATGAGTGTGACTCAGTCATTCTCAGTGTCTTCACCGACCCAGACAGTCCTTACCAGCACCCAACATGGGCAGAGCCTCGGGCTTCGATCTGGAATCGTGTGCGAGGCCCAACATACTGAAGCTTAAGCCGTACAGGTGTGCTCGAGAGTAAGACGGACACGTGGAGCATGCTGGGCGCGAGATTGACCGTGCCACAGCGACTACAAGGACGACGGGCACAACATCCTGCTAGATGCAAATGAGAACGCCTACGGCCCGGGCCTCGCCGTCGACAGCAATGGCTCGGTAGCCTCGGGCGAGGCTCATCCTCAGGTCGACTTCCTCGGCCTCAATCGATACCCGGATCCGCACCAGACGGAGCTGAAGGAGAAGTTCTGTCGACTTAGGAACACACACACTCACACCCAGAAGAAGCTCAGGCCAGAAAACGTCTGTTGCGGCGTTGGATCGGACGAGGTCATTGATGCCCTGCTGCGGTGCTTCTGTGTGCCGGGCCGAGACAAGATCCTGACGTGTCCGCCCACGTACGGCATGTATGCGGTCAGCGCAGACACCAACGACGTTGCCATTGTGCCCGTGCCGCTGGATGTCGAGCATGGCTTTTCGCTACAGCCACAACTGATCTGTGAGAAGCTGTCGTCCGACGCCCACATCAAGCTGGTGTACATCTGCTCGCCCGGCAATCCCACGGCCGGGCTGATCCGCAAAGAGGACATTCAGCAGGTGCTAGAGCACCCGACGTGGAATGGCATTGTGGTGGTCGACGAGGCCTATATTGACTTCTCTCCCGAGGGATCAAGCTTGGCCGAGTGGACAGTAGAGTGGCCGAACCTGGTGGTGATGCAGACGCTCAGCAAGGCATTTGGCTTGGCAGGCATCCGGCTGGGCGTGGCCTTCACCGACCCGGCCATCGCGCGTCTGCTGAACAACATCAAAGCGCCGTACAACATCTCAAGCCCGACTAGTGCCATTGCCAATGCGGCACTGGAAGAGCGGAATCTGAGCGTAATGCGGCAAAACAGGGCCAAGATTCTCATGCAACGTGATAGACTGCTGAAGGAGATGGCTCACATTCCTGGCGTTGGCCGCTTCATCGGAGGCACAGACTCAAACTTCCTGCTTGTGGAAATACTGGATGGGCCGGGGGGCAAACCCGACAGCTCCACCGCGCTTGCCGTGTACGAGACGATGGCGGGGCAAGGCGGGGTCGTTGTCCGGTTTCGCGGGAAGGAATATGGCTGCAGGGGATGTCTGAGAATCACGGTAGGCACGGAGAAGGAGGTGACAAGATTCCTAGACCAGTTGCGATCTGTCCTGCAAGACGTCTACACAGGCAGGGAAAGAGCGCGAATCGGCTAACTACAGCACAGTAGTTGGTTAGTACAGGGCTGGTACAGGTGCACGCCGGCTCCACCAAGGCCGCTTAGATCAACGTTAATTAACTAATAATTACTGTGAGTTGCCGTAGTGGTTAATTAGTTCGTTTTCCCTGGGCCGCGTTGCCCCAACTTTATCTAGACGAGTCTTGGGGCGTGAAGTCATTGTTTGGAGCCAGCACATCACCGCTTTGGCCACTAAAAACAGTCTTGATTCAAGTGACTCGTCCAAGCCTCGGAACGCAGGGCGCAACTGCCCTCCCGACAGGTTCTGAGGCTCAGCCAAACCCTCGAGACGCGGGCGTCCCAGTGTGCCTTGCTAGTGAGCTCCCAGCTTCGCCGAGGCCTCTTGCTGGCCGCGGCCCTTGAGCCAATCGAAGCACACTAGCACCCGCGGTTGCCTGCACAGCAAACAGAGAGCTCCGGCTGGGTCTTGCAGTGCTCCTGCATTGAACTGATCCCACTTTCTCCGCCTGCACTGCCTGCACTGCCTGCACTGCCTGCACTGCCTCTCCTCTCCACTCCTTCCAACTGTTCGACTGACTGCGACTGACTGCGACGGCCTTGCGCTGCAAACAGCCAGCGCTGCAAAAACAGCCAGCGCTCTCGACACTCTTCAGCCCGGCTCTGGTCTGCTCACGCCATGTCCATTCAGCACGAGCCGACGAGATAAGCACACAGCAGGGACGATCGCCACTCGCCAAAATCCCCTTGGGGCAAATCCCCGTCTTCTCGCTCGTCCATAGCGCGCGCTCTCGGCTAGCATGGGGGCACTAAATGCCACGCGAGACTACTATGCCGACCTTGGTGTCAGTCCCACGGCCGACGAGGACGAGATCAAGAAGCATTTCCGGCAATTAGGTAAGCCGAATCTCTCTGTCGGAAAAGGAAAGCACGCTGATAGCCGACAGCCCGAGAGTACCATCCCGATCGCAATCCAGGTCATGAAGTTGACGTTGTCTCCAAGTTTCAGGACTTGCAGCAAGCCTACGAGGTCTTGTGCGATTCGACTCAGAGATCAAGGTACGATGCGGCAAGGGCGAAATTGCAGCGGGCAGCCACGTCGGCTGCCGCTGCCGCTGCCGCCGCCGGCCCCACGGCCGCCAGCGCCGCACCTCCACACAGCAGAGATGGCAGAGATGGCAGAGATGATCCGTACAGTTTCAGGCGACCGGCTCGCGCGCAGACAACCTCCTTCGAGCCCCGATCACAGCAGCCGCCTCAGGCAAGACCCACGGCCAAGTCGACGTCAACGTCACAGCAACCGTATGCCAGTCCGCGGCCAGGCCCCGCTCCTTCCGCGGGCGCTGAAAAGCTTGGCGCATTCGCACGTGGCGCACAGAGATGGGATCGCGCCGCTTTCGAAGAGGCGTCGAGGAACGAAGGCAAGCGTGGCTTCCAGAGAATGCCTGCCGGAGGGCCGCCGCCACCACCGCCGCCAATGCCACCAAGACCTAGGCAACACCCCACGGCGCCGCGCCCGCCATCAACCCCGACCCCACCTGATATGCCAAACGGAGGCAGTCCCGCCTTCCCAGGCCTGTCTCGAACCGCCTCGGTTCGGGGAATGTATTATTCCGATGACAAGCACGCGCCTCGATCAGCATATTCCTACTGCAAGGGAGATCGTCCTGCCGCGGCCAGCAGCAACCCACAGCAACAATATTATGAAAACTTGCGCCCTGAGTCTCCGCCTGGCGGTCGTGCCCGATCCTCAGCCTACCCTCTCCGCCATTCCCGCTCTAGCGAGCATGCTGACCGAGCAGAGCGGCCCGGATTGTATAGTCGGGAATCCAACAGATATGCGTCCAACTTTGGTGAGAGAACCGACATACACGCCCCGCTCGGCCGCTCTGCCACTGTCCGTCAGCCGCACTCAGATCACGTTCACGATGAAGAGTCGGGTTCGTTTGGCCACCGGCCTCGCTCATACCACCACCATCATCATCATCACGACGCCTCTCAGCCACACTCTCCCCCTACTCGCCACCGATCGGCGTCTCCCAAGATGAGGAGAGCGTCCTACTCCTCTTCCTCAGGGAGATCAAGTGATGAGGAGACGTACGCGCGGGATTACGATGCTCGTCCCAAGCACGTCCCGAAGTCCCGTCGGCCACAGAAGCCAGATGGCCTAGATTCCTTCTTTCCCGCCTCCGGCTACACCCACATCGTTGAAGACGGGCCGGAGAACGGGACGTACAAGTATCCTCCGCCGCCGCCGAGAGGCACTCCAGTCCGCCAACCATTCCCCGACCTGCCATTTCCCAACCCAGCGCGTGATGAGCCCAGGAATCAAGAAAGGTACACTGCGTCCCGTTCCCAAAAAGGCCCCCATTCTGCCTTTTCACCCAAGTGCTTGCCAAACAAGAGATTCCCATCTCCGCAGCCTCCTTCAGCCCGGAGGGTCTTTTTGCTCAATGGACTCCCCTCCTGGATGGTCCCCAGCTCTGTCCGCATTACCCAGGCTAACTTTTCTCCTCCTAGCACAAGCGCCGCCGCAACTGCCGAACGACCTGGTACTGACGGAGTCTTCGTGCCTGCCAAGTTTCAGCACGAAGACTGGGCAGAGAAGCTTCGGCAGGAACGTAACCCGTCGCCTTCGAAGCAACAACGGGGCGCCAGGCTGAAAGAAGCTCGACGAACAACCGGCTCTGGCCATAGCTCTGGCGATGCCATGGACGTCGATCCCGCGCCAAAAGACTACACCCACCCACGCACCAACGGCAACATCAACCTCGACGACCTGAAAGACACCGCCCCTTTATCTTCCAAGGGCGGCCTCAATGGCATGGCTGATGACCTGAAATCGAGTCTCCCCTTCGAGTCGCGTGCCGCGCCATTCCCCAGCCTCGAAAAGGAAAAGACCTCCGCTCAGGCTCGGCTGAAGCTGTCCGACCTCCCACGCCCACCGAAGCTGGTACACCCGCCCCCCGTTGACTGCTCCACCAGCCAAGCCTGGCAAGACTACACCACCAATATCAATGCCTACGTCAGGAACTGGGCTCAGTACGAAGAGCGCATGATCGACCATTTCCACGCACGTAACCGCCTGGTCCGCAATGCAATGGCCGACAACTGGGTTACGAGTCCTACTGATGGGCCAGCGGGTAATGAGATTTCTCAGAACGACTTCGGCCAGCTGAATACTGACAAGAAAGCCGGCTATGGCACCTACATGGACTGGCTGGAGGATGACAAGGTGTGTCACGTCGCATGGGAGACGGCCCGTGACAGGCACCGACAGTGTCTCGAGGAATTGGGTACAGTGCGTGAGAGACTAAAGGCGACGGCCAGAGGTGATGACCCGTCATGAAGTTCAGCCAATCTAACTTGCACACACCCCTTTTGCTGGAAGCGTTGGTGATGCGGTGTGCGAGACCAAAGGCGACAGCCAGAAGTGATGACCCGTCATGAAGTCCAACCGATCTAACTTGCACGCACCCCTTTTGCTAGAAGCGTTGGTGTTATGGCGTTTTGGAAGCATTCAGACCAGCCAGGGCGACTCTAATTATTGTACTATGACCTAAAGTTTAGGTGCCTCTTCTCTCGAAGCCAGGCTCCTGTTTCAGAAGATGCCATCTTCTCCTCCACCACCACGCCACTTGATGGCATGCCTCAATAATGATTCCCCACTTCCTGCCCAGGTAGACAGCTCTGCTTTCACTAAAGGTACCAAGGTTGTAAGTCGACCTCGGGTATAATTAAGCAACAATTTCCTCCCTGGTCCTCGCGTGCAAATCGTATTATACAATCGTACTTCTTGCTTATACTCCATCCTGCTGTCATAGAGCGCACAAAAGAAGATGGACGTGGGTGGGGTAAGAGCTGGGCCGCCCTTAGAATGGAGTAATTAGATTCAGAAAACACTTTTTGGCAACTAATCACCTCTGCGCCGTCGCTATGTCCCTCTTTTCTCATATCCCTCCAACGCATCTCGAGTGCGCGCTCGGCTTGGGGTAGCCAGCGGGTCCGTTAGATATGGTGCTGCGTGTGTCATATCCTCATCATGAACACGTCAACATCCTTACGCTCCAAAGTCCTTGACCAGCTTCTCAATCTCGCCAGCCAGTCTCTCACATTCGGTCTTTGTCTGAGCTTCAGCGTACACTCGCACCGCGTCTTCAGTACCGGACGCGCGCACGAACGACCGGCCCTTCTGATAAATAGCCACCGCCGCGTCGATCTTCTCCTGCATGCCCTTTGGCGTCACCAGTTTCCGCTCTGCATCCGTCGTCGTGAACACAGACCGATCCGGAACCTCAACGCGGACAAGGCGGTTCGGCAGATCGTCGTACGTGCTCTTCCAATTCTCCACCGTCCACTGCTTCGAAGCCAGCACCACCTCGACGAAGAGCATGTCCGAGATGGCATCGCCGACAGCCTGATTCACCAGATCAATTATGGCCCCCAGGCTTTCAAGCGCATTCTTCTGTCTCGGGCTCGTTAATTTGGCCTTCTTAATCGTCTCGATGGCCTTGTCGCTGAACAGGATCGTCCCGTGACCATTGGCCTCAAAGTATATTCCAATGTCATACTGGAGAGCGGCATGGTGGAGATGCTTGACGCCGGTGGCAGTGCAAGTGACAGGAACTTTCAACACTTGCTCCACCATGTTCGTCGCCGCGCCGTTGGCGTACGCAGTCTGCACAATGCCGAGCTTCAATTTGTCGCCCAGCTTGGCCTCTTGCAAGAGATCAGCAAGGAAGATGGCAGACAGGGTAGCGATTCGGTCGCCATCAAGAAGATTGAAATTGTTCGAGGCGTCTGTGTAGTAATAGATAAGGCGGTCAGCATCGCCATCTAAACTACAACAACGCTCCAAAGGTTGAGCCTTATAGCCTCCAGGGCTTCGCTGTTTCGTTTTCACAAAGTCCGCACCGCAGTCACGGTTGAGAAGGCTCGTATTGAGCGTCTCGTCGTTGACCACCTTGATGTCGATGCCCCCTTCCTCGGCCGTAGGGAGGTACTTGAGAAACTCGCGGAGCTTGGGGCCGCCGACTCCGTTAGCACAATCGACAACCACATGACCGTGGACCGGTTTGCGATCCTTCATGATCCTCTTGAAAGCGTTTGCCAGCTTCTCATAGTACCCTTTCTCACTTGGCTCACCAAAATATTTGGCCGGGTTCTCCTGGGTGTTGATGCATCGAACAAGGTAATGAAGCTGGGGGGTAGTAAGAATGCCAAAGTCGGTGTATTCCACCTTCAGCGCATCCAAAGCAGCCTTCAAAGCCTTAACGAGAGCAGGGCCAGAGGCTCGGGTGTCACGGCCAAAGATGACCTTGGCCTTTCTATTAACGCGGCCAGATTCTTGTTCGTCATAGATTTCTTCCTTCACCAGGCCTTCATACTGCCTCACCAGTTCCTCGCCGTCGGCATTGGCAAGAGTGGTTGCAAACCCCTCCCATGATTGTTGAAGCATGTCACCCTAAGCCCCACCTTGAGTATGCTGGCAACAACCCAGGCAGCACGACTCACCAGTGGATCTACAATTTTAACACCATTATCGTCGGGGGGGTTGTGGCTTGCCGTAATCATGACACCGATAGTCTTGTTTCTGTCCATCGAGCGGGCGGCTGCCACCAGGCCCACCGTGAACACGACATGGTCAAGACCGGCATCGCTGAAGTTGAATTGTCAGGCCAGAAACAACAAATGGGCGGGCACAGTCTTACGCTTTCATTCGAAACTATACAACATCAGTAGATTCAAGGAATCCTATAACAGCCGACTTACACCTGCAGTGCCATACGTAAACTTTGTACCTGCAGGCACTGGGTACGGCTCGACCGAGCGCAAGATGGCCGACTTCACATCTTCGGACAGTGAGAAGGGCATCTTTGAACCTTTTGTGCAAGCCTCCCCTTGAAGGCCTTCTCTTGTCTGGAATTATGGCCAGATAGACTTGGTTGAGGAAGGAATCAGGTCTCATTCACAAGGTTGGATGTGCCTGAAACTAATAAAACCGTGGGCGGTGTGGTACAGTCGGTCAGGTGACTGCAGTTTCCTTCTGCCACGTACCTACCCCTCATCCACATGATGACTTGGCTGCAGTGGCGCACTGCATATAGATTTACATTACCCAACGTTGAACTTTGCGTACCTCGTTCAATCTGACGCTATGCTTGCCGCCGCCCGGATTCTGAACTTTTACCATCACAATCCTAAGTTCCGTCCTACTTTACGCCTTCAACCGTTGATTCGCCAAGTCTTCCTGTGCGTCCTTGATCAAAAAGCTGTAAAGAGCTTAGTAGAAGGAAGGCAGAACCGAAGGTCTAATAGTGCTCACCTATACCATAATGCCGTGGGAGTAACTGTGGCCAAATGCCACAGACTGTGAGCATCGATCATCCCCCCAATCGGTGGGAAGTCAAACAGCTCCAAGCTCATGGCAAGAATGATCCATGCCACAATCATGCCTGGCCAAGCTGCCCAGATCTTGTGTAGCTTGCGATAGCGTTTGATGCTGTACCAGCTCCAAAGAAGATTCTGAGCAATGCCTACAGCGACATTCGCCGCCATGTTGTACGTGTAGTTCCACCTCCACACAGTTAGATATGTTACATGTGCGACATAGAGAAGGCAGCACAAGGCCGTCCAGGCTCGTAATATGCTCTGAGTTGCAGGATCAGGGCGGTCGAGATGGAATATTCGTACGAGTGAGTAATATAGGCCGTATAAAACGCTCGCTCCGGCGGCAAAGTAGTCAAGCTTTTCCGTGATATTAAAGTCCCGCGTGTGGAAAATCATGCTGGCTATCCAACTGGCCAGCCCAAAGTAGCCAAGCGCCAGATAAAACGGCCGTAGAGAATAGGTGTATGGAATCGAACGCCTGACTCGATCCATACCGTTTCGATGGGCGAGCAAGTTCAAAAGCGAGAAGAGCACGGAAAAAGGTTCTTGCATGCCCATGAAGCGGTAAAATGGCCACTTCCCGTGGAATTGGACCACTGGTTGAATCATGGGAGGATTGCGTGCCAGCCTCCTATCTGTGATGATGTGCTGGCACTCATAGTCGCAATTTGCTGGACAGGTCCACAACATAAGTCGAAGCCCAAGTGCTGGATATCATCAGCCTTGGAGGAAACCTCTTTGCGCCTCTACTCACGTAACGTCGCGCTACCGTCTTCGCAATTCTCTTTGACGCAAACCTGCGTGCCTTATCAGCATGCCGAGCGAAGACAGACTGAGGCTTATTATTAACCTGCACACATTCCCGAAAATCCGGAAGTCGATCTCCCAGGGATGCAAGGGAGACCTGGGCCAGAAGAAGCACAGTGATGGCTTTTATGAGCCAGCCACGTGTGCAGCTTCTCCACGGGAGTCCTTCCATCGACAGTTGGCGCTTTGGGCGAGACACCTTATGGGTAGGTAGTAGTGTCAATAACAAGCTGCAAACTCACTTCAGTTACCTTGACTAAATTGAGTTAAGCCGCGGCTTTCCCAGCTTGGCAATGAAACGTAAACAAATGACTGCTATTGTAGATATGATGCAGCCACACATTCTATGGCTTTCATGTCCTTTTGCTGCAGCTCAGTAGATGATAATAGTGCATTCCTACCTTCGGCCAGTAAGCCCTCCGACTCATCACTGAACTGGACGTACTCGACGCAAAATATTCGCCGCCGCCTCTTCCCATCGTGCCTTCCCACCCATTTTGAGCCATCGTGTTCAAGTAGTCAAGGGGTTGTCCCGAAGAAGCAGATGCGTTCTCTGCTTTATGTTAATCTGCTAACAGTCACTTCAAAAGGTTGCAGAAAACAGAAGTTTGCCTTTGCTTGAGATCAACATGTGCAGAAATTGAAGGGTGCCTAATATTTCCTGGACGAAGCACTTTGTGGCGCAGCTCACAGTGTACTTAATCAGGATGCCCGGTTTCTCTCGAGAATCTGTCCGGTATACATGCCGTACCGGTACAAGCCTAGGTAGATCGCGTGCAGTCTATTGTCTCACCGGTATGCAAACCATGCTTCGAGGCATTTCTACAAAATATTGCGAAACGGTGAAAGGGTGAAATTGTATCCATCTTTGGGGCCTAACATGATAGTTGGAATTTGAGCCGTCCATCGCTTAGCACAATAAGCAATGGTCAACGGTAAGCTAGCATTGACCCCTAAGATGAAGAGGGGCGTTCTAAGTATCGCTAAGACGAGATGGCGCCCGGGCTTCCGGCCGAAAGTAACTTGGTTAGCTGCGGTATCAAGAGTTAGCCAAAACTACAGTGCCCGTCATAGCCCGATAGTCGAAGAGCATGGTCACGCAATGGGCAACTCTGTCCAGAAGATAAGAATACTTAGAAAGAAGGGCACGTGCGTACCATCGCAAACCTTCCAGCCGCATCACATGCTCAAGCCTCAAATTTGCTCATCTGCCCGTAGCTTCTAGGTCACTTCATCGATCATTCACCTCATCATCTCATTCGAATTCGCTTCGTTGGCCATTTTCTGCGTGAACTACACCAAAGTGCATCGAAGCCGAGGTGAACAATGACCAGAAGGTTTGTGCCTTGCATACGCGTAGTGTGATATTCGCAATCCGGCCGATATCGGCTTGTTTATCAATACTGGCGTGACGATCCGAAAAATTATCTCTCAGTCATTTCCACCATTTGATATCAGCCAGAGAAAGAGATCTTACGATGCTTAATATTAGGGCATACTGACATCAGTGCCTCGGTTCAACCAGCTGTGGCAGACCATTGGTTGTCTCCTGATGGTTGCAACTCCCTTCCATATGCTTCTTTTAATCTGCTTCCCTTTCCTGTTCTACTCATATTTATGCTCTACTTTTTTTTGATTGTATAGAACACTAATAGACATAGAATATCTTGACCAACATTCATTTACTCCCCGATTGCCCAGCAATCCGATCACCACCACAACTACTTCCTATCTTCTTTCTTAATCTCATCCCCATTACAATGGCCCAACCACAGTCACAACCCACCCCTTCAGTGGCGCAGCTGGACGCGGTTGCACAGGCCGTGCGCGACCTCCTACATCAACCTGGTTATGATGATGGCTCAGCCGGTCCTGTACTGGTCAGACTGGCATGGCACAGCGCTGGCACTTATGATTCAGCCTCTAAGACGGGCGGGTCAAACGGCGCGGGCATGCGTTATGAGAAGGAGGGTGGGGACCCAGCAAACGCAGGACTTCAACATGCGCGAGCATTCCTCGAGCCGATTAAAAGGTCATTCCCATGGATCACCTACGCCGATCTGTGGACGCTGGCGGCAGTGGTCGCGATCAAGGAGATGGGCGGCCCGCAAATCAATTGGAAGGGCGGCAGAACAGATTTCACTGATGATAGCAAGGTGCCTCCTAGAGGCCGGCTGCCGGATGGCGCAAAAGGCGGGGACCATTTGAGGGACATATTTTACAGAATGGGCTTCAACGACCAAGAGATTGTTGCTCTGTCGGGTGCACACAACCTTGGAAGATGCCATAGCGATCGATCTGGCTTCGATGGCAAATGGGTCAACAATCCTACCCGCTTCTCCAACGCATACTTCAAGATGCTGCTGGTCAATGACTGGCGGAAGAAGAAGCTGGATAATGGCGTGGAGCAATACGTCTGGGTTGATGAGGATCTTGCTGGCGAAGATGGGGATGCCGAGACCGCGGAAGAACCTGAAGAGCTCATGATGCTTCCTTCAGACATCGCTCTGATCCACGACCCATCTTTCCGACCGTGGGTTGAGCTTTATGCCGAGCACAAGGACATCTTCTTTGACCATTTTGCAAAGGTTTTCGCCAAGCTGCTTGAACTTGGCATCACAAGAGATAAAAACGGAAATATTCTCAATGAAGAGAACCAGGAAGGTGGATACAAAAGCGCGCCGAAGAAGAGCGACGTGGCGGCCGCGCCGAAGAAGGATCAAGGCCGTGGTCAGGTTGGTCACGAGGCCAAGCCTCTGAAGGAAGCGAAGCTATAATACATCGGCTCTCCCCTCTGTATCTGCTTGGTCATATTTTCTGTGTACGGCATAGCAAACTTGGTGTTGAGCTTTCGAAACATACGATAGACGAGATACCCATAGAGCTGATTTAGACACCAATTAAGATGTTGGAATTAGCCGGCCAGAGAACCAGGATTAAGTGGACATCTGACCTCCCATCTGCTCTGTTATGAATATCAACGCGCAAAATCGAAGCAGATGATCTGCGGTTTCTGCAAGCCAAAGCAATTGCGCGATAAGTAAATACTGTGCAGCACGTTGGGATAGAATAGCCGACGCCGGTGATGAGCAAGATCCGTGCTAGCACCACGTGCTGTAGCCAGCGATCGTCATTAGCGCGTCGCAACGCCCCCACTAAAAACGACTGGTTGTTTGGCGACGCGGCTATCATTTCCGAAGTGTGTTTCGTGGCCGAACCCCTTCTCCATTCGGCCGCGGCACGCTGGGGGCACCAAAGAAATTTGGACCGCCGTCTCTGGGCAGCTACTAACAAGTTTATTACGCTGGCTCCTCTGCTCCAACCGATCGAAGCTGATAGATAGTGTTGGAAATATGCCTCCTACCTGCATGTGGCAATGAATGTGGACGTCAATTACCACTCATAACGAGCATCCGCACAGCTGCTATTGGATTTCTCAGACCTAGCGGCAACAAGCAAGAGCACGTGTGGGGGAACAGCTGCCCAGGTAGCTATACCGCAAGATGAAGTTTGGCCGGGAAATCGAGGATGATTTGGTACCGGAGTGGAAGACCAAGTACTTCGACTACAAGAGGAGTAAGAAGCTTATTAAAGAAGTCTCTCGGGCCCTGCGAGATGCGAACAAAACTCCTAGCTACTCCATACCCGGCATCGCAGAGAGGCAGCGGGTAGGTACGGTTGAGTCCTCGCTCCCATTTACCCACTTCGACTTTAACCAGCGGTCTCGTCCACCGACCGCTAGCACCTTTCGGTCTGAGCCACCTACCGGTGATGGAGAGGAAGAGGAAGGCCAAGCTCCGAGGGAGAGTCAGACTCTATTTGCACGTTCGCCTGTAGTCATGATTCCAGGCCATCAAGCATATTCGCCCGAAGAGACTCCTCTGAGATCCTCTATGGGACCACGGCTGTATGGCAGTTTTGTTGGTACTCCTCCCGAAGACAGTCCACTGCGAGCACTCGAACTTCCCGACCCGGCTATGAGCACGCATAGCTCCAAGAGACATCAAGGTCGAGTGGACGAGAACTTCCTCCCTCGGCTGCCTCAGCCGGGTCTGGCCGTTCTAGGCTCAGACAGCCCTTACCAGGTAGGCCCGACACAAGGCCGGCCATCATTTGCCAAGCGCCTATTGCAACAACAGCAACAGCAGCAACAGCAACAGCAACACCATGAGCGCGCCATGTCCGCTCCAGCGCCCAGATTCGGCACTGTCCCAAGCTCGAGGTTACGCAAGTTCTTCAAGCCACATCAACTACAGTCTCCTCGTGCAGAGAACGTCCAATTGGACTCATACGAGAAGCTTGATACCCGACAGGCAGAATTTTTTACTTTTCTTGACCAAGAGCTTCAGAAGATTGAGGAGTTCTACAAGACGAAGGAGGACGAAGCAACCGAGCGACTGGCTGTGCTCCGGCGACAGCTGCATGAGCTACGGGACAGACGGCTCAACGAGATCGAACAAGCTCGTCGCACCCATGAAGCCGAGACTGCTGGGACTGCTCTTCAAGACAACGCCGCCAACAATGCTAAGCTGATTCTCTCCAAGAAACAGAATGGCGTTGCCAATGGTCAAAGCGCAAATCCGTTGAAGAAAATTGAGGAAATAATACACAAAGGGCCTAAAATTGGTCGTGTCACCAAGTCATTGCAGCAACATACCTCCCCGGCAGCACCACAGCCTCTCGGCGAAGATAGAGGAGATTACGTGCGCAGGCATGACAATGCACCCTCCTACCGTGTGGCCAAGCGACGGCTGAAGCTAGCTCTGCAAGAATACTACCGTGGCTTGGAGCTTTTGAAATCCTATACACTTCTCAACAAGACCGCGTTCAGGAAGGCAAATAAGAAGTACGATAAGGCCGTCAACGCCCGACCAACGCTGCAATACTATGCCTCCAAAGTAGAAAGGGCATACTTCGTCAAGAGTGACCTTGTCTCCGGTCACATGGTTGCTGTTGAGGATCTATATGCTCGCTACTTCGAGAAAGGCAGCCATAAGGCGGCTGTGAGCAAGCTGAGGTCGAAGCTCAAGGGTGGTGATTACTCAGGAGTATCCTTCCGCACCGGCCTTTACGTTGCAGCTGGAACCTGCTTCGCCGCTGCTGGCTTGAAGATCGCTGTCCATCGTCTCTCTGATCCAAACCCCGAGATCGCCACCGAAACATCTTACCTGTTGCAACTGTATGCAGGCTACTTCTTAGCCCTGCTGCTATTTCTGCTGTTCGTTCTAGACTGTAAGATCTGGACTGCCTTCCGGATCAATTATCAGTTCGTCTTCGAATACGACCCTCGCCATACGCTGAACTATCACGAGCTAGCAGAACTCCCCTGCTTCTTCTTCTTCCTCCACGGGTTGCTTCTCTACCTCAACTTTCAACAAGACAGCACCTCGCCATTCTACCGGTATTGGTTTGTGCTGCTAATCGGCATCACCTTTGCCACCCTGGCCCTCCCATTGAAGGTTTTATACTTTCAGTCGCGCTGGTGGTGGGGCTACTCTAACTGGCGTCTTTTCTTTGCCGGTTTATATCCTGTTGAATTCCGCGACTTTTACCTCGGCGATATGTACTGTTCGGCAACCTACTCCACGTCACAAATCGAGCTTTTCTTCTGCCTGTACGGCAATGACTGGATCAACCCCAGCCAGTGTAACTCTGGCCATTCGAGGCTGATGGGCTTCTTCGCTGCTTTGCCGGCTATCTGGCGTGCACTCCAATGCATTCGGCGGTACAAAGACTCTGGGAATTGGTTTCCGCATCTGGCTAATTTTACCAAGTACCTGGGCAACATAATCTACTACGTAACACTGAGCATGTACCGAATAAACCACGGGTGGCAGTATAGGACGGCATTCATCGTCTTCGCCACGATCAACAGCCTCTACTGTTCGATGTGGGACATATTTATGGACTGGTCCCTTGGCAATTGGTGGTGCGAACACTTCTTTCTGCGGCGACGACTTGCGTACAAAGAGCCGTCATATTACTACGCGGCAATGGTTGCAGATGTCATCTTGCGGCACCAATGGATCGCCTATGCCGTGTTCACCGAAGCTCCTGAACATCGCACAATCGTGAGCTTCATTGTCGCTCTTGCCGAAGTGCTGCGTCGAGGCATGTGGTCTCTTTTCCGTGTGGAAAATGAACACTGTAACAACGTAGACAACTACCGAGCTTCGAGAGACATTCCCTTGCCATACAAGCTGGAGCAGGAGTCTGACCTATCTCGCACTTCGCAAGAACAGCAGCAAGACCAGTCCGCGACTGTGGTACCTGTCTCGGCGACTGGCGCTGATATCGAGCAACAGTACACGGCAGACAGTGCGTCGAGCATTCGCCAACGGCGGCAAGCGCAAAAGACGCCAACCTTCAGAGCATTGCAGCGGGTAGGTACCGCTATCGCCGCTGCGCATGCGCAAGACTTCGAGAAGAAGCGCCGTCCGGTGGAGTCAGTTCACGATGCCGAAGGTGAAGGCGGAAGCAGTGACGAGGAAGATGACGGAGAGGTTGGAGATGTACAAATGAGCACAGGTGATTTTGAGGACCAGGAAAATCTCCAGGCTGCTAATAGGTTGGTGACCAGGGCTGAGAGAGGGAGCGTTGCTTGAGCTTTCCAGTCTGTGCCCCTCAACGGGATGATATAAACACTAACCTCTTCATGTGACCTCTACCATGCCACTTAAACTTCATGAACAACTCGGCAAGACATGTTGTAGCGGGAGCACCTTCTTTCTGTTCTTTCACCGATTTTATCCCTCGCCCATGGGCAGCGGTTTCCTATCAAAAACAACAATCGGCGTATCGCTCTGCCAGGCTTTCGGGCCGATGCCGTCATCCTATAACGGGCCAATTGCGATGTGCCGCAAGGTGCATAAGCTCCCGCCTCTCCCTTCTGATGGAAGGATGTGAGACGACGCTTAGACACATGCTAGAAGAATCTGCTACAAAAGCTGGCAGAGTAGCAGCAAGGAACCCCCCTCATCAGGAGGGTATATATAGAGAGACATAAAGAGGCTCTCCTTAGGAATCTTTATAGTCTGATAGCCAGTCTTCATTGACTATACACTGTGATTGTATGTTGTAGTTACTCCACCGTGACTATTCCGTGCCCGGTGTACAATCCTTCCAAAGGATCAAGCAGCATATGAACGGTGTCGTACTAAGACTTAGAGGAGACATATACGTAGGTAGCACGGCTAACCTTGCAGTTTTCTTCCCTAAAGGGTTTTATCCGCCACTGATTAGATTTCAATCTATATAGGCCACCTAAGTAGGCCCAGATAGATGTGAAGTGATTACGACAGGGCGCCTAACGTCAGTACCGCGGGGTAGTCGCACGGTTGGCGCCAAGCCGTGCGGTCGGTCCGGTCCCCAAGTGACGGCTCATGAATTTACCTCGTCTTGGCAAAACCATACAAAGTGGTTGCCAAGCCGCCGGAAGCTGGAGGGGAAGAATGGAGGGCTTGGCAAGACGTAAAAGTGGATGGAGCACCAGCAAGCTAGTGGAGGTGTGATGATGGGAAGAAAACAAGCTCCAGAGTTCCACACGGTGTAAATTTGTTAAGCTACCGAGAGCTCAACTTGGCGAGGCTTGACCAATCTTGCAGGTTGTCGGCACATCTTTCCTCGGACCACTGCTTCCTCGGACCACTGCTTCCTCGGACCCCTGCCAATACTGTATGTCCACTTCACTTAGGGTCAGTCCAAAACGGCAAGTTACTGAGCTTGCAGTTGTGCGAGAAGCATATACATACAACACTAGCTGAGACACTTGCAGGGGTCGTGCGCTTCGCGTGATTCCTCAGCTGTCCTGTCCTGAAGTTCAGTCTATATGGCAGCTGCAATGCATGGCAAGTCCCGATACAAGCGGATTGCGTGGATAGCTCGGTGACGTGTGCTTACGAAGTTTGTTCACATAATAGTTTCATATAGTGGGGTGGATCGCGCCAGATCATGTCAGATCGCGCCAGATGGAGGGGCAGGCCTGTGGAATACATAAAGCCAGGGGACTGGCCACTTCTGAGGAGTCTTCGCATCCGTCGCGGTGAATTCAGTCTGGCCTACTAAGAAACAAATTTCTCAAGTTCCTATCCCAAGCCCAACGTTCAAGATGTCAGGCTTCGATCAAGCCCGTGACGCCAGCCGCGATGTGTATGGTTCGGGCCGGAAGCAGCACGAAGCCAAGTGGACCCATGAGCTCCTCGGTGGCGCTGCTGCCTTTGAGGGAGTTAAGCTCTGGGAAGACCATCAGCGCGCACAAGGTAAGTAGATTCTGTTCGACCTGGTGAGTGACCAATCCTGGTCGAACGATGCTAAGTGCTGCTCCTCCAGGCAAGCCTGTCTCTCATGCGTTTGCCAAGGAGGCCCTAGCCGGAATCGTGGGCGCAACAGTCGACAGGCTTGTGGAGACCAAGGGTCTGGACAAGCTTGATGAGGAGAGGGCCAGAAGACATGCCCACCAGACAGCAGAAAACATTTACGACAATCACTATGGCGACCACCACGAGTATGACCCAAACAGGAGGGAGCGCCCAAACTTTGATCGCAACTGAGATATCAAGACAAGCTGAGGCCATGGCTGTATGCGGGGTGGAGAGACATGTAAAAACCAGCAACAGGCCTGACTATCACCCACCGACAGATTCACAGATATTAATTAAGTGGCTAATCGCAGTCAAAAGTAAATAAGTTCTGTTTTCAGCAAACATTACATGTCTGCCTCTTCTGCTTCTTCATTTTGTCTACGTTAATATCTGCATTAGTATGCACGTGCTGTTCCCATGGTAGGTGTCACTTAAGGCTAGCTGCAATGGCGGCAAATCTTCGGCTCTATTGAGCTAGCTTTGAGTTCACCGCGCGCAAAAGTCGACTTGCTAATTACCATTGTACTTGTACTTGCTAAGGTTGACAAACCACACTGTTGCTATCCATGGAGAGCGTAAATTAGCAAGGCAAGACTTCTGAGCATACAAATGATACTGTTTTAGTCTTCTCCGCTGGTCCGGAGCTGTCCATCATGGGTCAGCAACTGTTGGCTTGGAGTCGATTGGTTAATCGTTTGAGTGGTGGTGGTCTTGGGACGGGCCACGCTATAAAACTCCGCCACCGCCCCAAGGCCGGCCCCCAAACACTATGTACATAACGAGGCTGAGGTTCAAAGACGGACAGTCCATGCTGGACATCAGCTTCATGAAGCTGTCTGGAGGTCTGTACTTTGTTATTTGCTTGATTGAACGATTGGCAGAAGTGGCGGTGGCGAAGCGTTGACAGTACTATCTCGGAGCTGGCCCTTTGCAGGACATTAGTTTTCCGTCAACCTGTTCGCATATGATTGTTTATCGCGTCTTTTTCTCCCTCCCACCTAGGCTCTCGATATCTTAGCCTGCGGAGTTCCAGATATATAGACGGTCACAGCCGCATCCGGATCTAGGCGCAAAATGTGGCCCTTGAAGCGTTCGTTTATGAATTGAGACTGAGAATCAACAATCGTCTAGCCTTCGGGAATGAGTGAGTTGCTGCTGTGCACATAGCATGCTTCATTATCGCAGCGGCAAGTCGACATGGCTGTGGATCCGTCAGCCATCAGAGCAGAGCGTCGAGAGCGGGCAGACCTGGGACCTTCGAATTCAGAAATCTTAGGATCAGACCTTTCAGATCTGCCCCCGATGTTGGATGACTTTGACGAGGATCTGCCGAAAAGCTGGCGCATACTTGACGAGATCTTGGACGATTCACTGTCCCCAGCGTGGCACAACGCAAAATTTTTGTCGGGCTTGCGGTGGTTACGCCCTTTGGACTCACGCCTTCCTCCACCTTCTGCCGAGGACCGCTCCGTCTACCTTGTTACTGTTCCCCAAGGTGGGATGAAATACAGGCTCATATACTGGTCCCTCTACTCACAAGGGTATTTTTACCACCTGACAGCCCCCCATACGGATGCATCACAGTCCAAGGATGCGGCAGCGGAGGAAGCGTCGAACAACCAGCTGAATGGCCAAGTACCTATTCAACTAGAGGTGCAGAATGTTTTGGATAGCGTTGATGCCGCGTTCGTCCAAATCGACAAGTAAAACCGAGAGCGTGGCACTACAAGCTTACCACATTGGCTATACGCGTTTCAGCTCAGAGCAGATACGCCGTCTCGCCGACTTGGTCATAAAGGATCAGAAAAGCTACAATGTCTTCAGTGACAACTGTCACCTCTTTACCACCGAAATGGCATGTCGCACTGTGATGGCACAAAGGAACTATTCCATTTTTGTGGGAGATATGCATCAACTGGGGAAATGGGACGAGGGCGGCGGATTGGGACGGGACCATTGTTTTTCCAGAGCGACAGGCTATGTGCTAGTCGACGCCAGAGATAATACAAAGCAGCTGAGTATAACCCAGAGGGCGATGGTGGGTTTTCGGAGTCGTCGTCTGAACCGAAAGGCTGAGGCTATTGCCATACTCTATCGAAGTGGCAAGCATGCTCGTGGCGCCTATGATCCGTCCGGACAGAGAGAAGGTCTTCATTACATATGGCACCGCTTTGTTCAGGAAACATTCGGACCCTCCGAACGCGAGCATAGACATTCCCCGTGAAGACCTTAGGCACGGAAGGTGGCACGATACCTTTTTCGGTGATACCTTTTTCGGTCGTTTTGAACGGCGCAAGTCCGCCTGCATTCGCAAGGAGGTCAAGGCTTGGGGCGATGGCAAGCTGGCGAGACTCTTGCTTCGGCTCCACAGTAACGATCCAGAGCAGCAGAATCGGCGGGCAACAGCGCAGTGAGATTTGGGTAGAACACAGAGAAACACACTTGAGAGTTAATTGCTGCATTGGCGTGTTCAGCCAGGAGTATCGGCGTGTCTGCTATGAGCACAGACTGACCAGGATGCCACGCTGCAAGGTCCATATAAGGCTGTAATACTGACCGTGCAATGCTTCGACTGCGCAATCAGCTTCATGTGCCAGTGCTTCAAGCACCTGGATCGAAAATGTGTACAGCTGGGTCAAAATCATGCAGGGTTGAAAAATCGCCGCAAAAGAGACTAGCAAGTACAATACTCGTTCAACATACAGCTTCTATCCAGATTGTAGAGCTCTCATCTGACGCAGAAAAAGAAGAATCGAAAGACAACGATGGAAGGACTGTTGTATTCCCAGAAAATATGTACACGCAGCTGGGTAGGCTTGATCTACCTGCCAATTGCTTGGTGGGGAAAGGACCACAGCGCAATAGTCCTCCTTGCCCCATTGCTGGATGCATCGACGGTTCAGTGCACTGGGTGCATTTCTGGGTACATTTCTGGGAATCAGCTCTTGTCACCCTTGGGATGAGATTAGTATTCGGCTTCTGAAGTGGCCGTGGTAAGTTTGCCACTGAAGTAGAAGCAAGCATATCAAGCTCAGGATCTCGGCGGGCAACGCCCTTCAAGGCGTTGTCTTCGCCGTCTGTAGCGGTTTAAGCAGCTACTTGGCGAGCTTGAGTTGCGACGAAGGCTATACTGGACGTAATTGAACGGAATGTGGTGAATCTCAGCGGATCGGAGTTATTGATGATGCGACTGCAATTGAGGTCGATATGCTCGGCCGCAGTTTTGTTTAGCAGAAATCGGAGCTTAACGTCACGATCCATAGGATAAATAATTCACGGTAGTGACGTACATCGACGAACTCGCGGATCAAGGCCCCACGCGCGCGAGTGTCGCTCAGCTGGCCAACGCCATAGCAGCTCTGTCGAGCATGAAGACGCGTCTGGCGAGGCTCCGCACGGTTGAGAAGGCCGTGGACAATGCCTTGCACTACTGCTCCCGCCGCAGCTGCGGAAGCCGCGCCGCCGTGCGCTGTGCGTCGACACTGACGTCGACAACAGCCATCAACGCGCCCGACTCTGTCCCTGCCAGGTACAAGGACCTCTATGCTGCATTGGCCAACGTCCGACACACCGCGTCGCCCTTCGTCAGCTTGAGCAGACTGCAGCTTGCCCAGCAGGGGCTGCAATCACCTTGTCCTAAATTCCGGATCGCCGTGGTTGGCTTGGATACCCAAGACACTGCGAGGCGACTAGTGAGACTGCTGCTAGCAGATGCTCTTGAGCAGGAAGCGCCCTGGGAGAAGGAACTCGCCGGCAAGGACGCCGAACAAGCTGTTTTGCTCGCTTATGGTCAGCCTCCCAGCGCTGACTTACAACCCCCACGCACGGCCGTGCCTACCGTGTACATTCCATCTCCGCTGCTAGGGAGCGACAGTCTCGAAATCTTGGTCACCTCAATCAACTCCCTACGAAATGGCACAGAACGGGCTGCGGCTTTGGTTCCTTCGGGCACCATTCTTGATCCAAGCTTAAGTACACCTACTGCTGCCAGTGGCCGACACACAGTCATCTGCCAGCCTGTCCATGCGAGTCTACTTATCGCCAGAGGCTTCGACGACTTCCTCGCTTTATCAGACCTTCTGGCTCATGTTGACTTCTCCTCGCAAGACGAGAAAGATAGTGTTAGCACGGCCGTTGACCTCTCCGGGAGCGGGCTTCGAACTTCAGCTTCTGTACTTATCCTTGACCTCACAAAGGCAGAGGAAGGTCTGGCGGCAATTCGAAGGTCACTGCGTGAGACATCGAGGTATGCGCATGAGTGGAAGGACTCGGGCATGCTGCAGGTGTCCAAGTGGTTTGCAGACGCGTCGGCACTTGGCACAGTAGACGGACTGCCCGAGTCTATCCGCCGGCTCATATCTACCATTCTGGCTTCTGCTTCCAGAAACATTGACAGACACGCGGCCCCTCTGCTTGCTGCAACCAGCTCTCTCAGCCTTGCCACGAGAACCAATCTCGAAGCCGCCGTCGACGAGTTTTCTCGTAGCGCACATCAGGAGCTGCAATCCGGCCTGGCTTCGGCCTGGTCGTCTCGAAATTGGCGAAAACTGGCCTGGTACAAGCTCTTTTGGCGAGTTGATGACGTCAGTCTGATAACAACCGACTTGATCTCTAATGCCTGGTTGCCTCGCACAGAAAAGGCCGTGTACGAGCTGTCTGGTCGAATGGCGCAGGTAGGAATCTCGCCTGTGGATAGCTTCCATCCTGTCTCAGATGACGCTACTGCACAGGCAGAGCGTTCTGTGACTGCCAACCAGCCGGTCGCTGCGGTGCAGCCTCAATTAGCTATGGCCACTGATGCGACAGCTGAGCCCCTTATTGTTAGGACGTCTGGTTCAGCTGAGGTCGCAAGAACTTCTGCCATTTCAACTCAGCCTTTGTCGGATCTCATCTCCAATGTCAGATCAGTAGCCATCGACCGTGCTGTCAACGATCTCACCTCCACCGCGCAGCAACTCCTCCTCCGCACTCTATCCATAAGCGGCCTTACCGCTGGACTCTCCGGACTGACATACTTGAGTTTCATAAGCAGTCTGTATGAGGCAGGCACCATCTTTGCTCTTGGTACCACATTCGCACTTTATCGCATGCAAGGTGGTTGGCTACGGGCGACTAAAGCGCTAGAAATAGGACTTTTCGAGGAAGGGAGGACCGTTATTCAGCATCTCGTCAATAGAATGCGCCAACTGGTCGACCAGTCACAGGAGACGCCGGCGTACGATGCTGAGATACGACGGCTGAAAGATGCCAAGGACAGTGTGGACCAAGCACGGGAGGCACTTTCCAACCTAGTCCAACATCAGCAGCCCGAGAAAGACAACTCAACGTGATGCACATTTTCTTCACTCTGGCTACGCTGAGTCCGAATTCTGGTCGAACAAGATCGTGCTACCCACGGCCGCCGCCACCTCGAAAGGCGCTAACCGATCTACCAGACCCCTTTTTGGTATTCTGTACTTGCCGTGGTCCTGTACGTGGCGGCTTGCCAATGACTAGCCGTGCAGGTAGACCAGCATGCGCTTGGGCATTATATCCAGAGCTCCTAGGGCGATCGACAAGCCCGCTCGATGCTTCACTTGTTTGACGCACAAGGAGCCTGCACCAGCTTGTTGCTAGTGCTGGACTCCAATACCGCCTGTCGGAGTTTGATGCAAGTCCCAGTTACGTCCCTCTGCCTATGAGCCACTGTTGGGCTGTGAGATCGAGCAAAATGTATTATACTCCGAGGACTAGAACTGACAACCAGCCGAAACTGCTCTTAACACAAGGTTTGGGCTTGGCTCTCAACAGGGCACAATCAAGTTTACATACCTGTTAAGATTTGGATAGGAATAAAAAGACAAATACGTGATCCATGGGGACATTCCAGGTGCATGCCTTCTGGTTTCTGTATTCAGCGCCTGAGGGTTTAAACCTCTAGCTGGAGCTGGGAGTTCACTTCCTCAATCAATCATTGAGACATTGTCCACACGTTGGCTCCCTCCCGCCCGCCAGCACTTTTCTGACCTTTCTGGCCTTTCCAGCTCAGCATTCATTGCTTGCTTGCTAATTCGCTTCTTTCAGGATCACCCTACTTGCTGGCCCCTTTGGAACCGTCCCGCTTACCACCCTTCTTGCTTGTGATCTTTTTCCCATTCTTGTTTGTGATCTTCTTCACATTCTTGCTCTTGTTCACACCCATACCCATATCAATCACATACTTGCTCCTGCGGACATTTTTTCTTCTTATTTTTCTCCCCTTCGGCCTGACTGACTATCTTCATCCCCGCTGCCATGCACCAAATTCGATCTGCAATACTATCAACTGCCCGATGAACCGCGAGTTCAAAGGCAGTGAAAGAGACACAGCCCATGGCACAGTAGGTAGCGAAGATCTCGGCATCGGTGACGGGCTCGTTGCGGCATGTTGCTTGCATTAGAGGGATGAGACCGGTTCTCCAAGCCGTCTCGGCCATGAAAGTGCGGATGGCCGAGTCAGAGTCAGAGTCAGAGTCAGAGTCAGAGTCAGAGTCAGAGTCAGAGTCGGAGTCAGAGTCAGAGTCGGAGTCGGAGTCGGAGTCGGAGTCGGAGTCGTGGTGGCTGCCTTTGGCACTATCAGTTGCTTTCGACCTGTGAGCAAACAACGCAAACGAAGAGAGAAGGATGGCGGGGGATAGTCCTACTATACTGGTCGAGAGCGCCTTTGATTGGGATGCCCTTCTGAATCACGCAATATTGCTGCACCTGAGTGGTAACCAGGGCCAAATCGGCAAGGTACTGGTTGATATGGACGCGTTGGTCGTTGATGACGGACTCGGGCATGCGCTTCTTGACTTGCGCCTTGAAAGCTTCGCGGTTAGTTTTCTCAAGTTTGGCCAGCTTGCGGTCCATCTGATGGAGGAGTTTCGTTGACGACTTGAGCGCTGACATGCAGTAATCCAGCCCCATGTTTGATATGCACAAGTACTCAGCCGCAGTAGGAGAATGAGAGCGCAGCAGTCAAAGATAATATCCTGGTGCACGCGTGCTTGCTGCAGGATTGTTGATATGATATGTTGTACACCTGGATAACAGTATGGAAACAACACAGAGTAACCAAAGGGAAACGCCAGGAAGAAGATAAACAAAGTCTTTTGTGTGAGATAATAGAAGGAATCGCCGACAAAATGAGGAGAGCAATGAGCAGGGTGCGGGGATGATTTGAGTGGTTGACTCTTCATCGTGCCAACACATGTTCGTATCCTAGGAAACACTTGACTGCATCTGCTGTATCTTCGATTTCCAGTCAATCCAGAGTAGTGTCGAACACGACACCTACTTCTGATTGTGTGTTTCTGTGTGGTGTGTGTGTGTGTGTGTGTGTGTATTAAATGCTAGAGAGACTTCACTTCACACAGGCCTAGCAATCTGCAACAATAAGCCTCCTGCAAACTTGTCCAGCTCAAAGTCACTGGAGCTGAGAAGTACTGTCATTGATGTTGGACACTGACACAGAGTGGATTAGGAGCTCGGTTGCGGCAGGTTTCTCAGTTCCTTTGCTGTCTTGGCAATAGCAACATCTTGTCTCCCAAAAAGAAGGCTGCTGCAGCTCTCCAGATCTTGTTGTGTTTATTGAGGGTATATTTCTTGCAGTTGACAGAAAGTCCAAAAGTTGCCAGGGTCAATGCGTCTTATGCGATGGGTTGACATGCTAGATGGTCTTGGCATGATGCATCAGCGCTTAACGGCTGGTACTTTAATCAGAAGTGTGTTGATGTTCATTTCCTTTCCTCAAGTCTAGCTTGGAGCTCGTTGCATGACGCCCGTTGGGTTATCCTTCCATGGATCCGCGAGGTCAGGATTTGCCCTCTTCCACTGCTCAATCTTTGCTTCAAGGTCCTCAAGGCTATCTTGAAAGGCATCTTTGACAGGCTCTGTTCTGACGTCCCACACATCTTCGCTGCTTGGGCCAGTCTTGTACTTGACAGCCTTCTTGCGATAGTGTTCTTTTATTGCCTTTGTTCTGTCCTTCTCGTCCCAATTCCTCGTCCTCATACACAGCCAGAAATCTTCCCAATGGTTTGAGCATGATCTAAATGAGCCATAACGATATACATTGACGAACTGACCGCCAAAACTCTGGCAGAAAAAGGCATAGTCGAAGGCAGAGCGACAATGGATCGAAGTTGGATACAACGAGTCGGGGGAGATGTCGTTGGGTAGAGGGACCGCATTGGGAAGCTTTCCAGACTGCTTTGACTGTATGCGTTGCGCTCTGTCGGCCTCTGATTGCTCTGACAGTTCCTTGAGAAGGTCCTGGAACTCTTGATTGGCCTGTTCTTCTCGCGAGAGCGGTTGCTTAATAGGCTCGGCCACAGGCCCAGGGCTCAAGAGATCAGCATTTGCGACAGGAGGCGACGGCGATGACGAAGAGGGGCCCTGGTCCTTCTTTGCGGACGACGATCCCCACAACCAGCCCATAATGTGTCGTCTGACAGATGAGATGGTTGCTCTTTATTTCCCTCTGCGGTTCGCAGGGGAAGCAAAAGATCCGATTACGTAATCATTTTCATCGGGATAATTAGCTGCAAGATCACGTGGCAACGCGATTCTTACACAGTATTCCACCAACGACGTCATTAAGAACAACCAGCTGTATCAAGTTAATTCCAATAGACTTGGGAAGAGGATCAAACCATCTTCTTTTGCGGGAGAATTGGCTGTTATGATGTGAAATTGTCAAGATGACATGCAACTGATTCATTGGCGGCCCGCTTCTTCTTACCTCTGATCATCCCAGGCTGTGATAATATGCTCTCCAGGCGCCTTCTCTCCCCACTACGGCAGCAGCCGCTCCCGACATTTCCCAACTACAATTTCGCGGCGTTCCACGTGCTAGCATCTCATCGTCCACATCTGCAACGGCTTTGTCCTCACCATGGGCGGCGGACGGCTGCCTCAGAAGCCGGAGAGGATGACTCTGGCCATATCTCAACAAAGCAGAACGAAGGCATATTCTTCTTCGACAACATCTTCCCTCTTAGGCTACAATGGCTCACCAGAATCCCCTTTCTCAACCCAGACCAGTCCATTCCCGAACTCCTCAAGCGAGTTAATAATCCTAACATGGCCCTTTCTGATCCTGCCGGTATCATCCAACGTGCTGTTCCCTCGTCAATGCCCGTAAAGATCACCGAGATTATCCCACGAGTCAGGGAGGGAGGAGCCTACGTCAAATTCTCTCATGATTCCCACATCAAGCCTGAAGAGCTCGAAGGCACCCTCAAAGCATATCTCCAAGAGAAGCCGATCAGACCATGGTTCAACCCAGTCCGCCAAGTGCGAGCATTTCTTGTTCGAGGCAAGCCGTGGATTGAGGATCTCTACCGCATTCCAAGCTCCCGACTCAAGGTTGAGTTCCTACCAACCTCGCCTGAAAACTCGGCCGCTGAGCTTACCCAAGAAACGCTTTACAGCCTCTTCCGCAAATTTGGAAAACTTGCTGAAATTACGCCCCAACCTACAGATTCCAAAGTCGTCCCTCGTTATGCCATGATTGACTACGAGCGGAAACGTTTTGGGAGCATGGCCAAAAATTGCATGCATGGCTACGTTCTGCCAGAATCAGAGGGTGGCGGCAAGACTGGAACGAGACTGAAGGTGAGCTACGAACCAAAGTACAAGGCTCATTGGTATACCTCCCCAATTACCGACCACCCTCGCATCGCCATTCCCATTCTCGTCGCCATTCTGACTTCTCTCGCCGTCGCCATTTTCGACCCGATCCGTGTCTTCTCGATCAAGACCCACATCACCCATGGCATGTCCGTGAGCGAGATTACAGATCAGCCCATCGTCAAGTGGCTTAAAAGGCAAATCCTTCGTGGCTACGATTACATCCGCTTCCGTAAGCCACGTCTAGAAGACGACTCACCGCGCATTATTTGGGAAGATCGTCAAGCGCAGATCCAACAGCTCCAGACGTGGCTGATTGAGACTGCTGACACTTTCATCGTGGTTCACGGTCCACGCGGCGCTGGCAAGAGAGAGTTCGTAATGGAGGAAGCTCTCAAAGGACGCCACAACAAGCTGCTCATTGACTGCAAGCGAGTTCAAGAAGCACGAGGTGACTCGGCCACTATAGCCGCTGCTGCATCTGAGGTCGGCTACCGCCCTGTCTTCACTTGGATGAACAGCATATCCTCCCTGATTGACCTAGCTGCCATGGGCACCATTGGCACAAAGACCGGCTTCTCGGAGACTCTCGAAAGCCAACTGGTCAAAATATGGAGCCTTACGGCCACAGCACTCAAGGAGACTGCACTGTCAAACCGCAAGCGCGACGACAAAGATGCACAGCTTGCCGATGATGACTGGCTCGAAGCACACCCCGAACATCGCCCCGTTGTCGTCATCGACAATTTCTTCCACAAATCGAATGAAGGCAATGCCTCCTTGGTCTACGACAAGCTGGCTGAGTGGGGTGCAATTCTCACTTCCTCCAATACCGCCCATGTCATCTTTCTCACCGCCGACGTCTCTTTCTCAAAATCTCTCAGTAAGGCTCTTCCTGATCGCATATTCCGCCAAATCACACTTGGCGACTGCACACCCGAAGTCGCCAAGAAGCTTGTTGTCCGCCAGCTGGATGCCACCAACGACCAAGAACCGGCCGAGGGTGAGAAGACGTTGACCTCGCGTCAGATGCGTGCAGACCTTGACGAGCTGGACGGTGTTATCAATGTGCTTGGTGGCCGTCTGACTGACCTTGAATTCCTCGCTCGCCGTATCCGCTCAGGCGAAAGCCCAGGGTCAGCAGTTCGGCAAATTATCGAGCAGTCGGCCTCGGAGATCTTGAAGATGTATCTCATAGACACCGAATCCGCACCGCGCGAATGGAACGCGCAACAGGCATGGCTGCTCATCAAGGAGCTTGCTGCAAACGAATCGCTTAGATATAACGAGGTCCTGCTCAAGGAGACGTTCAAATCTAATGGCGATCGAGTCCTCCGGGCCCTTGAGCAGGCCGAACTCATCACCATTACGGCCACAAACGGCCGACCACAGACCATCAAGCCTGGCAAACCTGTCTACCAAGCTGCCTTTGAATACTTGACGGCTGACGAAGTGCTCAAGGCGCGCCTTGATCTGGCCATCGTCAAGGACTTGATAGCGTCGGAGAATGCAACGGTTGACAAGTGTGAGAAGGAGTTGCAGGTCCTAGCGGGACTGCCAAATGCACCGGATTTGCGGCCGAGGATACGATATCTCCTAGTCAATGCGTTGAAGAGTCAACACGAGATTGAGAAACTAGAAGCCCAGGCTGGTGGGTTGAAGAAAATCCTGAAAGAGAAGTGGTGAAGAATTCATTATCGTGTATATTCGCTAGTACTACCTCGCCATTCCATCCTTGTCTTTGGATAGGTATTTATCATAGCAACTGTGTGTAAAATAAGAAATACGAATATCATCATCATCATCATTCTTATTACTCGTTGTCTCATACTCCTTTGCGTGTATTGGAATGTAAGCATCATCTACATTGGCACAGTTCTAAGCGGCGTGCCAGCAGATCTATCATCTCGGATGCTTCACTTCCACTGCCACCACTCTCTGTCGAAGTCACAGCCACACTCGTCGTACTACTTCTCGCGATACCTTTCAGTCCAGCAACCAACAAGTCGACCGCTCTCTTCGCTTTCCTTTTCAACTCTACCATTTCCTCCACACTCATGCCTAGGCCGTCGTCTTCGACTCTGCCCCTTCTGTCCTCCTCCTTTTTGCTGCCCGGCTGGGCAATCTCAAAGCCAAAGGCCAGACAGATATCAAGAATCTCGATAATAGTGCTTCTGACAAGAGAGATGTTCCTTGTCAGTGCTGTAAGACATGCTATCTCGAGCGATTGCACGTATGAGTGATGGAGCCGTATCGTGTCGTCGATCATGTGTGCTGCTCCACTTCCCTGGTCCATGATGCTCGCGTGGAAGCGTTGTGTCAGTGGGCCGACGACGCAATCTGTCATGTGAGTGTACAAGGTTGTTGTAATCGTGTGAAGAAGGAGAAAGACACCTTCGGTGATGCGCAGGGGTCGGATGAGGCGCCCCGCAGAGACGCGGATGGATGAGCGCAGGCCTTTTTCGCCGCGGTGAGAAGATTGAAGAGCGGGGAGAGCGTGGCGGTCGAGACAGTATTTCGCACGGCGGATTTGTCGGAGAAAGAGGGATATGCGTTGGTAGGATGGATTGGTGACGGACGGAGTGAGGATGTTGGCGATAGTCCAGGGGAGGGTGTAGGATATGTTGAGACTGGACAGCACGGTGACAGAGCGACGGGCTGTGAGAAGGCGGGAGCGAAGGATGGGTTGGGATGAGATGGCAATGCGGGAGACGTCGGAATCAGGGATGTGGGCGAGAGAGGATGAGTAAATGTTGGCGAGGCGGAAGCTGTCGTTCCACAAGGGAGAGGCACGATCAAGGAAGCTGAATATGTGGGAGTCCATGGCGTCAGTAAGATGCCCGGCAGTGGGAGAGGAGAAATAGAGGTTGGCCATGGACGAAAGGGTGGCTTTTAGGTTGAGTTGATTGTGGAGGATGTTTTGGAGGGTTGCGGTTGATGCACGCAGGTGCAAGGTGAGCCAGTTGTTGAGGCAAGAGGATAGTGTTTGAGCGAAGGGGAGAAGGGAAGAACTTGTGGAGGCGCAGACGTGGTCGATGATTGTGTTCAGGCTTGGAACAGAGGACGCACTAGTCGAAGTGTGGCTGAGGTAATGAAGAAAGACTCGGGCCTTGCCTGCAACGAGGACGCGGTCGACAAGATTCGCCAGGAAGGATGGCGGTTTGTTTGCGTCAGATTTCGAGATAGTAAACCAGGCGGGCCAAAGAGTGGACTTTTCGTGGTGATTTCCGGCTCTTGAGATGAAGAACTGACCATCACCCTGCTCCAAAGCCCCGTAAGACACCCATGTCTCAAGCGATTTTGCATATGTTTTGAACACGAGTTGAAAAATCTTTAGTAAAGCGAGGAATCCTTGTGGGTTGCTAGAGATTGCAGCAGAGGTCACACTGTTGTAGATGGCATCCAAACAGTCAACTGGATCCCTGCTGTGGAATCGGAGCAAGAGGTTACGAACAGTAACAATTGGTGCTGCTTGTTTGCTGATCGAGTCCATCACAGCCAAGAGGCTTGCTACTCCACCTGTATTTTCTAGGAACCGTTGATGAAATCCATTAATGGCATGGTCAAAGTCATTGAGAACTTCTTGAACACTGCTCTGAAAAGCTTGCATCAGGGGTGAAGTCTGGTCGTGTAGGAGCCATCCCCTTATCTCACGAGCAGGTGTACAGATTTCAGTGACTGCCTGCAGAATAGAGTTGAAGCTCATGTCGTGCAGATGAGCGAGGCGATACTTCATTGGAGAGAGGGAGGATCTGTGAGCATGGAAAAGGGTAGTTGGGAAGCCTTGGACCATGAACAGCACTTCTCGAATGACTTGGATTTCTGTCATAACTACTAAATCGCCGCGCCTGCGAGAGAGATTGCTCTTCTGGAGATCAGCTGCCACCTTCGGGTCTGGGTCCTGTTCGAAGATGTCGGTCGCCCATGGCGCAGCCTCTACTGGGAGTTCTTTCACCCCTTGCTGCGCCTGCCTAGCCGGGGACACAGCAGAACTGGAATCTGCAATGTCTTCTTCATCAGAGTCGAAATCATTGAACTCAGGCTGCTGCCAGATGCGATCCTGGCGCGTGATAGGCTCATCGCCCTCGATGTCGGCCCATTTGAGCACAGGAATGACTGCTACAGTTCGATCAAGTTGAGATAAGCCGGCAATGGCATCTTGCTTGAGCGGGTCCCCTGAAAGGTTTAGCAGTAAATGCAGGGCCTCAGGAAGCCAAGATTCGTAATGTTGAGCCAACAATAGACGGCGTTCGCGCAGGGCGTCCGATAAGTCGTCGTAGTTGAGAACTTGAAACTTCTCTTCAAGACCAATGAGTCGTTGACGGACTTCAAACTGATTTGTTCGTGCATAGTTCTGGTGTTTGACAAGCCGCAGAAATTGCTCGACATGTCTTCGAGCCTTTGAAGGGGGTGCTGCGGCTGGGATGAAGGAGCGTGCCAGCTCTTCCAGTTTTGCATTTATGGTGGTCGTAGAGGCCATTCCCAAACCGAAGCGGTGCTGTTGCTGTTCAGCGACATCTATAATTACATTATATGCAGGAACACACTCAACACCGCCGAAGTTTACGTCGAAGCTTGAAAGAGGCATGGAGAAGAGTGGAACCGGCGGCTTGGGCTTGGCAACGAAATAGTCTATTCGCATGTTGTATTACTTATGTAGCAATAGTCATGCGTGACGCTAGTTAGGCCCGCTTGTCAACAACCTCCGATAAGTAGTAATAGTCATGCGTGACACTACTCTGTAGTTAGGCCTGCTTGTCAACCTCTGATAAGTAGCAATAGTCATGCGTGACAATAGTCTGTAGTTAGGCCTGCTTGTCAACCTCCGATAAGTTATCCAACTACACACGCAGATTAGACAGTGGTAAATTAGGGCTGCCACAGCACTACGCATCAGCTATTCCCACCTGCATTCAGTGGAGCATTGACATGATCAAAGGTAAAGACATGCGCCACTATGATATGATTCCTTGTTCGCCAGGAAGTAGGTTTTGTCATATCATTTAACTTTTGAGTAGAGAGAAGACATCAGCAGGGGGCAAAATGGGTCAAAATTTTGAATTGCCAGTCACGGTTCCATCGAGGTGGCTTCCATTGGTCTCAGGGCTTTCATGTCATGCTAACGTTCATCAATCGGGGTTAGTAGCTTTGGCTGCAGCTACATGAGGCTCTTGCACCCAGTCTCTCCTCGGCTCATCGATCCCACCAAACATTCTCAACAGCGTCCAAATGGCTGGCATCGCATCCGCGCGGCCCGTCCTTGATTTTGACTCTGTGATTGGGGAAGTGGGCTTAACCTTAAATACTACTAGCTTTCACTTTTCGTCTCGATACCACTTTCAGTCCCGAAGTGGGATACCCTAGCATTTCCATAGCTTCAGAATGACGCCATCTAGGGCTGTGTGGAGCGCAAGACGCGGGATCGTCCAGCTATGAAAATGGTTGTGGGTTGATGCGTCACTAGCTTCAGCGCACATTGACCGTCGTGTCGCTCTCGACCTTATCATTTAGGCGTTGGGGCACGCGGATTGGAGGTGGCCGGGCAGCTTGCATCGATAGCACAAGCGCTCAGTAGATTGTTCAGACGGGCATTCTCGGGAAAGGTGACCCTGCTCGCCACAGTTGTAGCACTTCTGTGCTCTACCCTGCGTGCAGTCTCGAGACATGTGACCAATACCACCGCAGGACTAGGCAAGTTAGCTGCCTGTGGATTTAAAGGGGGTCAGGGTGGGAATACGTAGCATGTGGTGGTGTTGCCCCGGCCAAAGTTCCCGCCGCTGAAACCGCCACTGAAACTGCTACCACCGCTGGAGGTGCAGTCGCTGGGAATGTCAGCATTTTTTAAAAAAAAATAAAAATAAAAATTGGGGCCTCCTTCGGGTATGGAACGTACCGAGCAATGTGGCCTCTGCCGCCGCAACGATAGCACTCACGATCGCCTCCTCCGTACCCGCCCGCACCGGAGCCCCAGCCGGCGGACGTAGCACCAGGAGCAGGTGCAGCGTCGGGGCAGTCTCGAGCTAAGTGATTTTCCTGGCCGCCTGCAAATCATAAGGATGCTGGCGCATTTGTTGCGCACTCTTCGACTCACATTTGTAACATGTCTTGGGCTTGGCGGCATTCGTGCATTCCTTGGACAGATGTCCCTCACCTGACAGAAGTCAGAGGCCGATGTGTTAAGGTGAAGGCGGTGCGAGAAGTCAACATACCACCGCAGTTATAGCAGGTCGGGGTGCCTTGGTCAATTAGCAGCCGGCAGGAGCGATTGAGATGCAAAGTCCATGCCTTTTTTGGGCTATTATCCATTAATAAGCGTCTCTGGAGGAGGACAGACGAGGCGAATGCGCCCAGATTGTATGCCACCAGGTATGGGATGTACTCACACAATCAGCTGCCCGGTGAGAGGGCTCTCCGCAGTTGTAGCAGCCACGGTCCATTATGCCGAGATGTTGCGCAGCTTTTGGTCAGGCCAAGAATCGTGGAGAATTGAGATTTCAGTCCAGGAAACTGATTACCGAGAGGTAGAAGTCTCTAATGAGTGAAATGTTCAATGAAAGTTACTTCATGCGCAGTTCACACTGCCCAAAAAAAATCCATGATTGACTTCAATAACTTTAAGCTAAGTGATCCTTGCGCTAATGAGATCATGCGCTATTAATCCACGTGGCCCCTTTGCCAAGACAAGGCTCAGGGTTTTCAGGGCTAGACCCGATCTGGCTTCTGGTGCTTCTGAAATCATAGCACTGCTCCTGTCGAGTGAAATCATAGCATAGCACTGCTCCTGTCAAGTGAAATCATAGCATGTCATGATCTGACTCTCGTCGCGCTCACCCATCACCACAACCTGTTCGTTGTCAAAGCCAACCCATTGTTGTGTCAGCGCGAGTTCATGTTTCATATCCCTGATTGTAAGGCCCAGGCCCTTGGCTCTCGCAGCGATAGCAATCGTGCTTGCCGCATCCAATGGTTCGCACCATGGCCTGACAGCTGTACTAGCTTTGCCTCGACTAGGTAGAGTCAATGCATCTTCCAACTCCCATAGCCGCACATCACCTCCCCTAGCGCTGACGGATACGGCCCTGCCCCTATGGGTGACCTCGGCTCGTGAGATGGCAGATGTGTGACCCCACAGCCGCCTGCCGGTGCTGATCTCCAACTTGTCGTCATTCGAGGTGACAAGGTAGGCCATGATAGTGTTATCTGGTAAACTGGCTAGGAGGTAGGGATGGGAGTAGGAGAGTGAATTCGGCGGACTCGTGATCAAGGGGCTGATGGCAAAGGGTGCATAGAGGGGTGACGACGTGGTTGCTCTTGATGACACCTTCCACTGCTTATCACCACGGTACTTGGCCTCGAGCGGGGTGTCAATGGTGGAGGAAAGCCGACTGCCAACCACGTCGCCCTGTTTCGACAGCCGGACTTCTTGGAGCCCGAGGCACAGGCCTGCGTTGAGCTGATGAAAAGCATAGCTAATTGAAGCGATGATGGTTGAAGGTGTACAGCGTAGTGAAAGCGCAGCAGTCTGGAGAGGCGCATTTGCGTGTAGTGTTGTCAACACGGTGGCCGACCAGTTCTCAGGGCCGTCTTGCGGACGTTGGAGCAGCAGATGGAGATAGATGTGCTTGTCGGGGCTCATGACGAGAACATAGGGCCACATGAGGGCAATAGCCATCACAGCCGAGGTCGTCGGAGATCTGAAGTCTAGCAGCTTTTGGAAGCCCCTCTCGCTGCTGAACCGATACACGTCCATTCGTCCACTATCAGAGCCGACGGCCACTGTGATCGTCCCAGCGGTGGCATCGGCCGCCAGCGAACGAGGATTGACTCCCTCGTCGAGCGCGATCTGGTGCAGGAGATGTTTCCTATGGTCCAGCTCGGACCATGCCCGGAGCCCGCAGCGGCCATCGGCCGTCAATATCAGACCCTGGCACACCTCGGCCAGCACAGGCGGCGACGGTGGTGAGGCAACCTCGACCTCTTCAAAGCGAGCAAAGCCTTGGTCCCAATTTCGGCGTATGCGATACAGTCGTTTCCAGTCCACTGCGCCGCCTTTCAGCTCAGCGCCATGCTCGAGCCATCTGATCGCTTTGTTTGGAAGCAGCAATTCGTTCAGTGACTGCCGAGATCTCGCACGCAGACCAGACAGCCGCGTCAAGATCCACCGGTCAAAGTATTTCACCCTCCAAATCTCCGCGTCCGCAGCCAAACGACGGCTACGCCGTGATACACTACTCGAGTCAGTCGCACTCGAATTCGCCGCAATCACACTTACCGTTCGATACAGAGAAGCTGGCGCACGGGGAGAAAGGTGAAGATCCGCAGGAGGATCTCGTCGCTAAAGTCAAACAGCGTGACACGCGGCCCGAGTCGCATCCTCTTGGGCGCAGATACACGTCTGGAAGACACAGCATTCGCATCATAGTCGTCGTCATGGTCATCGGGTTGCCGACGCTTCACAGCCATGGTTGTAGTCACAAGACGATCGGCCCCTGCGCCTGCCGCAAGATTCGATCTCATCAGTTATGCCTTGACATTCTCCACTCTTTTCTCCGTTAATCCCGCGCCACCCTTATAAGTAAGTAGCAATAGTCATGAACTTTCGGTATAGCAATGCGCCGAAACCTCTCATTATAACACGTGACACGCGTCTTCTTCGCGTTACCCACTACACATGGTCAACACACAACCAGTTGGTTCATCTATGGAGGGGAGCAGCAACGATGACTCCGCCAACAAACTCAAGGAAACCCTTCTAGATGCCGTGACTCACAGCCGAGCACTATTCAACCTGCTCGAAGATCAGAAGTGCACCATCGAGTCATTGAGACGCGAGAACGATAAGTTGAGGTACGAGATTGACCAATGGAAGAATGCGACGCCGGATGTAACTGCACAGCTCGACCATCTCTTCCAGCAAAATGCTGCAAAGCAAGCCAAGATTGAATCTCTCAAAGCCGACCTCCGAGCTGCAAAAGGAGAAGGAGCTCGAGCAAGTGCGTCTTCAAAGGGCCCACTCTCACCAGCCCCTGCAGTCTCATCAGACGACGTCGATGGTGCACCATTCTTGCTTCCTGACAACCACACATCTACGGGTGCGGCTTTAAATCCTTCTCCCCCTTCCACTAAGCGTGCAAGCGACACTGCGTCTGTCTCCTCTCCTGCATCTAAGAGACGACGAAGTGATGCAGTCGACGGAGCCCTAGGAACCTTATCAGACCACGCGCTCAACGTCAAGCGGCCGTGGCATGGACGGAGAGATCTAGACAGGTCATCAGATAGTGCCAAAGCTATCCTAGTGGTGACGGAAGATGGCCAAGACCATCACCTACTCGAGGAGAATCAGAATTCAGACCCAGCCCCCTCGAAGAAACCGGGTTCTGGAACACACTCCCGCCTTGATGCCCTCCTATCGACAACCTCTCCCGCCCATACGCCTCTTTCTCGAACAGGGCCTCCAGCCAAGCACTTAGATTCTCGTCCTGCACTACGGAAAATTGCATCCTTCAACAAGACCGCTGCTAAGAATGCGTCTGTGTTGAAACCAGACCGGTCCTCGAATCTGCGTTTTCTGCGTCTGGATCGTCACCATGAGATTACTACCAAGGACAAGTATCCATTGCGAAGGCGTCCACTTGATCAACTAAATCTATCACACTTCAAGTTGAACCCAGAGTATACCGGCCATGGCGCAGTAGAGCATATGCACGATAAAGAAGCAAGTAACTGCTTTCCTGCGTGTAAGCGCCCTGAATGTTGTGGAGACGCCATGAGAGCAATAGCAATGAGCCTTGCACCTGACAGCCAGATCGCCGAGGATGATCTGTTGCTAGACTTTCTAGGCCCTGGATCAGAACAGAAGGTGGCAACTTTGACGCCTCTCGCTCGAGAGAATCTCCTCCATGAGGTGCGTGTAAAGAGAGCTGCGAACGAGTATGGGAAGTTGCACAGGAATTCCAGAGAGCGTGCGGCTAGCCCGACGGGATTTTGGGACACGGGAATGCCTGGCTCGAAAGAGAAGCGGAGGATTTGTGAAGAAGCGAGACAATGGGAGAGGTCTGAGGTTGAGAGACGATATCACGAGGCGCAGGACGGACAAGGGAAGTGGGTGTTTGCAGATGAGGCATGAACGAAGCTGGTTTCAGTGATTTCCTATGCTACATGATTGGAAACATGTGTTTTATTATCCCCCACATTTTGGTCCTTGTCAACGCCCTCGTTTCCTCTCGTGGATGATAAATGATCGGTGACCTTGAAGCATCTATCACTGCCGCCGCTAGGTGCTAGGGGAGTGGGCAATGGAGCGCTCGGCGGGATCGACCCGACAATGTTCATACTTCCTTTTGGAACTCTCCTCACCTCAGGCTGATTCCCGAACCTCATTCCATGCAGTGTCCGTGTAACCATAGCCCATCGCACCACGAACTCCTGCCTTCCCCCCGGCTGCATACCCGCTTGTCGTTTTACGAACACCTCTCTACCGACGCCGGAAGGCCTCCTGCCGCGCTGCCTGATCTTTCCCCGTGGGTATATGCAACCTCAATGCGCCTTTCCGATTGTCTTTTTACTCCACATCCGGCTTCCACTAGCAGCATCACCGAAAACATCTCCAGTCGAGCGAGAGCGTGCATTTATCAGCATGCAGTTTCCCCCGGTCCGACACACGCATACACAAACCCCTCACTTTCGTAATCGCAAGGGAGATCTCAAACACCCTTACTCTACCCGACAATACCTTCCCTTTGAATTTAGTGGCCCGTCGTCTCCCGGGCGCACAAGCGGGAGCTGGTTTCATGTCAACTGAACTTACCATGCAGCAACACCCTGTCGCTGACCCTTCCAGTTCGTCCGTCTAAACTCCTCGAGCTATGCATAAGTATGTTGGCAGGAGAATTGCATTCGTGGCACCTCACCTACAACCCAGTGTTCAACCCGCCTTACCCTATTCGTCATAATCATAGCTACCATGCCCATCTCCATTAACTGACGCCTAAAGTTCCGCTGCGGCAAAAAGTCATCCCGTCGCCCTGGAAACGAAACGACACAGACAGGGTAGGAAGTAATTTTGCCAATGAAAACAAAAAATAGATTTCCACAATCCCTCGCTGGTTCGCTTGTTATCGTTGCAACTCTAGAGTAATAGCCCAAGAACAAAAAAATGCAAGAACTAAGGGGCGGCAAAAACAACTGCCGCCAATAAGGATGTTCTCGACTTATCAGAAGACAAGGCGATACAAGTGAAAAAACTCACCACTATCATGCAAACGCTCAAGCTGAAGAAAAACGTGCTCGTTAGCTTAGGTCATCCCTTGCAGGTCCGATTTCGTTAAAGTCTGTTCTAGTCTTTCTGCACCCGGATCTCTGGTGGCGCTATTGAACCCCCTTGCAGATGACCCCTTTCTTGATATTCTCCCGAAAAGGGTAGTCCATATGCTTTGTACGCCGTCCAAGCTGACAGAATTCTATCGATCTTCGAATACGTCAGATTACAGCGTAATTGTTGCTCTATCCGAGTACCGTAAGCAGGCTTCAATGTCGCCCCCCAAAAACGCCCCCTTACATACCGAATACTTTCGGGTGGAGACCGGGTGGAATCTGACATCCGTTTTCTAGACTCAACATTTCCTTTACCTCAACTGAGTAAAGTGTCGCATGCGATCGCCGATGGGCTTCAAGAGTCAAAGATTGGCGCAAAGGTGGGAACCCCCCGAGCCTCAAGGCCATATAGCAGCTTTCGTGTGACCCTGGGGTTGGAGATGATGAAGATGGCCTCTGCATCGGACTGCCTGTACAGCGTGTATGCAGGCTCAAGAAGGTCTTGTCGGCCAACCATTGTTGTGTTGATTATCATCGCCTCTGGATCGGCATAATAAACACTGTCAACCACATTCTTGCCAAATGTTTTCTCAGGAGAAGGTGTTGACCATAAGATCCGACAGTGAAGATTGTTGCCAGATGTCAATGCCATGATTGGGCCAACCCCAGAGCCAGTACAGACCAATATCAGTCGCTTGAATATCGGTGCCACGTGCAGGACACCTCTTGTCAGCATACCTTTTGTCCATAGCTTCGTTGGTGGATTCTCAATCATCTTGCTAGTCCAGTCCCCAGCTCTTGAAACAAGCACAGAGAAGCCCTTTCCACACGGCTCTGGAATACCTGCAAATGCATGCCATTCTTTGAGCGGATTATCCGAGAATCGAGGTGCAGCGCAGAGAGGAGTATTTGCATAGTCGAAGTGTAGGCGAATTGCGTGGTTTGACAGTGGTTCGGCCCACACAGGGACTTTGCGGAGGCGAAGCCATGGTAGGGCCAAGGACAGAGTGATGACAACAAGTAGCCAGAAGGGAGGCGATTTGACGAACAGCCGCCATGCTGGTGGCATTGGTGACAAGTTATGTCTGCTTGCCAGCGAGAGTAAGACAATGTGTACCCAGAAAAGAGCAACAGCTGTCCAGCCTGCGAATCGGTGGATGCATTCAAACCAATTGTGGCATTTAGCTCGAAGTCCAGGATGGGATGAAATGCAAATCCCAAGGAGAAGAGCATCCAGAACGATGGTGAAGATCACGAGAACCATTCTAATATCTTGGCCAACGTCTTGAACTCGCAAGCGAGCAATGCACACATTGTAAATTCCGAACCAGACAGTTCCAGCAATGGCTGCTCCGCTGTGGACACCACCGAAGTGGTAGATTTTGGCTGCTAGTCGGCGGAATCGGAGTGGAACGCTCTTTGGGCATTGACCGAACACAAAGAAAAGCAGATTGATCACAAGCTCTTGTCGGATGACAACGGCGGCACAGAGATTAGCTGCAACTGCAGTGGAAATTTCCTGGGGTGTGCGATCCAAAAGATTCTTCTGTATGCCGAGGACAACCATGGCAATGAGGTTGGGAATGATGACAATGAGGTTGAGCCTGCGGTAAACTGAGAAGATTGTCCATCTGAGATTGCGGAGGACACGGTTGTATCGTTTCCCTGGAAGGATCTCACTGTCGATACTACTGGCCTTCTCGGACGAAGCCATGGTTGTAGATTTGATGTAAAGTTGGTGGGTGATGAGGAAGTAGTATGAGAGTGGCGAGGAAAGTGCAGTGAAGGATGATGGAAATGACAACAGCCCACCTGCCAGATACTGAAGGTGCACCTGATAAGATAAATCCGGAAAGGTAACAAACAGGCGCAGGCAGTAGGTGCCCAGAAGAGTGACAGTGATCGAGCTAACTGCCAGGATGATGCCTTTTTTTCAGAAAAAGAGGCCTTGGGGAGCATATATCGCCAAAGGAGGCCCCGATCGCCCCGGTTTAGCTCGAACAGTGTCTTTATTCTTCTACCGATAACTCTGATGGACCAGTCTGCCAGGTACCATCCCTTGCAGTCTGCCCTGATGAATTCGGTACGAGATTCCCACAGCCTAGAAGCATTGATATCAGTCATCACGAGAAACCCAAGAGCAGCCTTGTATCATGCCGCAACATGCGAAAATTTAATACTTACACGAAGATGGCCTTTGTTGTCTGAATCTGACAAAGGAACTCTGATTCCCTTTGAATTATGACATGCAAGTACCGAGGAATAAGGCAGCAAGCATTCTCCTTGTAATGACAGATAGAACATGTAGTGTGAGAGCCCAGGGTAGTAGAGTGACCTTCAATCCATTCTGCAGCCACCAAGTTTCTGGGATGTGCACATCCAGCAGTATTAGGGCAGCTAATGTCTCCACAGCAAGCTTGATTGTGATATGAGAACACGATTAATACTGTGCTTTTAACGTGTCATATCAATCCCCTTGCATTGCTAGTACATGATACTGGTTTGGGTAGCAGCCTTGCAGAAATCTTCAAGAAGACAATGTGCTGTCTCTAACATGACTAGCCGTGGGTTATCTTGGAGCCAAGAAGCGAGATCTTGAAGAAATTAAGTTATCCTGCACTAAATAAGTCAAGGTGACCCAAAACGTGGCAGATGAGAAATCATGTAGTGGTAGTGGGGGCAGAGCATCCGCCCGGCGGTACACTAGCAGAGGGGGGGAATATTGCAGATACCCATCACATCGATTGCATAATTTTGTTGTTCATACTGAGCTGCAGCGAACCTGAATCCAACAGCTCATCCCATCTCGATCTCGATAGACCTTGTATTAGGATTGAGCCTTGAAGTATGCATATCCAGATGGATGATAAATATATGAGTTGCGTTGGTGTAAGGTTAGAAGCAAAAGAATAGAGAAGAATTCCATCAGCAGATAGTTAGTACAAAGTAACATTCTTACCTATTGCCGACTGACCTTTCCATAATATGGTTAGTCCTCTTGAAAAATTGAGATTGTTCTGCTTCATGTGAATAAGTAACAGGCCCAGAATATGCTTTGTACTATCCTTAAACAGCGTTCTGCTTCATCAACAGATTCCATTGACTGATTCACAGCATCACCAACCCCTGAAAATGTCTGAATAATGTGCTCAGCCATATCAGGAGTTGCTGCCCAGTTGACTTGTTTCACTTGACCATGAGCTTTTGCAGTGGCATGGAAGGCTCAGGCCATATCTCAATTCTGCCAATTGCAACGTTCCAAGGCAGTAAATCTAGCTGTCAAATGTGTTAGCAAAGTAAAAAGCATTCTAACTATTCAACCGGCCCTTTCTACTTGCATTCCGGTAGCGTTGCAGCAGCAAGACTCTTCTGTCTTGCCACAGGAAGTAAATCTATTCTGTGCAGCTATTTCAATGAACAGTCAGGTCAGCCAGTAGCAGGAAGTTGAACGGTCCAAGAATAGAGTAGGCAAGCTTGCCTCCAAACATCCGAACGTCTGGCAGGCCAATAATCCGAAACGTCAGCAGGCATCCGAAGCGTCGTAGGAGCTTGTCAGAGTTCGCGAGAGGCTAAGCCGCTGGTCTATATCAAAATATGAGAGACCACTTCCGAATATCAGAGTCGAATTGCATCCGAGCCATAAGCCGAGGACAGGACTGAAAGACTGCAATTCCGATAAGCTGTCGTTTTCGGGGAGAATTCAGTTTGCTTTACAGCTCTACATGGGATGCTGTAATGTCTTCAGTCACTCAAAGGTCAACTCAAGCGCAAGAAACATAGAACTTCCAGTGTCTCCCCGTAGGATCTTTGATGGCATGACTGCATTATGTCCACACCAGGTCCACCCACAGATACCCATAGTAGGACTGTGGAAGATGAAAGAAGGCACTGTTGTGCAACGTTGAACAAAGTCAGGCAAAATTTGTTGATAGATTTCTCCACCGGGACCCGCTGTCACAAAGACATGATTGGTGACATATAATAAGGCAGGTGCTTCACATTCGCGCAGCACACCTTCAATGCTTTTTGAAAAAATATATGCACTAAATGGTATTTGCAGGTAATCATCTGATATTCAGGAAAGGCAACATGAAATTGTTAAGCTACCTGGACAGGGCCAGCAAGGAAACTATTGTCAGTGTCCAATTAAAAAGACTTCATTTCCAGCTCTCAGTCCTCTCGCCAGGACAGTAGCAAGTATCCTAACTGTACATGGATTTTTGGCTACTCGTGTCAATGTTCAAGCCCATTTGCCCAACAAAGCCATCAGCCCTGCACCAAAGAACACGCAGACAAGCATAAATGCTAGCCTGGTATTGTTTTGTGTCCTCAAAGGGTTGAACAAAAAGTCTCTTGCCAGCAACTCGACAAGTCCTGTGTAAATTAAGATTCCGGCACTCAAGCTGTCAAGCACGCCGGAGACGACATTGGCCGTATAACTCCCGCTGTTGTACGTTGTCCTCACACCCAGTCCAATTGCGATCGAAATCGGAGTGGTGAGACCATAGGCGGCGCAAAGCAACCATGGCGTCCAGCTTCCCTTCTTGAAAGGAATTGCAGACATTCTCGCGCCGATACCAAGGCCTTCGAAAGTCTGGTGGAAGACCAAAACGGGGTAGAGGGTCGAGAACTCGTCTCCTGCAACTCCAAGGTTGAGGCCGATGATCACCGAGTGGAAGATGACACCGAACTCCAGGATCAGGAAAGCAGCGATCTGCTGTTGGACTGCAAACTTGCGTGCTTCTTCATCTTCATATGAAGCATCCTCGGCGACGGCGAATTTCTTCTCATACGCCTTCTCCAGGGCCAGTTCATCCTGCTTGGACGCGAGATTCCTTGCCGACGACTTTCGCCGCGAACCATTTGGCACACCTTGCTCCTCCTGCTGCCCATTTCCAGTCACTACCCCCTCCACATCAGCTCCCCCTGCAACCCCATACTTGACCTCAACATACCGCTCCGCCAAAAAGTCGAATAGGAAGATCATCATCACGCTGGCAAGCACAATAGCAGGACACCAAGAATAGTCAGCCCAGCCGCCCGTCATTCCGACACATGTTTGCGGTCCGATCTCGCCGTAGGCAGGATCGAGCAGGTGAATGAATGCGGTAGCAACAATGACACCAGCGCCGAAATAGCGGGCGAAAAGGTAGACATAGAGTGGGATGCGTATGCGAGGCACACGGCGGGCGATGACTGGGAAGAAGGTTCCAAAGGTAGAAATGGCGCCGATCACAAAGATAGCAGAAATGCGGGCGCCAAGCTGGAAGTGTTAGTCGTGGGGAAAAGCCGGGCCAGGATAGAACTTACCCTGCCATTGTATTCGTTGGTGGATGCATTGAGGTAGCAGATGATGGCTCGCTGGTCAGCGGTGTCGAGGTTGACTGACGTCGGGTCGGTGATCCCGAATTCAGACATGTCGGCAGGGATCGAAGTGAGTGTATTGGCGTCTAGGGCGTTCAGTTGTGGCAATGAATGGTTTAACGCGAGTCAGTGAGCCGCTTTGCTTTGGTATCGAGGCAGGCGAGCGTTGAACTGTCCCTGAGGCACGTCCCCGATGAGAAGACCCTCCTGGGACATAGAAGAAGTTGTATGCAACTTATATGACTGTGATCAAAAAGTCAATTTTTGAGTACCTTCTCGTGCTTCTTCGGCTAATCCACGACTCAACTAGGCTCATAAACGTGGACAAGACAGGGTGGACCTGGCGTACCTGGCGCTTGGCAAGATCATTGGCTCCATAATGGTTCACTTTGAGGACCTTAAGACACGCTCCCACACTGAGATGTCACTTCGGGCCATCCTCTAACCACGCGGCTGATTAGCTTTGTCTTGACTGCGGCTAGCGAATGCTTGATTCCACTTTCAAGCGGCTGACTTCTCGTTTAAGAGCTTAGCTGACAGTGTTGCGGCCTCTAGAGGGTGGCAACCTCGCGTCAGCGGCTCCTGTCCAAACTTTTCTTTCCTCATGGGTCACGGCGAATAAGACGGCGCCGATAGCGGTTCTGATTCCGAGCTACAATGCAATCGCGCGCGAGAGCGTGGACATTTTGGTAACCTGACAGATATCTGTTAGGTTGGCGGCCTTACCCACACACACTTTCCAACAAGGCGGCAAGAGGTGCTGAGCATGTAAATGATTGCACAGCAAGCCGTGAGATTCTTCTACGTGACGTCTCCTTGCCGTCACTGCCTCTTGGAAAGTGAAAATAATAAGCTCGAAGATGGCTTGAATAATACAATATTTCCTTGGAGAGGCCCCGCCTAGTCCCTACACGGAAGCTTTAAGCCAGTACTTGGCATGTGTCACCCATTCTCAAGGTTTTCCTTCCTTCCCCATTCTATCTGCTTTAAGAGCCCCATCGACATTTAATATTATCGCAAGAAGAGAGATGGTCCAACAATCCATTCTAATCATTGGGGGCGCGGGCAAAGTTGCTCGTCGCCTCACCCCTCTCCTTACCGCAGCGAACTACATAGTCCATGCCATAATCCGCAAAGAGTCCCAAGCTGCCGACATCGAGTCTCTCGGGGCAAATGCAGTCATCAAGGACGTCGAGTCAGCATCTGTCGACGAACTCACTGCCATCATCAAGCAAGTTGCCCCTAGTGCTATCGTTTGGGCAGCCGGTGCTGGCTTCAGCACACCAGAGCGCACTGACACGGTTGATCGACACGGGGCAATCAAATGCATCAAGGCCGCGTCTGCAGCTAATGTAAGCCGTTACATAGTTGTCAGTGCATTGGACGTACGTGATAAGTCTAAAGCGGCACCATTTTGGTATGATGAATCCGACTTGAAGAGAAGCGAGCGACTGTCGGTCGTGATCCGACCCTGGATGGAAGCAAAGCTCGATGCAGATCGTGAGTTAGTGCAGAATAATGACTTGAGGGGACTACAGTGGACGATAGTGAGGCCTGGAGGATTGACTGATGGTGATGGAACCGGGAAAGTGAGTGCAGGCTGGGTACATCTGGGGCAGCAGGTAAGTAGAGAGGATGTTGCGCGGGTGGTAGTGGAGTGTTTGAAGAATGAAGGGACGATAGGCATGGCATTTGATGTCGTGGGAGGAGAGACGCCAATTGATGTAGCAGTGGATCAAGTGGTAAGGAAGAAGGAAGATTGTTTTAGGGGATTGTACTAGGGCTACGAACCCAAGGCACACAAGCATGTGTGGTCGCAAATATTTCGAGAAGACTGCTATTGAATGTGTACCATGCTAGGGGCCTTCTATATCTTTTTATCGAATCTTCCTCGCTCTTGAGTCACCTAAGTTGCTCCTCCTACCTGGCTGTTCCCAATCAAGTACGTACGGTTGTAGTTTGTGTCTGAGCATATTCAGGCTGAGAGAAAGTAAGATGACTGCCGACTGACCGTTGTTGCCACAGCCTATGGAAGCCGTAGATGGACCCAAGACCGGTTATACATGGGAGAAGAATGGCCTAAGTGAGACTTGTTCTACAGTACCAAAGTGTGGGGTTAGGAGACTCCGGAGTTAAATGGAATTCCCCACCAACGCGTTCGCGGTCAGACGCGTCGACACGATCCACTCTCGTTAAGTGCATGTCAAAGTTCCATCTGGGAACCAACACGCCCTACACGCCTACACGCCTACACGCCTATACGCCGACACGCCGACACGACCAAGAAGCCGATACAGCAGATTATACAGACAAGATGCCTGACGAGCCGCCCTATCACGGGCGCCCAACGCAGCCTCCGGGCTTGACGTATCTCGGATTCTCACCAGATGGCATGCACATGATCACTGCGGGATGTGGCAACTACGCAAAATCCTTCCGCACCGGCGAAGATGGAGAGCCAGATATGTTAATAGAAACGTCCTACGACACATACGCTACTGCAAGCGGGAACAACTATGTTATTTTGGGCGCTGAGGATGGCACCGTTACCCAGTACAAAATGCCCAGTGGATACATCGACAAACTGCTCTACCGCAGTACTCTGCCCATTCGAGACCTGGCTCTGCATCCCGAGGAGAAATGGCTGGCTGTGTCGGGCGAGTAAGGAAGACTCCTCCCTGCGGGCATGAAGGACGGCATTGACAATATCTAGTGAAGTCGAGGTCAAGTTGATCAACCGTCACAACATCGAAGAGGTTGTCACCCTCAGAGAGCATCCCAAGCCCATTAAGCATCTCACCTTTGACCCCTTTGGCAAATACCTCGCCTGTTCATGCACAAACGGCATGATTTACATCTATGAAATGCACAACGCGTCAGCTCCTTCGCCCACGCTCTTGCGCACAATTGATGGCGTGATCAAAAGCCTTGAAACGGCCATGTGTGCGACCTCGAGATGTGTCTGGCATCCAGACGGGAGAGCATTTGCTTGTGCTACAGCCGCTCGGGACATCCAGATCATCTCGCTAGAAGACGGCGCTTTTCAGAAAGTGTTTTCCCATGGCCACAACTCAGACATCCATTCCATTTCATGGTCTCCAAATGGCGCCCTACTCGCTTCCGCTAGTGGAGATGACGATCAGCTTGTTATATGGAATTGCAAAAACCAGCAGGTTATTAAGAGATTCAATTATGAGAAGATTTTGCATGTCGCTTGGCACAACAAGGGGGAGAATCTGTTTTGCTGGACGAATGCCAATGGCGAGACATACATCATTCCTGGCTTTTTGCAAGATAAGGAACATGTCAAGATGCTGCAAGGTCCCAAAGTCCCAGCACCTTATTTTCACGATCCGCTCGACGAGGCAAGCAGACCTCTCGTGAACGGCCAACGAAAGCGAGAAGCATCTCATGACTCGCTCGACGAAATGCTTGGCCCTGTGCCGGATGAAGACGACTATGACTGGATTGAAGATGACGACAATGCCGGTTACATCAATGGCAATGGCAAACGTACTAATGCTCACCTTGGCTACGTCAATGGCTCTGTCGCAAAGCAGGCGAGGCGAATGGCCTGGCAGCCCAGAGTCCACCAGACATTTCAACCTGGGTCAACACCCTGGCGAGGCAATCGAAAGTATCTTTGCTTGAACTTGGTCGGTTTCGTTTGGACCGTGGATCAGGATACGCATCATACCGTCACGGTAGAGTTCTTCGACCGAGATTTTCATCGAGACTTCCATTTCACCGATACCTTCCGCTTTGACAAGGCCTGCTTAAATGAGCATGGAACGCTCTTTGCTTCACCGTCCCGCGGAGATGATGCCTCGATGATCTCTTACCGTCCCCATGAAACATGGACGAACAGAAGCGACTGGCGGATAGGCTTGCCGGAAGGAGAGGATGTCACGAGCATTGCCTTGAGCACAAGATATGTTGTCGCCACAACGAGCAAGAATTATGTGCGAGTGTGGACCCTGTACGGAACTCCGGTCAGGGTTTGGCGCATGAAAGCCTGCCCCGCTGTAACATGCGCATCATATGGCGATTTTGTTATGACTGTCGCCAACGGACCGGTTGGGGCTGATGGGTCGACCCAGCTCGTGTACAGCATCGAGGACATCACACGAGATGAGACCTGCCAGGATGCAGATATACTCGCACTAAGCGCTTCTTGCGACATTGACAACTTGGACGACGATGAGGGCGGGTCTCTCAAGACCGTCTTTTTTTCCGATGTGGGCGATCCCTGCGTCTACGATTCGCACGGCGTTCTGCTGACGCTACTACACTGGCGCAAGCCTGGGCAGGCCAAATGGGTACCACTACTGGACACCAAGCAACTAGAGCGACTGAGAGACGGGAAGAAAATAGAAACTTACTGGCCAGTGGCGGTCGCTGGCGAAAGGTTCCACTGCATCATTCTGAAGGGTGGCGACACCACTCCCTACTTCCCACGTCCGCTTCTGACAGAGTTCGAGTTCAAGATGCCTGTCAATCGCCCTCCTGCGAAGGGCCAATCCGAGGACGGGACTGAGTCCAATGCTGCAGCTGGTGCAAGGCATGAAGAGCATTTCGTCCGGTCCACTGTACTCACGACCTTGTTGGCAGACTCAGTGGAATATGATGCGGAGAGTGCCACGCATACTCGCAGAACAGAGGTTCTTACGCGCGAACTGGAAGTGGACAAACTGCTTCTGCAGCTGGTGAATGTGGAATGTCGGGAAGGCGAGGATAGAGGGATGAAGACGCTGGAGATTGTCAAGATGATGAAGGATAGGAATGGCAAGATGATCGAGGCAGCAGCCAAGATTGTGGGAAGATGGGGCTACACAGTGCTAGAGGAGAAGATTCGAGAGTATGCGGAAAGGCGGTTGGAGGGGACAGAGAGCTTTTAACTGCGCTGGCCGTCATGACACGAGGAGAATGTTGTTGTACATTAGATAATGAAAAGGCAAGCACGACGCCAAGCATTTGATGACCAAGTCAGGCATGCAATTAAGCTGTGTCGCGCCAAGCTCGGCTGCCAATGTTGGGTGGGATTCCGAGTCGGGATTCCGAGTTTGAGTCATGGCTTCATTTTAGTGCTAGGGTTATGACTCGCGCGGGAAGCTCCGAAGCTCAGTTCTGTCGGGAGAAAGATCAGCTCCCTTCTCAACAGCAACCTTTTTCGAATTGCAATACAGATCGACGGTACCAGCTTATATTCAACATGGCCTTCGCGTGGAAAGCAGCGGGCATCTCGTGAGTCGAGGAATCAATGCCAACAAGACGGACGCTAATGTCGTTGCAGATACAACCGCTACCTTGCCGTTGCCTCCCGAGTCGTACGAAGATCCCTCAAGGAAGGCCCAAGGTTACAAGCGGAGAGAAGAGGAGATATGGAGCTCAGGTTCGCTAAGTGGACGGTATGATATTGCCCATTCGGGATGAGTGGGCTGAACAGAGCGCTGACGGATTTGCAGAACGGCAAGCAGGGAGAAGTCAAGAGTTTGGACGAAGCCAATGCAGCTGCAGCAGCTGAACATGCAGCAGCAGAAGCGTCCAAATAGAGGACATTGAATGCATTCCGAGTGCGAGGCGAGATGCAGTATACTAGGTCTCGAGATGTGAGGGAATTGTACATATTCTAGGGGAGCCTGGTCCGCGTGTATGCCTCATTCGGCGCTAAGCCTGGCCTTGAGAAATCAACATCCTCGATCACTCCGAGTTTCGCTTTCTAGTAGGAATTTCTTCACCTTCAATCTGCACTTGTCTTGGTTCGTTTGCACATGATCCACATGAGCGTAGCCATCAACCACCGCCTCTGTAGTCTAAACATGCCCGCTTTCTGCAACTTCCAGTTGGAGTTTGTGAAATGGCCAATTCGCACATTGTCCATCCCAACCTTCGGGTTGTAGACATCACCCAACAATTTCAGGGTGCAGTCAACGGTGAGTGTCAGGGGATGCGATTGGAGGAATTCCTAAGCTCACTGTTGATCAGGACTGTCCCGTGATCAGCTTGTCAAGGATGACGGCTTTACACTCTTCGAGGCCGTCAGCGCCCTTGAGGTAAGGAGCCATTGGTGCATCAGATCTGGTCTGATCCGTCGACTAGATTGGAGATCCAAAGATGGATAGCGGAAGCAAGGCATTTGACGAAAATGCCGAAGATGAAATCGATGTCCTTCCTGACGTTACACCCGACCAACTGATCTGGACTATCGATGAACTTGTGCGAAGAGAGGTGAGCGACTTTTCGGACTTTTCTGCAAACACCAGCACCAGCTCATTTTTTTTCATAGGTGGCATGGCTCCAAGGCTATCCTTTGGCTCAGACCCTTTTCACGTCTGTCCACCTGGACCAGCTACTCTGGCCAGATCCAAAGACATTGGCCGATGCTCATTTCGACCGAGGCTTCTCGCGCTCTAAGTCGACTGCTCAGGCGGTGCTGCGAGCTTATTGTCTAGGACTTGTCAAGTGTTGCGACCTAGTATTAACTATGATTACCGGCCAACACTACTATGAGGTATTTGGCATCTCTCTGTCCCCGCAAGATAAGACCCTTACTCAAGCGATATCAAGGAAGAAGATTTTGCCACTCAATTGTACAATCGAGAAATGCTACGGCGCTTCAGCCCCGGAGATGTAGTTGCTGAAATGGAGAAGGCACTCGTCGATCTCGAGTCTACGTCCTGGAATGAGGAGCTGGTGCTGGCAGCAAGGAACAGAATGGCATTCCGCGTCAGTCTCCTTACCTTGTTGTTAGACAATTCTTCATCACCGCCTCGTCCGCCACAATCACCTGCGGAAGACGCGTCGCGTCTACTCGCCGATATTGGAGAGACAGCATCCCTTGGACAGGAACTGCGTGGAGTATTCTCAACCAAAATCCAAAGGCGGTTAGCCAGCAGTGTGCCGCCGCGGCCAATGATTGCTGTTGACAGATCAGACGCCCTGGGTTTCATGCGCCAACTCGTCCAAGATACTTGGGCCGCATTTGAGCTCTTCTCGGTCTCGTCGCCATCCGACCTGACTACTGCCTGTTGGACGCTGATGTCACGATCACCGCAACCTTCGGTATATGTACGAGCGCTAGTCCAGTCATTCCTTGATATCAACGGACAGGTCCTTGGCGCTCACACCAACAAAGATGTGATCGTCGACGACCTTGATACCCTAGTCTGCCCTGCGAGAATGTTGCTTGATCCAGCGAATGATCGGGTGGAGAACCCTTATGATGATCGGTTCCGCATCGCGTGGCAGCTTGACGCCTTTATCGTGAAGTGCGGACCGTCGTACCTCAACCAGCTGCGCTCATTCTGTCAGAATCGTTGCCGTGTACGTCGCAATCTTTGCCATGCCCTGCTTGAATGGGACAGCCTTCAGGCCGATGCTGAAGAGATTGATGGTAATCTTCAGGCCCTCACGAGAGAGAGATCAGTCCCATACCCATCTGGGGCAGCCCCGACATATTCATACTCTCTGAGCAGCTGGGTGTATCACTATAAGCTTGCACAGTTTCGGCTTGAGATCCAGATGGGCTTCGAGCTATCAGTTTTTGCGCCGCACGAACACACAAACATGTACTGGTATCTCAGCCACATCACTGGAATCCACATGTCTCACCTCGAGCGCATCCGCCACTTTGTATCCCGCAACGCGGAGGAAAAGCCAAATGTGCATGTCACGCTAAATCTGCTTTACCGGAACTTCTCATACCTCAAGGCCGTCGACACCCTGTCCAGCGCATTGCATCGAGTCTTTCTCGTCTTGCAACGCCACGGTCATTTCGCCAGACTGGAAAGCGAATTCGCAAGGGACGAACTCCAACATGAGCTCCGCATGCGCCCCTTTCAGTCCATACAGATTCCCGAGCTAACGACGCATGCGGATATGGACAGATTCGTGAGCTTGCGGTCGCTTGGTGATGAGCAGCTACTGGAACAAGCAGCACGTCTCAGCATGGCATCGAAGAAGGCATGGGAGGCAGTGTTGAAGGGTGGCTGGAATGTGTGCCCTCTTCAACCGACAGTGCAAGCATCAACCTTGCGACCTGCTTCACCCGCTCCTGTGATCGAGCGGGAATGGACGAAAGACGTCAAAGATAGCATGAGGGCCTGCATTGGCACCAGTATTGCCATTAATACTCTGACAAACGTCCAGCAGGAAGCCTATCATTCGGGGAACTCTGCCAGAGCGTTGCAAAGCTTAAAGGTATTGATTCCACCACTAGAGGACGCTAAGAGATTTCACAAATGGTGGGCTGTGCCGTCGATATCTCGATGAGGGCCGGGTGTGGTGAGAAGAGAGAAGACCCAAGGACTACATACAGGGCAAGCTCTCCCAAACTATGCTTAGTGTGCATGTCTTGGTTCAGAGTCTGTAAAGCAAGTGTCTGATGAATAGAAAGTGAGAAGCATGCAAGAAGACTTTTGAGAGAGCGATGCCTGCTATCATTACACACGTGCCCTATGCTGCCACGACAACCAAGGATTACGAATCGAGCCTGTCAATTATTCCCAGCTCCTCAACTTTGGGTTCAACTTTGGGCTTGACTTGGAATCATTTACATTCTCGAAACACGAATCCTTGTCAGCGCGCACTGCATTTCCCAACCTTGACCATGCCGATGTCAACAGTGTGGACCCACGTTCGTGAGCGGCGAGGCAGGACCTTGAGAAGAGGGCGCAGGGATATTCAGTGCCTGCCCAGCCTACCTCTCAAATCCGAGGGGCCGAAAGTCACGCCGCCACGTCAGAAGAGGGTATATGGATGCAGCACCTTCCCTCCGTACATTCCGGTGCCAAATATTTGCCTCGAGTTGCTGGAACCCCACACATCCCAGACGGTGTTAGTGGAAGGCGCGACCTGCAGACTTATCTTCCAGTTGTTTGAAGAGGGGCGAAAAGCAAAGGACATCATCAAACACTTTGATCAAGTATGGGTGGTAGCGGAGGAGAGGGCAAGATTCTGTTCAGACGACATAGAAAAAATCGTCAAGCGCTGCCGGATGCTTGGCTTGAGCCCATTTACTGCCCTGGAGAGCGAGGGCTGGAACCTAGAGGAAAGCGGGCGATAGTGGGTGGATGAAGACAGCGGCCAAAATGGCAGTCCGGCCACACTAGATGCATGCGGAGGTACAGGGTGGTGGGGGAATGGTACATATACCATTGTCGCACAAACACCGAACTGAGACTGACCAGGATGAGGAGCAGCAGCAGCAGCTCGAGAGTGCGCGGAACAGGACTTGGGCCATCGTGCCCAAGTCCTCAAATTGGCCCACCCAAGTTCGAGATTAATGAAGACATCTAGTCCCACATATATAGGGAACAGAAGGATTCCTTGAACAGCAGAGGTGCCCCGCCCCCCCGCCCGCCCCCTCACACCAACTGCCCGTATTGTTCATGTAGCCGGAGGAGGAAATGGAGACTCAAGGTGTCCAAGGCCAGATGATCTGGCTCGGCTTTCGTCATCTGATCTGAAGGGACAGATTGTGGAGACGGCGTTTCTTAACCGATGTATATACTAAGGGAGCACGCCACCTTCAAACAGCCGCGGCCAAACCAGCGACAAACTTGACTGGCAACGACAGATCAGATCGTCAAAAGACATGGGGACGATCGGAGTTGTCTCAAGAAGGTTTAGTACATCCATCGGATTGTTTCTAAAGTCCGGCCTTGGCACCCTCTCCGACCAATCATTCCGTCTCCGGCACCCTCTCTCATCGGCTGGCCGTGCCAGAGGCCGCGTGCACTTCGCTGAGGTCCTGAAAGAGGGCGCGATGGACATTGTCCGGCCTCAATCTTCTTCGATTCTGACCTGTGTTTTACTACATTGTTGATTAATTTTTTTCCCCAGCACATAATGACCGTTGCGTAGCCAACCAAGCGAGCCATGGCAACAGCACACAACCAACAGCCTCACCTCCCACCCCCACCTCAGCCTCAGAAGCAGTACTCGCTTCTTCGCAACCAGCTGCATCCGTCAATTGCCGAAAAACTGGATCCGGAATTTGTCAATCTCTACAATAGCTTCCTCGTGCACGCTCCCCCGCTCTCTGCTGATATCAACATTGTCCGCCAGAACTACTCGAGCCTGTATCGGTTCGCCACCAACCCGGCGTCAGGCGTCGGTGGCATCGGCGAGACTCAGGTCCCTGGCTGGTCGAAATACCCCGGTGACGTCAATGTCCGCGTCTATGTTCCGCCTGGTGAAGAGCCCGGAGAAAGGAAGGTGTGGCCGGCTCATTTCAACTTTCATGGCGGAGGTAGGCGCGCGCGCTCTTTCCCTGACCTGGTCCCCCCCCCCACTGACGCGTTTTGCAGGATGGGCAGTCGGCGACCTCGAGACGGATGCACATCTTTGCCACCACATCTGCGCCAGAGTTCCCTGCTGCGTAATCGACATCGAGTACCGGCTCATTCCCGAGTACCCTTTCCCAATTGGGATCATGGACGGTCTCTCGGCAACTGCGCACATCCTGGCGAATCACCGCACCTTCAGCATCGACCCCGACAATATCACCCTGGGCGGCGAGTCTTCGGGCGCGACCATCGCACTCGTCCTGAATCACCTGTTCCGTGATGCCGGCCTGGCCAAGAAGATCAAGGGTGTCACCGCGGCCACGCCTACGATATCCGATGTGCGCAAGTACGCCACGCCGGACATGTCGCCGTGGCCGTCGATGCAAGAGTCGCAGTACACGCCGCTGTTGAATTGGGAGAAACTGAAGTGGTTCGACACATTCAAGTGGATGTCGCTTGCTTCCACCCATCCAGGCACAACGCACAAGGAGCAGAAAAAGGATGTCAGCTGGTTTGCCGATGCGATGAATGCTCCAGACTTCAAGGGCCTGGCGCCCTTGACCTTTGTTGCCACTGCGGAAATGGATCCGCTCAGGGACGAGGCCGAGGCGTATGCGGAAAAGGTGAGAGCTGCGGGGAACAGGGTGGTGCAGAAGCGCTACGCCGGTGTCCCTCACAGCTTCATGCGCATGGATAGGATATTGAGGCAGGGCAGCGAGTATGTCGACGACGTCATCAGGCACGTTCGCATGTGTCTGTATCCGGAGCCGACAAATGCAGCGGCGCTAGCGCACCAAGACCAAAACAACAATGGCGCTGGCGATAGTGATGAGATCAAAGAGGAGAAGACGATGCAAGATACCCACGAGGACGATATGCCCATGAATGATGTCGTCGCCTGAAAGTATGAAGCACTTTTTTTCATTGTGACACGGCCACCACAAGGTAGGGGATGATTGGATGTGTTGGACAGATGAAGAGATGAAGAGTGGGAGAGAGAGCAGTAATAGTTGCTTGATATTGAGCGTTGGCGCTGTGGTTGTTCCAAGTTCAGTGACAGTAATATATTATTATTATTATATGGAAACCGGGAAATATCCAACCTAATTATTTATGCCTGGTTTTCTGTGAAGCCACGTTACCTGCTTACTACTGTACCGTGCATAGTATGTGGGAACACGTTGCCTGCTTACTACTGTACCGTGCATAGTACGTGGGAACACGAAAACATGGCCTGCTTGATTGAGCATGGGAAATCTCCGCATCGGCTTCTAGATGCCTACAACCGGTTTCTGGAACATGTCAACGGGCAATCCCACGTGGGTTAACGTGAACGTGGCAAGTGTCAGCCGTCAGCCGTCAGCCGTCAGCCGTCAGCCGTCAGCTAGCCACCAGTATGGCTGGCGCGAAATCTAGTTGAATATTGGCTCCTACTAGAAGAGTATGCAGCAGATGCTCCACGAAGCCCCGCACTTAAAAAGTGCTGACACCCGTCCAGTCCAAGACCCAAACGGCCAGCCCCGTGTATTGTCGAGTAAGTTTCCGCCAATTAACGCATCCCTTCAACTTGCTGAGAGGTACAAGGCTTGGCTATCAGCCCCCAATCCTTCACCGCTTCTGGCCAATGCAGCTCTCATCCCCCTGGCCTTCCTTGCCGTAAGTGGAATCTGTCTCAAGACGGGGTTGTTCAAATCCTCCTCCGCAGTCGTCATGTACAGACTCTCCAGCTTCTGAATCAAGCTTGTGAGCAGAGCGGGCGCATGCTCGGAAAGATCAGCAATTTCAGGGTCCTGTAATCCGTTAGTTTTGGAATCAAATCTTCCGCTCTGGGCTTGACTGACATTCAGGTCAACAGCATCGAATGCTGCAATGATCCACTCCAACCGCGCTCCGGTATTGGTGTTGAGGGATTTGGCCACCGTCACCGCAATCGAGAAGGCAACAAGCGGCGTCACGTCAGTAGCGAGATAGTCGGGCGTGTATCGGACAAAAAGATCGTCGAAGAGCTCGACCTGCTGAGCCGAGTGCAGCCAGCGAATGGAGCCATCTTCGTACTTGCCTTGTTCCATCAAATCGGCAATTTCATTGAATTCAATCTCTTCTTTTGTTGGCGGCTTGACAGGAGTTGGCCTTGCACCCGTTCTCGGTGACGGCGTCAGTCGTGCCGTCGAAACCGGGCCCGAGGTCAATAGCTGGTCTTGGAAGGCGACCTGCACTCGAGACATGGACTGCAGTGTCTCTGCCATGCCGGACATAATCGAGCCCAGCTGCTCGATCCTTGCACTGTCATGTCGGCGGTGTTCCTCGAAACGAGCAAGTTCGGCCTGTACTTGGGACGCGACTTCACTCGCAGCCTGTTGTGCGGTGGCGGCACAGAGTCGCTCAAAGCTGGGAACAATATGCTTCTTGATCATGTCGCCTATCTGTGTCTCAATCTGCTTCGTTACTTTGGCAGTGATGCCATCATAAAAGGTCTGACTGAGCTGTGGCGACAACAGAGCCGACTTTAGAGTGGCTGGTAGTTGGCTGCCCAGTTCACGAGGCACCAGATCATGTAGACTTCTGCCCACCTGGCCGCGTATTTCATCCCGAATTGCATGGGCGGTGACAGTCGATAGTGCTGGAAGGACAGCTTGTTGGATCTGTGCATTGACAATCTCACCCAATGTTCTCTCAACATTGTTGGCGAGCGTCTGAGAGACTAGTTGCATGACTGCTCCCTGTCTCGCAGAGGCAGATGTGTCTAGGACAACTCGGTCTTGCTGTATATTCGCGCGCAGGCTACTCATCTCTCGCTTAAACTCCTTCGAAATCGCATCTTTAATCTTGTCTGTCTCTTTCTCGAGCCAGGTGCTAGAAGGACTAACTGATACCTTCTCAGCCTTGGTGGGCGAAGCGATTGTGGCGGCTGAAGCAATCGTGGCGGCTGAAGCGATCGTGGCGGCTGAGGCGATCGTGGCGGCTGATGCGTCGGTTGACAAGGGGGCACGAGAAGACGCGACCGCGCGCTCGACCTCCTGGTCGACAGCGCCCTGGGGCAATTCCTGGCGTGCAGCTTGGACTGAAAAGGTCGCGTCCCCGGCAGGTTCTGAGTGAGAAAGAGCCGTGATCTGGGTCGGTGCCTTCTTCGCAGTCTTTTTGTTTTCTTTCGAAACGCCAACATCTCTTGTGGTCGATGGAGCCGGTGTGGCAGATGCACTGGCAGCAGCTTGAGTCTGGTTGAGTGTCGCTGGCTCAGTCTCGGGCTGTGGTGTTTCCACAACCTCGGATGCAAGCGTTGTCTTCCTCGATTTCTTCTTTTTGCCCGAGCTAGCACCACTCGGGGCAGCAGGTGGCGCCTCGCCCGGTGGACTTCTGCTTGGTGTTGATTCTTCTGTGACCGTGGCCTGTTGCAACTCTCTGATATCAACAAGACCCTGTTGTAGGGCATCAATCCCGTGCATGGGCTTGTTCCCAACATCCCAGCCAAGGTCCTCTTTGGTAATTGTGAGACAAGTGACGCCTCTTGAGTGGGCAACGTAGAGCTCAAACTGTGGTGCCTTGTTGTCCGTAGGCTTGGGGGCGTCGGGAGCTCTATGGACAGGCAGGAGCTCGATACTTCGAAGTTGGCCTTTGGATGCAAAGGACATCTCGCTAATACCACTCATACACGCAGTCGAGTCTGGTCTTGGAAGTTCGGGATCCTTGGCTGCAATGCGCTGGATGTATGAAGCTTGTGTAAGCGAAGAGCTTAGTGTGTGTCGAGGCGCAGAAAGGTGAATGAAGAAGATGGAATTGCGGGTTGGATGGCCAACGACAATGATGCATGAGTTGGGATGGTAGCAGACACTGCAAATGCCGTCGGCCTCGTTGTCGTGGGGGAAGTTGAGTTCTTGGACAGCTTTGCCCAGGGCCAGATCCCAGAGCTGCAGAGTGTGATTTTGGCGAAGGCCGACCAAGACGTAGCGTAAGGCGCCGCCCTTGTTGTATGGCCGAATTTTATCAACAAAGAGAACGGATGTGGGCCAGGACTTCTCCGTAGGTGAAGCCGTCAACAGCGAAAGCAGGGGCACATCAAGCTTGACAGGACTGACTCGACCAGCAGTGGCGGGCGACTCCTTTGTGAGGTCTCTGATATCCCAGAAGCGGAGTCGGCCAGTCTTGTCCAGCGAGGCGATGACTGAGTCGTCGTCACTGAAAACAAAATCCTTGCCGGCCTTGCCAATGGCAATTTGTAGATTTCGCTCCTGATAGAGCTTGCCCATATCGACCTGACGACTGGTGTCGGTAATACCGTACCGAGGATTCATGACCGTGGCTGGCCAGATGAGATGGATCGATTTGCCCCTTCCAATGGCAAAGTAGTCCGGGTGGCGAGAGCTTCGTCTGGCACGAGTCTTCAGCACCGCACTTGGACCGCTCTCATCTGCAGGCGGCCAGGGAGGAAAAACCAAAGTTTCAGCATCCAGTTCACTCTGTTCGAAGAGATCGTTGCCGTCCTTCGACAGAGTGGCGTAGTAGACAGTGCCGCTGACGCCTGTCCCGAGCACGGCTTGTTGGTCCAAGGGCGGAAAATTAAGCGAAGTTGAACAGAAGGAAACGTTGAAAATGCGGTCGCGAGAATTCTTGAAAACCTGGTGATCATTACCATCATCCTGACGGATTACCCTCATACCGCCGTTCTTGACCAGCGCATAGGCAATGTACTTTGAAGTGGCAGCAGCCAAAGACCGGTCGAGCTGGTCGAAGTCTTTCTTCAAGCGTGAGATTTCCATGATTCGTTCTGGACGCATGTCCACGTCTGAGGGCTTGGAGAGCTTGAGGGTGATTGAGACAAATGGCTTAATTGGAAAGTTGAATACAGGCACTCGATGTCCTTCATCTTCCTGTGGCGACTCGTCTTCCGCATCTTCCCATTCATCAGGAGGACTGCGCAGATTCTCCTTGACCTCCTCTTGCGGCCCCGCATGTGCTTGAGCCTGCTCGGGCGGCAGTGTCGCTGGCAGGGCATCCTTGTTTGCGGCTTTGGAGGGAATATCACCTGAGCGTGGGACCGAAGTGTCTTCTGGCAGCGGCTTCGTAATCGGGATATCTTCCTTTTCTTTTCCGGCTTGGAGAGAACCTTCACTTGAGCGTGCGGCTAGATTGTCACCTGGTGGCCGTTTCCCGATCGGGATATCCTCCGTTTCCGCTTGGGGAGGCACATGACTGGATGCTGGGGCCGTAGCGTCTTTTGGTTGCAGTTCCTCCGTCGGGATACCCTCTTGTCCGGCATGGGGAGAAATGTCATTCGGGGCTAGGACTGGAGTCTCGCCTGTAGGCTCCGGTTCTACGGCGCCCGAAGACCTTACTGAGCTTTCCCGTGTCAACCTCTCGGCCCGTGCAAAAGCAGAGCGAGGGGTTAGTTTGCGCCGACGATGGGAAAGCTGATCAACTGGCGAGCCAGTCCGAGGAGCGACTTCCGGGGTTTCGATGCTCTGTTGAGGCGTGTCACTGGTGAAGCTCTTGAAAATGGGCGATCGGGGTGATTCTGGCAAAGGAGAGCTGGCCTTCGGAGTCTGTTGTCGAGAGGCCGACAACGCGTCCACGGGATGGGTGTAGGTAAAGTCTGCCTTGGGAGGGGGATCGGTCTTGACAGGAGCTTGAGAGGGGCCTTGGGAGGGGGCTTGGGAGGGGACTTGGGAGGAAGGCTTGGGGCTGTCAGTCCCCGACTGAGGAGTTGAGCGGGGCCCTGAGAATTCAGTCGATGCAGCACGGGAGACAGAAGTTGACTTTGACTTGCTGAGGAGCTTGAGAAGGGCATCTTGAGGAGGATCTGCCGAGACACGAGAACGAGGCTCGCCTACGTCTGGATCCTGGGAAGGAAGAGATGAGTGAGCCGAAGGCTGGGCTGGACCAGTGCTGGAATTTATCAACTGAGCAACGAGATCTGATGCCGAAACCGTTCTGGAAGTGTTTGCTTTCGGATTAGCATTGGCATTAGATGGGCCAGGGGCACTGTCGGGCTGTGCGGTGTTGAGGTTTGCACCAGGTGGAGTGGCAATAGAGCCGAAGTTCAGGAGATTCAGCAATGACTTAGCCGCATGATTAACTGGAGGCCGCTGTGATGATTCTCCAATAGAAGCCGAGGTAGCTTGATCGTCCGGGACCGAGGCCGGATTGATGGCGGACGATGGGGGAGGCGGGTGGGGAGGCGTGCCAGACACAGTGGGAGGGTTGGTGGAGGGGTCGCGGGAGCGCGGTCTGATGTTGGCAAAGAGCGCTTGGAGATCGTTGTTGGCGGACATATTTCAGTCGCCGCCGTCGTCATCCAGGAGCTCAAACAGCAGGCACGAAGCAGCTAAAATGCCGGAGATGGGGGGTGGTTGGTAATGCTCCAAAATGTCACAGATGGAGCACACCCACACACACACGCACACAGTCGAAAGAGAGTCTAATGAGGGAAGAAGCAAAGGAGGTCCTGCTCAATACAGGACAGAGGATACGTGGTCGTCGCGAGGACTTTCAGACCAATAAAGCACGCTAAGCACGCTATTTGATTAGAAAAAAGTAAGAGCGCACCTGCCCAGTCTGGTGCTGCTCCTGCCCAGATTTATTATTTGCAAGTCGGGGCAGGGGCAGTCTGGGGAAGGTTTGGCGAGCGGAGCGGAATCCCGCAGATCACGGTCCCTCTGCGGGCCATCAATGCACTCGGATATTGATTGATAGTCGAGCTAGTCGCTCCACAACATTGTTCTCTCTACATAATATGCACGTCATCACACTACCAACTCCGAGCATCGTCAGTGGACTATCACCAACTCCGAGCATCGTCAGCGGACTATTACCAACTCCAAGTATCGTCAGCGAACCGCCAACTACGGGTATCGTCATCTTTAGCACCGTCGCTGGGCAATATTCGCATTTCGCCGCCACATCGGCCCTGCCAACATTATCATGATGAACTGTCTTCGAAGGCAAGTCTCTCTCTCTCTCTGGCGCTCTCCCGCTCGCTCCTCCGCGCACGTGGCCACTGACGCCCACGCAGCTACATCCCCCTCCTGCTCCTTCCTCTACCAATGTCGCTCTCTCCTGTACACCTGACGACGCTCCTCCTGCTCACATACATCCTCAACCGTCCGTCTATCTACTGCTCTTTCCTTCTTGTCATTCTGTTTGCCAGTTCGTGTCACTGGAGTGGCAAGTGCCTGTGGGAGGCAACGTCGGTCTGCAGCCCGAACAATGCATCAAGCTGCGGTGGGGTGATGGCTGGGAATGCGTCGGAATCGCTGACCAGCCGGTGGGCGACTTATGCTCTGCCGAGATTGTACGCCAACCAGCACACGTGTAGGAACGCCCAGACGACATCCGACGGAGCCATGGCGGCCTTCCTCGGCGAGGTTGCCAACAGCACTATCTGTGGGCTGGCAACGGCGGCCAAGGAATCGGCAGGCGCGCTGGTTGATTCAGTAAAACAGAAAGTGGTGGGTGAGGTGCGGGAGCAGACGCTGTCGGCGCCGACACATGGCATTGGCACACAGTGGCTGAAAAGCCTGCTCGGGAGGTCGGAGTGGACATTGCCCTGTATAGGGGTCAAGGTGGTATTATGAGCACGGCAACAGATTTGATGCTTGACGTGCGATTTCTTCCACGCACGGCAGCACACTTGATCACTGACGTGTGATTTCTTCCACGCACGGCAACAGACTTGATGCTTGACGTGTGATTTCTTCCACGCACGGCAACACGCTTGATGATTGATATGAGATTTCTTCCACGCACGGCAACACGCTTGATGATTAATGTGAGATTTCTTCCACGCACGGCAACAGACTTGATGCTTGACGTGTGATTTCTTCCACGCACGGCAACAGACTTGATGATTGATATGAGATTTCTTCCACGCACGGCAACACGCTTGATGATTGATATGAGATTTCTTCCACGCACGGCAACACGCTTGATGATTAATGTGAGATTTCTTCCACGCACGGCAACACGCTTGATTATTAATGTGACATTTCTTCCACGCACGGCAGCACACTTGATGATTGATGTGAGATTTCTTCCAAGCACTCTTGGTGCTTGCCGCTCTTCTCGTAGGTGCCGTGCGCTTCTACATGACTGCTTACGTAACTAACTAATGGCGGATCCATTTCCCTCGCATATCCCATTGACCGCGGGCCTGCCGTTATAAAATCCCTTTAGTTATTGTGGATCCGCCGATTCTCTCCATCTCAAAGCGCATATCATGTCGGCCGATTCGCCCCGTGTCAAAGCGCATATCATGTCGAAGAAATGCCGGCCACCCACCGGAGCGAGCGAGCTGCCAGGCCCAACGCCAGTCGCTACATTATTTCGTAAAGTTGACCATACCAACCGTCAAAGCGGTTCCTCTAGCCATCAAGCACAATCCTCCAGGCCGTTTGACGGCCCTCGAAATCAGATCAACGCGGCCGGGTGGGTGGTCCAGCCGACATACTCAGTTCATTACCGCCGGGTGGCTGGTCCAGCCGACATACTCAGTTCATTACCGCCGGGTGGCTGGTCCTGCCGACAGACTCGGCTCATCACCTGCTACGTCTGTATCGGCCAGTCGTCCTCCGTTATCGAGCTCCAGAAGCGCCAAACGGCGAGGATGGACAGCAAGGTGAAAAGCGACTCGAAGAAGTCGCCGTTGATGGCCCCGTTCGTCGGGTTGCAGATGTGCACTGACACGACGTAGTTGAATATCTGGCCGACGGCGAAGAGCAGCGCGGCAGCGGCGAGGTAGAGCATTGGCATCCGCTCGCCCAGAACGCGGACGACAAGAAGGGCCTCGAGGACGAAGAAGAGAACGAGGAAGACCAAGGGGGCGAGTTGGTACAGCGTGTACAGCGCGTAGCCCCTGTGCGGCGGTCGCAGGGACGAGTCCCAGAAGCCGGTCCAGGAGAAGGCAGTGTCGAGGGCGATGTAGCCGGTTCCAATGAAAAAGGCAAGTGCGCTGCCGCTGACCAAGCCTAGCGACAGCGGCGTTCCATCGTCTTGGAACTGGAAGCCGACCAGCGCGTTCAGAAAGAGGATCCAGGCGGTGGCAACCACGGCGCCGATATGGACGGCGCTGAAGCCCCTCCGTATTGAGTCATGCAGAGGAAAGCCGCCAATGGTGAAGATCTCGCACAGGGAGATAACGAGGTAGCCCAGCAGGAACAGCTGGATCTCGCGCCGGCCCACCGCAGCCGCCTTCCGGTTCGTTCTCCACAGCAGGAAAAAGGCGATGAGGATGGCAAGACCAGACACTAGTATTGAGCCAAGGTTGCCCAGGTATTTGTCTCCGCCGAGATGGATTCCTCGCAGTGTGCAGCCGCCGTATGCGGATCCAATCGGCTGGTTTTGTGTGCCTTTGGGCAGCAGTATCTATGCTGGTCAGCTCTCGTTCGGCACACTGAGCACGCCGTCTGGGGTCCTTCCTTACGTTGCACACCGGGAGAGTCGAGTCCCGACAGAAGTCCTGAGCGACATGTCAGCGTCGGCGCACATGGGCAGGGAGGCCGTCGGCCATACCTGAAACTTGCCGTACTGCATCTTGCGACGGTGGGAGGAGCCCCCTCACAAATGGGTCACACGATGGGCAGGGTCTGGCTGCGGGGTGGGCAGCGGATTGCTGTGGAAAAGGCGACTTTGGCCTGGCTGCCGAGAGCGAGAAGAAGATGACGGTGACGACGATGACGGTGACGATGACGATGACAATGATGACAATGATGATGATGATGATGGTGATGATGGTGATGCGAGCTTGTGTTTCAGGTGCGTTGTGCCAACCAAAGAACTGGCAATTCCTCGGAAAGTTGGCAGGTAACCTCGAAGGGGCTGGGGTCGCCAGCGCCGGCCCAGACGCGTCGCCGGCTTCTTTCCAGGCTAAATAATGACGTGCGAGACAGGCAGCTGTCAGAATAGCTGTCAGAATAGCTGTCGGCGCTGCGAAGAGCTGTCAGCGATGCGAAGAGCTGCCAAGCGATAATGTGTGTGTGTGTGTGTGCGTGTGTGTGTGTGTGTTTGTGTGCGTGTGTGGCGAAGGAGAACTTTCCGCTGGTGCATATCATGGCGGAGGCTCTTGGTGTCGGAAATTGGTAAAGCGCTAGGTAAGGGCATGCACGCCACCACCCATGCGACTTGACTTTCTTCTAACGGGCCCAGACTAGTGGACGGAGTATTCTCAAGCCAAGCAGACCCCAGCGTCACCCTGCCGCCCAGGAACCGATCATGCACACGGGCGGGGAACGGGCCCAGACTCCCGACAGCTGTGACTGCTCAGCACAGCCACAGAGCTGGCGGCCCAGCCGCAGGGCTTCCCAGCAGCGCATATCAAGCTAGTGTCAAGCTAGTGTCGTGGCAGTCATCCTCTGGCACGCAGAACTCTAAAGCTTGTTTAGGCGCGGCCCACGGCCTCGCCAATAGCACACACGCCTCAGCAGCAAGAGGATCGACAGCATGTGCTGCTGCTGTTTCTTGTTTCTGCGTCCCAAGCTCTCTCTATTGGTAGCTTTCAATTACACATCATGCATGCACTGAGCTGACTCTACGGGCCCGATCTCCGACCTTTTTCAACACCAAGAATAGTTCCACTTGGCCACACTTGGCCACACTTGGCCACACTCTTGGACACTCACTCTTGGGCACTCACTCTTGGCCCCTCTTGGGCACTCTTGCGCAGAGACCATGCCGCGAGACCATGTCGCGAGACCATGTCGCGAGATCATGCCGCTTCGGCCCAGCTCCACTCTCTCTCTCTCTCTCTCTCTCTCTCTCTCTCTCTCTCTCTCTCTCTCTCTCTC